>OY728165.1:1790175271-1790608055 GCA_963277665.1 Viscum album | reverse complement strand
GCCCCTCCACCCCCCGTGGATAGCCCACTCACCCCCTAGACACCCTAACCCCCGTGACATCCCCCCACCCCGGGACAACCCCCACCCACTAGACACCCCCACACCTGGACACCCCACCACCCCCTTGGGCAGTGTATGTGATCACTCAAATAATCTACTAAAATATTAAATTTTTTCAATCTATAATTTAGTCAACTCTTGAATAATTCTACTCCACAAGTGTACATGATCTTTTACACTCATGTATATTTCTTCAAAGATATTTTGTTATAAATATAGTATTTGTTTTTTTATATTATTATTCTCATTATAGAGTAGTGTGTCAGTTATGGTTTCATATAAAGTGAAGAATTATCATTTACTTAAATATATTTTTGATGAAACTTCAATCTTATCGAATTTCTTTTGATGAAATGACTTATAAATTTTTTTACATAATAGATAGAAGTTAGATGTATGAAACCGATCAAATATCAAGAAATTTTCATAACAATTTTGAGAGATTTTTAGATTTTTCATTCATAATGCTTCAGATAGTGGTCACATACACTACACCTGTTAAATTTGTGTTGGAAAGACCTTAGTTGAGCAGTGAAGAAGTCATCCACCACATAACCGAAATATGGTTTTCAGGAAAACGACTCTGTGTGGTATCACCAACGGGGAGAAAATGAAATCTCAAATTGCTGATGATCCAAATTAGAGGACTGGATTGAAGAATTTTTTATATGATCGGTTTTAGTTTATCTGTCATCATGAAAAAGAAAGGATTCTTACCCAATAAGATTTAGATATGAGTAGACATGATGCGTCCAATGAAAATGATGATGTTGTCAGGATGAAAAAAAATTTAATGATGCTACCACGACTCCAGTATATCAACAATGCATTAAAATGAAAAATCTGGAATTTTTAATCTGATTGTTTCATGGGAAAACTATGTATGGGATTCCTAATACTGCCATTAATTACAATCTAACCTTCTTGAAGGAATTAATTAAATATGATGTAGATATTCCATCAAACCACTATATGGCATGGATGTTAGTTTAGGAACTTGGATTTTCAAGAAACAAAATTCATGATTGCCCGAAAGATTGCAGTTTATTCTGGGAGGAAACTGCTGAATGAAATGATTGTATAAAATGTGGCACATCCAACTAGAAGCCAAAAGTTGATGGAACACCATCCTGTGTTCCACAGAAAGTAATGTGGTACTTTCCATTGATCCCTAGACTCTAAAATCTTTTTATGTCTGATGAAATATCAATAAAAATGCGATGGTATGATACAGAGAGAAAGTAGACTAATGATGAGATGGTTCACCTTGCAGATGGATTTTCATGGTAGATATTTGATGCTCGATATCCTAATTTTGTAGCTGTCGTGCGTAATGTGAGGTTGGGTCTTTCAATGTGACGATTTTAATCCGTTTGGGAAGATGTTTACGTCACACAGCACATGGCCAGTTTTTATACACATTTATTATATTCCTCATGGTTGTGTATGAAAAAACCTTTCACTTCCATGAGTATACTCATATGTGGACCTTCTGATCACATCAATGATATAGAATGTATACATTCAACCTTAATAAAATATTTGAAACTTCTTTGGGATGTGGGTGTGTGCACATATAATTCATGTTCGAAAGACATATTTCAGATGCATGCTACGCCTATGTGGACGATCAATGATTTTCCTGCTTATGCAATGATGTCTGGATGGAGCACGAAGGGAAAACTATCATGTCCTGTTTGTATGAAGAATACATGATTCAAAATACTAAAACATCACTGTAGTTTCATTTTAATGGGAAATCAACGATTCTTTCCGATGACCATCCATATAGAAATAATCATCGACGATTTGACAATACCATGGAGACCGATGATCCACCTCAGCGTATGTTTGGAACTGATGTGCTTAATGAATTGAAAGATTTCAGTTTTTCATTCGGGAAGGGTCAAATGAAATATAGAAAGAGAAAGAATGTTTCCACTGAAACCTATTACAATTGGAAGAAGATAAGTATCTTCTTTGATTTTCCTTATTGGTCAACCAATTTGTTACGTCATTTCTTAGACGTAATGCACATTGAAAAAAATATATGTTAAATTTTTCTTTATATTCTTCTAAATGTTAAGGGAATGACAAAAGATGATTTACGTTCTCTGCGTGACTTGGTGGATTGGGGCATCCGAACAGAATTTCATCTTGTGCATATTAGGGAAAATAAATGTCAAGTTCCATGTGATTCTTATGTGATGACAACTACAGAAAAAGAGAAATTTCTAGAAGTACTAGAGAATATTAAAGTTCCTAGTGGATATTCAAGAACATATCTAAACGGGTCAATAGAAGAGAGTTGAAGGTAGAATCTTTGAAGACACATGATGATTCCAACTGAAATACTTATCATAGAACCTATTTATTTTCATTGGATGTATCCAACTGAAATAAATATGTACACATTAAAGTCTTATGTCTTAAATAGGAATCATCCTGAAGGTTCTATTGTGAACGATTACTTGGCTCATGAATGTATGGATTTCTGCTCTATGTATTTGTCTGATCTTACTACAAGAATGAACAGACCAATGAAAAATGAATAAGAACAGTATGAGAAAATTGAACCTAGTTTTCCACCAATTCTCCCATAGGAGGAATTCTTGGATCATATACATTGATAACATTAAGCCTTGAAGAGCGGGAGATGGCACATCGCATAGTTTTGTTCAACTATGAATTGTTCGTTGACTACATCTTGTAAGTAAATTGAATATGTATATTTGTTAAACTATTCATATTTTTATCTATAGGGAACATAAAGTGATGATAAATAGAAAGCATCATTATTTATCTTTGAGAAGGATGGAGACATGGCATAGAAAAGAGTTTTATGCTGGTTAAAATTGAAGGTAATAATATTACTGTTTAAAATAATTAAAACAATATTTAATTAAGTTCAATATTGATTTATATTTCAGGTAATGAGTTTTCTTACTGACTCTGTCTCTGAGGAAATAAGAGCTTTGACTTTTGGTCCTAATATCATGGTTCGTGATTGTAAATCAATTGTTATCAATGGGTACATATTTATTATCTCTAAACGAGTAAAGAAAATGAGAACACAACATGATAGAATTATGGTTATTACCACAACAGACTGTTATGCTAGTGCATCAGATAGTAGACCATGATTTGAAAATGTAGGTTATTATGGAGTCATTGACAAAATAATAATATTGGATTATTATTCTCATGGATGAGTCCTGATGATGAAATGCCAGTGTTTTGATTCGATGAACGGGTAGGGAACATTTATTGATGATTTTGGATTTTGAGTAATTGATATGACTCTCACTCTTGCTACTGATGAACCATATGTATTGCCATCAATGGAGAAACAAGTTTTTTATGTCAAAGACCATCTTCGACCTGAATTTGGTGTCATTATTGATGTAATTCCAAGACATATTTTTCATGATGGTGATGATGGAATTGACACCATCCCTAATTCCATTGGAAATAATCCATTTATTAATTTTGATGAATCCAATAGCTCGATTGTCAGAGTTAACTGTGAACCTTAATTTTTGGTGGGAAATATATAAAATCATCCATTCATGTTCTCAATTCTTTTGGATTACCTCGACTTGGGCTGTTAAGGATGGTACTATTCAAATTGATTTAATATTGATTAAAAATATGATGTATCTGACTTGAACGTTTTGTGAATTTTCAATGTTTATTGGTTGAAATTTTATTTTAATTTCATTTTCTAATTTGGAATTGAACTGTATTCAAACATAAGAAACCAACATTTTTAAATTGGTGAACATTTCAATGCTTCAAATGTGATTTGTATAACTCTAAGACCTATATTTAACATTTTACTAGGTAATGAACATGATGGTTTGTATTCTTCTGCAAAACATGTATTGAAACCTAAATCATCTAGAAAGGCTAAAGAAATTAAATTTTTCCTTAATTTTGACCAATTCTTTACCCCTTATGAATCCGGTAGAATCAAAGTTCCATTATTTTAATAGACTGATGGCACTTAGTAAATAACCTTCCTACTAAAAAATAAATTTCATTATTATATCTTGTACAATTTATTGACTTTATTATATATCTATTCAAGATCACCTAAAATAATTGATAGTTAAATTATCCATGAATCCCACTATTCCATCTAATTTATTTTGTTTTTTGGATTACACATTAGTTATCATTTTCTATTTACTTCCATATATGTTTTCAAATGCAGTAAATGAAACCAATTGAAGAGAGGCGACGAAAATATATTATAAAAAACAATTGTCACATGAATGAGCTAAGAATTCCACCACTAGTTCCTACCATGAGTATATTATTTCAAATATATATATTTAAATAGTATATAATTCCATGTGATTAATTTTTTTTAATTTTTTTTGCAGGATCCATCTATTAGGTGATAGTTATTTGATGATCAGCCTAGTAGTGGTCCCAGTACTCAGGGTGTTCGTACGAGGGGGGTTGTACGAGAGCTAGACGATCTGGTCGGCGTACTCGATTAGACCCTGCCCCTCTGACTGACATACCATCCATCCCACATTCTGATCCCGGTGTGTCATTAGAGACACACATGATATTTAGGCATCCTATGTTTTCACCACCCTTTACATCTGAGCCTCCTCACCCATCTTTACTATATCCGATGATGATTCCCACTCCCCATCCAGCATTCGGCCAACCATCTCTTTCATCTTCTTTTACTTATGCTTCCTTCTCTCCAAGCTTTTCTATTCCATCTTCTTAGACTCCTGCTCCATGAGAGTTTGTCCCTGTGGAGCATACATTAGGACCCACTCCATCTGTATAGGGTGTTCCTTCAATTTCTGCAGATCCAGCGGCGCCCATTGATTAGAATACCACAGGTATACTTATACAACCCTAAAAAAATTTTACACCATTATTTATTTTCATTATAACATGTATTGATAAAATATTTTTTTTATTCATAACAGATACATCTTCTGATAGGAGGTGGTGGAAGAGCAATACACACATGCGTGCGATGTGGAACCGCCGCACACAGTTGATGGTTGACTATAATGAAGATAATCAAATGATTGAAAAATCAGGGCAGCAATGTCAGAGTTTTGTGTCGATGCTTGCCAAATACTCTGGCATCATTCCTATCAGCCTGATCTCATGGATAAATCTGCCAAATGAAGTCAAGGATAAAGCTTGGGTAGAGATATGGGTAAAAAAATATGTTGTATTTAATGAAATGTATTATTTTTTGTATTTATGTGAATTAATATTTTGGTGTCAGCTACAGTTTAATTTCCTCAATGGTGAGGGTGCACGACCAACACATCTAAAGGATTTAGGTGAGATTTGGAGACCTTACTGCACAATTTGTACATTGAATGGCGTTCTAGAGTGGGAACGGAGTTAGAGGTGGTCCCTATCATGGATGATTGTCTATTAGAATAGTATCAGTAGATGATCACTCATTGGACGACTAGCCAATTTAAGGTATTAATCATATTAGATGTATTTAAATGAAAATTTTCATTTTTTCGTTAATACTTATTATTGAATTTTATTTAAGATTCATCCAGAAGAAAAAACAAAATATTGATGCTAAAAAAGACATCCACACATTGGGATGTAATACGATTCCAGATCATGAGTGGCAGCAGGTATTACAATTTATAAATTTTCTTTACGAATTGCACTTTCTATTGCTTCCTCCGTAATTTATTTGATTTCTAAAGTTGTTAAATAATTTTAGTTATGCAATTAATTATTGGTATCCTATTTTTAATTATGGTTTCCTACATTCATTGTCATTTTAGAGGCATAAATTAAATATATAAGGATGTGTGCCTCGAGAAAAACTATTTTGCTCGATTAGAAGGAGAAAGATGGAAGTGTGGTTAATGAACCGACTCAACAGCAGATTGTAAGTTTTACTTTTTAGATTTAAAATTTTAATCTCTATTTTGTAACTTAATAATCCATTTATTTTCTAATAAGATGCTTTAGAGGCCCTTGATGCCCAGAAACCTAACAATTTTTGGCCAAATGATCACTTATATCAGGTGTTGGGAGATGAGCACCCTAGTAGAGTACGCTGCTGACTTGGGAAGAGTATAGTTTCGACAAGGTGTTGGCCCTCCTCAGGTATGATTTGAAGTTCCACTGAGTTCTAGTAGGTTAAGGCACAGGCAGAACATTCCTAAAAAAGGGCCACAGAGATAGAAAAACAGTCTGCTAGGTCAAACACTGCATTTATGAAACTGATGGAAGTTTTACGTCCAACACATCTACCAGAGGCCAACACAACTTATGATGAATATATGTCATCGACGCGTACTATATATGGTGCACCAGGTGGCAGTTCTAGTGGTGGTTGAGACAATGGCGAGGAGGAGGATGAGGTGGAGGAGGAGGAGGGGGAGGAGGAGGCCGAGGCGGAGGAGGAGGGCAATGTTGAGGCCTAGGCTGAGTACGAGGGTGAGAAGGATGTCGTTGAGGAGGGTGGGGATGATGATGAGGAAGATGACTAGGATGAGGGTGAGGCTGATGATGATGTTGATGAGGGATAGATTGATCTATTACATTTTTGACTGATATTACTGACCTATGATGTTTACTGATTTGTTTTTCCTGAATATATGTGGGATTAGGTAGTTCACATTATCTTTATTTTTTTATCTATAAATAATAAAACGTGTCTTGATGATTTTCTATGACTGATTCACCCCTCCCCTAGACTGGCCCCACCCCCGTGGACAGCCCGCCCACCCCCCTGGACACCCCATACCCCCCTGGACAACCCCAAAACCCCCGTGGATAGCTCGCCCACCCCTGGACAACCCCTCCTGCTGTGGACAGCCCCCACCCCCATGGACAGCCCCTCCCCCTATGGATATCCCCCCACCCCCATGGACCATCCACCCACACCCGTGGATAGCCCCCACCCCCTGTACAGCCCTCCCACCCCCTGGACAGTCCCTCCCCCTATGGACACCCTGTACCCCCTTGGATAGCCCCACCCACCCCCTGGACACCCCATGCCCCCTAGATAGCCCCCCACCCCTGTGGACAGCCCGCCCACACACGTGGACCGCCCACCGACCACCTTGGACACCTCGTACCCCATGGACAACCCCACCACCCTCATGGATAGACCACCCACCCCCTAGACACCCCGTGCTCCCCTCGACAACCCCCCAACCCCCATGGATAGCCCACCTACCCCCGTGGACAACCCACCCACCCCCTAGACACCCCTACCCCCCTCGATATCCCCTCTACCCCTGCGGACATCCCCCACCCCCTGGAAAACCCCACACCCTATGGACAACCCCCCCCCCCCCATCCTTGTGGACAGCACCCACCCCTATGGACATCCCCCACCACCATGGATAGCCCACCCACCCCCGTGGATAGTCCCCGACCACCGTAGATAGCCCGACCACCCCCTGGACACCACTCACCCCCTAGATAGTCACACCCACCCCAAGACACCCCATACCCCCTGAACAGCCCCGCCCACCCCCAGGACAGCCCCGCCCACCCCTAGACACCCCATACCCCCCTAGACAGCCCCCACCCCCATGGACACCCCTCCCACCCCTTGGACAGCCCGCCCACCCCCTTGGACAACTCGTACCCCCTGGATAGCCCCACCACCATCGTGGATAGCCCGCCCACCCCCTGGACACCCTGTACCCCTTGGACAACCCCCACCCCCATAGATAGCATGCTCACCCCCGTAGATAGCCCACCCACCCATTGGACACCCCCTACCCCCCTCGACAGCCCCACCACCCCCGTGGACAATCCCCCACCCCCCATGGCCTCCCCTCCCCCTGTGGACATCCCCCCACCCCCACCTTCATGGACAACCCGCCCACCCCCATGGATAGCCCCCACCCCTGTGGACAGCCTGCCCACCGCCCTGGACACCTCGTACCACCCTAGACAGCCACACCCAACCCTTGGACACCCCATACCCCCTAGACAACCCCTCTCACCCCCTAGACAGCCCTGCTCACCCCCTGGATAGCCCACCCACCCTCATGGACAACCCCTCTCTTCGTGGACACCACGTACCCCCTAGACAGCCTTGCCCACCATCCTGGACACCCCGTGCCCCTTGGACAACCCCCACCCCTATGGACATCCCGCCCACCTCCATGGTCATCCCTACCACCCCCTTGGACACCTCGTCCCACTAGATAGCCCATCCACCCTCGTGGACAGCCCACCCCCTGGACACCACGTACCCCCTAGACAGACCCCCACCCCCATGGACAACCCGCCCACCCTCGTGGATAGCCCACCCACCCCCTGGACACCCCTACACCCCTAGACAGCCCCGCCACCCCTGTGGACAGCCCACCCACCCCCCTGGACACTCCCTCCCCCCATGGACAGCCCCCAACCCCTGTGAACAGCCCGCCCACCCCCTGGACATCCCTACCCCCTGGACAACCCCACCACCCCCATGGACAACACACCCACCCCCCTGTACCCCCCTGAACAGCCTCACCCACCCCTGGACACACTGTACCCTCTGGACAGCCCCCACCCCCATGGAAAACCCTGCCCACCCCTGGACACCCTTACCCTTGGACAGCCCCACCACCCCCCGTGGACAACCCCCCACCCCTGGACAACCCCTATCCCCCTGGATAGCCCGCCCACCCCCATGGACAGCCCCCCACCCCTATGGATAGCCCGCCCACCCCCTTAGACACCCTGTACCCCTTAGACAGCCCCGACACCCTTATGGACAACCCACCCACCCCACTAGACACCTCTTACCCCCCTAGACAGCCCCCACCCCCTTGGACAACCCTCCCACCCCTGTGTCAACCTGCCCACCCCCTAGACACCCCCTCCTCCTGTGGATAGGCCCCCCACCACATGGATATCCCACCAACACCCTTGGACACCCCTACCACCTGTAGACATCCCGCACACCCCCTAGATACCCCTCCCTCTGGACATCCCTACCACCCCTGTAGACAGCCCGCCCACCCCCTGGACACCCCGTACCCCTTATACAGCCCCACCCTCCCCAAGGACATCCCATAAATCATAGATTCCCACTTCGTTGCGTCCTGAGATCCCTGATCACCAATAGAAAATAGTGGATGATATTTTAGAAACTCCCATGCATAATAAATGATCCAAGAAGTACATGTCTATTCCACTTCCACAAGAGTTTGAGTAGAGACCAGGACTAGGAATACAATAGATGGATCACAAGAATTACTACCTGAGATATACCCTTAAAGGTTCCATTTCAAAAATAATATAGTATTTTTTACCACAATAAAAATGTAACACATTTCCTAATAACCAAATCCCCCTTCTTACCATACACACCAAAAGCATTCATTTTTCCTAAAGAAACACATACTATTGAAATAAACACTATTCCAAAACCATTTTAAAAATTACAAGGATCTTAAAATCCATGAAATTTATTCCATTAAAACCATTAAACCCCCCACACCCTAGACACCACCCCACCCCCAAGACACCACCATGGATAGCCCCCCCCCCCCCACCCTAGACAACCCCCCCACCGCCTAGACACCCCCAACCCCCTGGATGGCCCCCACCCCTCCTAGACACCACCCCACCACCTGGACACCCCCACCCCTGGACACCCCCACCCCCATGGACAACCACCCTCGCCACCTGGACACCACCCCACCACCCTTGGACATCCCCCAACCCCATGGACCGCCTACCCACCCCCCTGAACACCAACCCCACCCCCTAGACACCCAACCCCTAGAAAGCCCTCCAACCCCCTGGACACCACCTCACCCCCCCTGGACACACCCATTGACAACCCCCACCACCCTGGACAACCCCACCCCCCTATGGACACCCCAACCACCTGGACGACCCCTCCACCCCTCCTAGATACCAACCCACCACCTGGACACCCCCACACCCTAGACACACCCACCTACATGGACAATCACCCTGACCCCCCTTGACACCACCCACCCTCTTGGACTACCCACCAACCCCATAGACCACCACCACCCCCCCTGGACACCACCGCACCCTCTGGACACCCAACCCCCTGTACACCCCACCCCCTAGAAATCCCCCAACCCCCTGGACACCACCCCACCCCATGGACAGCCCCATGGACAGCCCCCCACCATGGACAGCCCCCCCAAACCCCTAGACCGCCCCCACCCCTGGATTCCCCCCACCCCTCCTAGACACCACCCCAACACCTGGACACACCCACCCCCATGGACAACACCCCCACCTCTTGGACACCACCCCACCCCATGGACACCCCCTGGACACCCCCACCCCTTAAAAAGCCCCCCAACCCCCTGGACACCACCCCCACCCCCTGTACACCACCCCACCCCCTGGACACCCCAACGGACAGCCCCCCCACCACCCTGGACAACCCCCACCCCCCGGACACCCCCATCCCCCTGGACACCCCCTGGACCCCCCTAACCCCCATGGATAGCCACCCAAACCCCTAAATATCCCCCAACCCCAAGATTTATGAATTGAGTTCTTTATGAATTTAATTAACTTATGAATTATGTGTTAATTGTTTATGTGTATACTTATTGTATGGGAATACTTGTCTTATGTGTATAATTTCTATAATTACCTTATTAATTATGTGTTAATTCTATATGTGTGTAGAGTGTAATTAAATATATAATTGGAGGTATTTAGAATTCTGTATGAATTGTGTGTTGTGTGAATTATTTATGAATTCATACAGAATTCTGTATATATTATACAAGTATACTTGTTAATTGTGTATTGTGTTACTTATTGTATGTGTATGTATTATGCAGGTATTCTGTTGTGTATGATTTTTTAGGCCTGCTGGTGGAATTGTTGTAGTTGCACAGGGGGAGGCCAGCAATCTGGCTTGCTGCTGTAGGTACAAAAAGGATATACCAACGGTTTACAACCGTTGGCATATGTGTAAAACTAGAACTTATACCAATGGTTTTATGTAAACCATTGGTATAAGTATATGCCAACAATTTGTAAACCATTGGAATAAGTAATTTTACTAGAAATTTACTAACAATTTGTGGCAAACCATTTGTAAAAGTCTATACCCACAGTTTTGTAAAACGTTGGTATAGAAATAATTCTTGCTATTACCCAAAGTTTAAAACCTTTGGAAAACATTTATACCAACGGGTTATTGAAACCGTTGGTATATAATGAATTTTTTAGACATATCCCAATGGTTCTCATAGAACCGTTGGGATATGTTTATCCCTACATCTCAAGACCCAAGTATTTGGAAAACTATTTGTATTGTTTATACCAACAGTTGTCCAATCTTTACCAACATTTTTAAACCATTAGAAAAGATAAAATTTCCAGTAGTGATACTTATCACCGCATCATTTTTGGGCTACACCTCAGAAATAGTGATGGAATAATTCTTACCTTGATCCTTTGAATTTGGTGTTTGCTGACACTAATTACGCTCAAGGGCTCGCGGTTTAGTGCACTACCTTGCATAATTTTCTTGCTCTATATAGTTGAATAACTAAACCATGGGCAGTTCTCTCTTTTTATCTGCCACATTTTCCTTCTTCCTCATGTCTCGTCGATATTCATGAACTTGGTGGCCTTCTCTCCCACACTTATATCATTTCCCCATCCCATTAAGGCATCTCTCATGACTCTTCTTCCCACATTTTTGACATGTGGGTGGTTGAGATTTATTTCCACCTTTCTCATTAGATCACTTAGATTTAAACTCCATATTTCATTTCTGATCACCATTTCCATGGTACCATTCTCCAAAATTCATCTATACTTTGAGGTCACATCAAAAAACTTCTTCATAACTACCAAAGTTTCAAATTTTTAGAGCCTTTAAAAGGTGTGGTTTTAAACCACTAAAGAATCTATCAATTTTTATATAATTATTGATCACAAAACCCAAATCATACCTTTCAATCCTTATGAAATTTTCTTCATTGGCCATAACATATTATCCAACCTTTTTCTTTAGCTCTATAAATTCTCTCTCCATGTTGGTACGAATAGTTCGAGGGAAATAATTGTTAAGAAAAATTATCTTAATGTCTTCCCACTCCATATCATCAAATTTAAACATTTAGTTTGTGTTATTAATCAACACCCACCATTGGTCGGCCTCTCTATCTAAATGAAAAATGGATAGATTCACCATCTCTATCTCATAATAATGAATCAAAAAAAGATCCTCTCAATCAAGTTGGTCCAATATTCCATTACTATTAGATCATAAGATTTACTAAATATCAATGGTCATTGCTGCATAAAAGGATTGATAGCTAGTTTCTCCCCCTTATGTGAAGAAGGATGTTCCACATTATTCAGGTTATTGTTTATAGCCTATGATATCTGGGTAAACATCATCATGAAATTATTAATTCCACCTCAGAAGGCATTGGGGATGTCATTTGGGAAATCACTGCATTGTCCCTCACATGGGTTATTAGCCTAGTGTCTCCTAGTTCCCACCATTTTCTAAAATAAAAAATATTAGAACAAAATATAAGTAAGCAAGTCATGAATAAATATTTTTATTCCATTTTGAAATTAAGTATGAAGGAATATCTTATGGGATCCATATGTTTAGTATTTTATAAAACAAATCTTCTGGGGTGATTACTTATACTTAGTCTCATACTATGGGTTTTCACCAAGATTCTCTAATCCTAATTCCCAAATTAACTAAACCGTGATCGGATACCAACTATAGCAACCCTATTTTTTCTTACACAACTATTACATAATTTTAATGATAGGGGAAATAATAGTGTCACAAATCTTGGATCAATTGGTTTAGTGTCTTGAAAAAATTAGGCTTACACATAAATTTTACATTATAAAACATAAAAATTATTTAATTCCTTCTTATCTAGATTCTAATTGGCCTTAATATTCACCTTAGTACAAGTAATCACTTTGGGATATAATCAAAGAAATGGGTGAGCTAAAATCCCAATAAGATGATAGATAACAAAATAAATCAACATAACATGGATGAGAATAATAATAATAATCATAACATATGAATGGTATCATCATCATAATCAAGAGAGGAAGCATTAGATAAAGGCATGGAATTCAGAAATGCATAAAAATGAAACATCATGTCTTAGTGGTCAACCACCACACATAGTTGTGAACAAAGGTAGCATCATATTCACACATATTTCACTTTTTATCATGAGATAAATCAAATTACCAAATGCATTGGATTGATATATAATTCCAAGAATACCTAAAACATCATAACATTTTCATGTACTATATAATTCTGAGTGCACCTGTCACATCGTAACAGTTACATTATCATGCATGCCATATAAAACATACATCAATCTTGGACATAAAATAACCCATGGAAATAAATGTGTTTCATTTAAAATAGAATAAATTCATGAATAAAGTTTTTGGTTACCAAATTAAAGAGGTAATAACATATTTGGAATAAGAATCATCAATCTTTAGTGAAGAAGAACTAATTTCACAAGAAGTAAAATATGTATTTTTGGAAAGATGATTTCTTTTGGAAAAATCGTTGTATATTTCATAAATATATATTGGAAACATATATATCCTATAAAAAATAATAAAATAAAATAAATGTTATTTAAATAATATTAAAGGAACACCCATACTAAAAATGGAGTGAAAGAGGGAAATCGCAAAGAAAGCGACCTGGGTTTGAGAATCCCCTTACCTTATGTTGGAATGATATATTCACTTTAATATCCTATAAAATCAAAAAAAAATCATTAATTAACTAATATTTAAAATTTTATACATGAATTTTATTCATTATTGTTTTATTAAGTCATTTATGGCATTTTTTATAGAGTTTAATTTCATCGTTCAGGAGTGTTCGTTTTCATGGTTTTCATGATCGGTTCACTTGTATATGAGTGTAGAAGTTCATGTAAAATTGGGATAATTATCCAGAATTGAAATTATATGTTATTAATGAACCTACATAATATTAAATAATTTTATAAATCATTTTATATATGGTATGAGGATGAATCATTAGATAAATAGTTATTGATAATCGTTTAGGTTAATTTTGGCGGTTTTTCAATCACAACGAAGTCGTTTTGTTTTATCATTTAACATTATGTATATATGTTAGTTACATAACATAAAAATGGTCAGAACATAAATTTTAATTTTTTTTGCATCCATTAAAATGGTTTTATAACCATCCTTTATGGTAGTAAAGGAGAATGAAAGTGCATCGTCCACAATGGTGGTAAATTGATACCTCATAGACGATGTTTTTATTTTTAGAATAAAAGGGAGAGAAGATGGGGTATTGATGATGGATTATTCCATTAACATAATAAAATTTCATTATATTTAATATAATTGATTTATCATGAATCTCAGGTAAGGTGGTGTGAGTAGAGAATAATAAAAGAAAATAAATTGAAAAGAAATTAAAAGAAATTGAAAGTGGAATTTACCTGTTTAATTTCTCCTCCTTGAGATCCTCCTTAAGGAAAATGTTTTGGTCTTATGATGAGACCAATAGATTATATAAATGGGGGAGGGGCTTGGTGAGAATATTCAGTATAATTTTTACAAGGATTAAATCTTGGAATGTGTGAGGAGAAGAGGTGGTGAGGGTGCTATTTATAATGGAGAGAGTGGTGTTTTCTCGTTATTTTATTCCTTAGTTTATTATTTTGGCTCATGAATTTGAAGAGTTTGAGAATTATCACTAAATATATTAAAATAAATAAGGGGTTTCAAGGTTTTGGGCTCACATTATCCATACATCATCTATGACTCTATAATTCATGTATTTAGCTTTTATTGTAAATTATCATATTTTACTATTCACAAAAAATTCATGTATTTTAGAATACTCCCAAAAAATCACCATAACTATTATTTGATGTGTATAATTCAAAAATTAAATCCATTTTATGATTTTTTTTATAAATATGAGAAAATTATTTTTAATTAAAACCATCATTTACTTGGAAAATACTGATTTTAAAATTATAACTGATTTTATAACACTTTGAAAAATTAATTACGGTATCATAAAATTATATTATAACAATAATACAAAAAATGTAAATTTATGAATCTATTTTATGAAAATAATATTTCATTTAAATAATTATATAGATTATATATTTGTAAATAAATATTTATCTTTTATAAAAATTCCAACACATAATTAATAATTATTTTAAAAAATAATTTACTTAAACTATGATATAATTATATAATATTTTTATTTATAAGATGCCTAAATTTTACTTATACATTAATCGATGATGTTACTATTCTATTGGGCAATTTACTATTTCTATTATTCACATTACTATTCCTAATGTCAAGTTACTTTTCCATTAGTATAAGTTCTTTAATTTTTAGATATACGTCTCATTTCATTCATTATTCATTTATAAAATAAGTATTTTGTTCTCAAAATTTTTTATGTGGTTTATACTACGTGACATAATTATAAGAATGGAAATTTCATAAATAATGTTTTTGGGTTGTTACAATCTTCCTCACTTTTAGTGTTGAGAAGTGTCTTCTTCTTTGTTGGATGATAGACACATGTCAAGCATCCACGGTATGGATGAATATGGTTGAGGGTATCTTTCTGAATTATTTTGTCTTGGAAATTTCTCCCATGATCGAGCTTTTACTCTGAGAAAAATCTTGAGATTAAATTCCTTATTTCCTTATAGTGTAATAAAAGTCATCTGTTTTTTTGTGATTTTTAGTGATGTACATGCTGACTGGATCTTCAGTGTTCTAAGTGGTCATGGAAATATTTTTTCCTCGTTATGGGATTAGGCTCAAAATTCACTTAATTTGGGCCCACATTCTTTTGTATTTGAGTCTTTGTTTGTTGTTGTATTTTAAAAAAAATCATTTTTTGTGGTTACTTATACAAAGGTTGAAGGGATCAATCGATGAACTTTGGTGGGTGTTGTAATCTTCAACTAGTGGGTCACTTGGGAATTTGGTAATAGGGGTCTTGGTTCTTGCATTTATCTATGGTTTGGCATTATCTTCAAGTGACACTTCGATGAAGGTGCTCGAGGGTTGCACCCAAATCACAATTAATGGAGGGATGGTCTTCAATACTTGGTAAAATAATACCATGAAATGATGTTCTTCATAAAGTAGGTATGGGTAGGAGTTTTAAATTCCTTTAATCTCTCCCAAAACTCTTAAAGGTTCTCTCCCCTTACTTATTTGATTCAAAATATCTCATTTCTCATCAAGATGCTCCTTGATATAGGAAATAATTATATAGGAAGGTTCAATGTAGTTCATCCCATGTAGTGATCTCTCTAGGTTTGATGTTTCAGAGCCAATCCATGGTATATCATTCAAGATAGAAGGAAAGTGAATTCCAACTAATCTAATACTTAGTGGATCATCTTATTTTAAATCGATTACAGACTTCTCTAAATGATCATATAATCTTTTTGGGGTCTTCTCTTGACAAACCATGAGACTTAGTTAAGTGGATTAGTAATCTAGTTTTAAGATCATAATCCTGTTGATTAATCATTTTCATTTTTCGATTATTAATGTTGAAATTCGGTACATATATTTCCCTCAAACTCATATTCAATACAGCTTGATTACATTCCATGTTTTGGTTTCCTAAAGTTACTCTGGTGGAAGAAGAAGAAGGGAAAAGGTAGAATGTCAATAGGATAGTGAAAAAGTCCATTTCTAGTTCTTCAATGATTCTTAAAGTTCATAATATTTCTAGAAAAGTGTTCTCATCATCAGTATCAAAACCAATGAGGTGAGATAAATCGGATTTGGTCATTTGTTTCATTCATTTTAAAAAAATTAAAACAAAAACATTGGAATCCTTGGTAAAAAAAAACTGATTTGATCCATATCCTATTATGGTTTTCTCAATATAGCAATTTTGGAAACCCTGTAAAATGTAATAGTAGTGGGACTCAGGTTGTATCTAGAGAAGTTAGTTCTATGGAATTGTTCTACTTTTGTTTTGATGGTTAGGTATGTGAAAAAAATTTGGGTGACTTAACAAGATTGGTTTTAATTTAATTTTAAATGAAGTATCCTAACCTTGGGTATCCCTTTATAGTTATTGTTAAATCATTAGTCCAATTTTTACTCTCCTATTTTTTTCTCCAATCAAGTGAAATCTCACTCAATTACCATCACCTAATTTTTTTTGTTTAATCATAGGGAAGAAATAACCATTATAACCTCTAATATCCCCTGGACTAGTAATAAAATATCTCCAATTACCCTTATGTCATCACACAACTCATGATCGTATGAAATGGAGAGGACCGAAGTGGCATGTGTGTGTGATCTATTGATGAAGGGAAGTTGAATAAAAAGTGAAATAAATGAATAAATATTCTAACTTCAGTACACGTTCAATGAATCCAAAGATAAAATCAGAAGATATTAAAAAATTAGATGCAAAAGTAATTAATAGGGGTAGATATAATCTCCTTGGATCAGCCACTAAGGGATTTGTTTTCCATCACCAGAGTGATTACCAAATGAAAGGAAGGAAAGTAGTGAACAATAAACATGATCAAGCAATTGAAAAGCAACCTCTGAGAGAAATAATGAGTCTTTAACACCAGTGTATTATTCTCTATTTATAAAAGGATGCTTAGAGGTTCTTGGTACACTCACAATTTACCATGTGATAAGCACCGGTTCCCTCAACTTCTTCAGGAAAATCTTGGAACCTTCTTAAATTTTAGTGCTGATTAGTGTCTTCATCTTCGTTGGATGATAGACACATGTCAAGAATCTATGGTATGCATGAATATGGTTGGAGTTATCTTTCTGAATTATTCCATCCTGGAAATTCCTCCCATGATCGAGCTTGTACTCAGATAAAACTCCTAAGATTAAATGCTTTATTTCCTCATAAGGAAATAAAACTCATTCTCTATTTTTTTGTGATTTTTATTGATGTACATTCCGACTGGATCATTAGTATTCCAAGTTGTCTTGGAAATATTTGGTCCTAATCATAGACCTTGGCCAAGATGTCACTTGATTTGGGCCTGCATTCTTCTAGATTCAAATCTTTTGATTTGTTTTGTATTTCAAAAAACTATTTTTTTTGTGGTTAGGTGAAGGTTTCTGTAATTAGTGGAGGAACTTTGGTGGGTTTGGGATCTTCAATAAGTGGGTTCTCGAAGTAAGAGCTTGGGAATTTGGTATCATGGGTCTTGGTTTTGGAATTTATCTATGCTTTGGCACCACCTTCGAGTTACACTCCGCTGATGGTGCCTGAGGGTTGTGCATAAATAAACATAAAGAGAGGTAGGGAAATCACATGATTGAATTAATTAGGGAATCTAATTAATCATGTGGCGTGTGCTCTCTTGAAAACCTATAAACATTATGTGGGTATGGACCTATGGCCTCTACGTCTTCCTCACATTAATGGGAAACAAATACATACTAGATTCAGGTTAAAACAGACTCAGTATCAGTCATATTCATGGTCTTCAACATAAGGATTGAGGTTGGTTTCTTCAGGTGGTGTAGCTCCATTTTTCAGCGCATCTTCTTTGACTGATGTTACCAGTTGGAGAATTATGAAAGTGTGCCTCCAATTTTTTGCGACTCCTTTATCAATCTTCACTGGGCATAGAGAGGTTTGGTGGAGGCTAGTCCAACTTCTATGTTTAGGTGTGGATCACATTGGAAATCTACTATGTTGGATTCATCTAGAAATCTTCAGAGATCTAGCATCGATTGTTACAAGTCAAGATCATATTTTTACACCTTTGGTTCTAAATCATTGATAATTTCATGCTTTGGTTCCAATAGGGTTCTATAGCTCATTCATTCTTCCTCAGTGAACTCAGTTTCTCTCTCTGTCGAGATTCAACAGTTGCTCATGAGTTAGTATATTCTTGGATTCGGCAGGAATATGGGATGGTAGAAATATAGGTAGAAGGAGAATGGATGAAGGGATGATCGGTAGCACATTTTTCTATTCTCTATGTAGCTGATATTTTGAGTTTTTTAATGGGTTATTTTTTCTAAAAATTTTAGAAAAAGAGACAGGGTATTAAATATTTTCAAATAAGGGTTTAGAGGAGCGTGAACTTCATTCACGCTTCTCCATTCCAAGATATAAGTGTGAACAGGGTTCACGCTTCACCCTCTTTCGCCAAGGAAGTGTGAACAAAGTTCACGATTTCCTCACAGAATTCACAAAGGAGACGTGAATGGGGTTCAAACCACTTATCGAACCGAATTCAATAAAATGAGGTGCCTCCCCTCTCTGAAATTCATTCCCCCCTGGATTTTGGTGTGAATCCCTACTAGAATTATTTTCCAACATATATTTGCAGGTGTTAAGAAGGTAAAATTCCTATTTAAAATTTTAATTATCTAATTGTTTTTATTTATTTTGTTTGTAAGATTTATTTATTTAATATGTATGGATGGATGAATGTATGGATGTATAAATATGTATCTTTTGTATGATTTAATTTCTGAATGAGTTATTGTTTATTGTATGGTATAATTTATATTTAATGTTTAGGAAATTTAAATATGGTGTTTATATAATTGAAATGTTATGTATAAAATGTAATTTATATTTATGAAAATAATTTTGTTTTAAAAAATGCATGTATTTATAATTTAAATGTTAAGTAATTAGATTTGAATAGATTTATATGTATATAAAATATATTATGTTTAAAGTATAATTAATTTAAAAATACGTAGGTAATTAGCAAAATATTTTATTAAAATTTTATTATAAAAAACATATTATTAAAAACATATTAGTTATATTAAGTCTCACATTTAAACTTATTAAAAAATATATATAATATTATTTATGTTAAAGCTGTAAAAAAGTTTATTATAGATAATAATTCTAAATAATATTAAACGTAAATAATTATTATTTCAAGTAATAAAGTATGAAATACAATTACTTAAATTTTGGAAAGTATATATATGAAATATATATATATATATATGTAAATATGTAATTTTATAAAATTGGAAGTATCATTAGTTTTCCATATTTTAATGGTTACTATGTAAGTGTAAAGTATATTACTTTTATTTACTATAAATAATAAATTTAATTAATAAATTTAAATTATATGAAATATAAATAAATATTAATTAAACTAATCAAATAAAAAATATAATTACTTATATTTTGGAAAGTATATACATTAAAAAAATTATATATACATATTTAGTTTTATAAAATCGAAAATAACATTAGTTTAAAATATTTTATTAGTTATTAATATTACTTTTATTTACTATAAATAATAATTTTAATTAATAAATTTTAATTATATAAAGTATAAATCATTTTTCTTCCAAGTAATAAAGTATAAAATATAATTACTTATATTTTGGAAAGTAGAAGAATGAAAAAAATAATATTATATATACATATACAATTTTATAAATTTGAAAATAACATAAGTTTACAGTATTTTAATTTTTATTATGTAAGTGTAAATTATATCACTTTTATTAATTAAATTTAACAAATGTTATTATTAAATATATATATATATATATATACATACAAACATTTAAAAGTTAGGATTTTGGAAAGAAGGTGTAGATATTTATTTTAGTTTACATCTAGTTATAGAGAACATAATAAGTATACCAAAAAACATGTTAAGTATTGCATGATGACTGATCTTGAGAGGACCGACCAATGCATAATTTAAATTGCTTGTCTTTTTTTTGTGAATATGGTTATATAATTTTTAATATTTTCATTTTCTTTTCCGCATTAATGAACTGTGAGTCATCCCTCTCTAAGTATGTAAGGACTTTCATGTCCACCTAAAAATGTTATGTATTTCATTCCCCTATACCATCTCACTTTCAATTTAGTAACTACGTAATAAAAAGTCATTTGACAAGCGGCGTTCGACAAGAGGCATTATTGTTTGAAAGGAGACTGATGATTGTTGAAATATGCGATAGTAGAGACTCTATGAAATCACCCATATGTTTTGTTCAGTTTATCAAACAATGATAAACTAATCCATAGAATAAGTCTTAAGACCAATTCATCATTATTATTTATTCATAATTAATTAAAATTTATGAAACATTTTATGATGTGGTTTAAAAATATATAACATTTTATTAAATTTTTTTTGGTAGTAATATCATTGTCAATTTATTTAAATAGTGAAGTTATCTATATCGATCAATGTTTTAGTTGTAGTTTGTCACATATAACAGTGAAAAGTCTCCATGATAGTTTGAATATAAATATATTTATATATATGTTTATTATTTATGAAATATAGTATGTAAAGTGACCAAATTTAGAACATCAAAAATATCTCAAACAAACATGTTACCATTTTAGAATGTTTACTGATCTTGAGATGACAATCTAATATATGATTTAAATTTCATGTTGTATTTTTTTATATCTGATTATTTAATTTATTATAATTTATGATCTTGAGATGACTGACCAATGTAGGATTGAAAATGCATGTCCTATTTTTTTCTAGTAATATAATTTGTAATAATTTCATTTTGTTTTCTTCATTAATGACCTCAGTGTCATCCCTCTCTCTATGTATGTAAGGAACCACATGTACGCTTAAAAAATGTTATGTATCTGAAACCTCTAGACCCCCTCACATTCATGTTAATATCATTGTAATAAAAGGGTGTTCAACATGAACTGTTTCTGTTTGAAGATAGATTTTTACACCATGTTTGAGATGAGACTAATGGTAGATGAAATCTGAGCTAATAGATGCACAAGGAACCTACTTTGGTTTTGGTTGGTTTATAAAATAATGATAAAACTAATCCATAGAAAATTTCTTAAGATCAATTCAATTATTTAATCATAACCAATTTAAATAATTTAAATTTTTCATGATGTAGTATATAATATTTTCTTAATTATTTTTTTCTAAGACTTCATGTTTGTGAAAATATATTTCAATGGTGTGGTAATTTATACTGAGGAGGGTTTTAGCTATAGTTTTCCACCTACAAGAGTGTAAAATATTTGTATTTGTGTGACATTGGATGAAGTTCATAAGAAGATTCATAGTCAGCTAAAACTAAGGGTTGATCAATCAATTACTTTAGTAAAAAGTCGACATCTTCAATATCTTGAATGTTTATGGCACTTTGAGTATCCTCTGGTCATGTATGGGGATTGGATGGATAGATCATTATTATTCAGGAAATAGTGCAATAATGGTCTAATTTAATTATATGTGGTGATTTATGATATTGATGTGGTGCAACCTACTACTACAAAACCATTTTTTGAGCTTTGTAGAAGTTGGCCCTTCACAACACTGCCATTCATTGCCTACACATATGACTCATGTGATGGAACCAAATTATGAAGAAGATGACCAAAATTTGGAAGGAAATGTAGGGGACATCCCTGTGTGTACTTCTGATATACTGAATTATAGTTTATATAAGGATGAAGTATATGTTTAAGCATTATAAGATGATATGGGTGAGGGTGATGTGAGGAATGAACATTATAAGTTTTCTATGATAGATAGGCATCCAACCGTAAATGGGAATCATCCTTCAATATTGAATTCCTTGGTCGAATGAATGTCGCGTGCTCAACATTTTCACTGGGATGTAATTACACCAGCTACTAAATTCACTAGAATTATAGAGAATAGATTTTCATCAACTGATAACACCATCAATGTCGCATTGGAGTATGAAAGTAATGTTTCAATACAAAATGTGATAAAAAAATACCACATAGAGTGGCACTTCACATTTTTTCTTGATGAGTCTAAGAAGGAAAAATATACCATTCTATGTGAATATGGGATAGAATGTAAATTTTTATTGAGAAAAATATATGTTTATTTTTTTTATATTGGAAGATAACCAAATTAGAAGGCCCATAGACTTGTGTACATCCAATCTTGTCGCATGATTAATCTTTACTTGATGTTGAGTTTATATCAACTGTTATTTTAGATATGATCTGAACATTCTGGGACATTTGTGTGTCCCTTGTTCATGAATGAATACAATAGATTTTAACTATAAGACATCGTACAACAAAGATTGGAATGAAAAAAAGGAAATTTTAAAAGTGTATGGTGATTGAGATGAATCATATATAATTTTGATAAAACTTATATATTTTTTGTATCCCAATAATCATATTATTTATCATTTGGTCTATGTTGAGTATGTCTCCCCAAATCATCGAGTTGATTAATCGAAGGTGAAGTTCAATAGGATGTTTTGGGAATTTAGGACATTTGTCACTGTGTTTCCTTATTGTAAACAATTCATTCTAGTCAATGAAACTTTCCAATATGGAATTATATAGGTGTTATACTTATTAATTCCACACAGGATCAAAATCATGCTCTTATACCACTAGAATTATCTATTATTGAAAACGAGATATTTGAATCTTGGAGTTGGTTTTTGACATGTATATGAATTCATGTCACACAAAACTAGGTAGTGTGTCAGATATCTGATCACCATCGAGTGATTATAGATTTCATTAAGAGTGAAGGTGTTTTACAGAGAGAACTGAAGGATTATCATCGATATTGCATTCAACATATTGCAAGTAATGTGTATAATAACTTTAGAGATGAGGAAATAAAGAAGGTGATCATCAAGTTGGGTATATTTTTATAAACACATTTTTATTGAATGAAATTATAATATCCTTTTAAATACATTATTCTCTTATGGGATTAGTATACGAGCCCCAAAAATAAAGGTTTGATCATTGTCTTGAAGAAATTATAAGGGATAATGATGATGTGTATGATTATATAATGTAAATTTCAAAGGATAAATGTCCACTAGCATATGATGGTGGAAGAAGATATGTCCATATAACTACTAATATAGTGGAGTTCTTATGTATGGTCTTCAAGGGTGTGTGCAAATTACTAATCATAGGGTTAGTTTAAGAGAAATTTTATATATGTGTGAAGTGATTTGTTGAGCAGTCCCAACAGGCCTATCATAGGATTGAAAATGGAATGTATTTTACTCAACATTTCCAAAGTTCCATTGATCATATACTACATGAAACGTTAGTATTTCATGTTCTAACCTTTTACTGGGTACATTTCAACTTTCATGTAAGAGAGTTCTATGATCGGGTTACATGCAACAGTGTTTAAGTGATGGTGGTCATGTTGCATAACAAGTACTATGATTGTGGAAGCTTCCAAGCATAGATATATCCTTTTGCACATATTTTTATAGCTTCTGCATCGGTAAAAATATCATGAGATCTGTATGTTGACCAAGTGTATCAAACAATCACTCTGGTTAATTGTTAGTGTATCTTGGATGCATGTTGGTGATTTTTATTCAATCACATTGTCTGATGATCAACCGACTCTCATCACTTATATTTCCAGGTTTCATAATTTGTTTTTTTCATTTATGATTTTTTTAGTTTAAGTTGATTTATAAATAAATGGATTGATATTACTAGGTTGAACCCTGGGGAATACCAAAGTTTACTCGAATAAAAAATGATATGGATTGGCCTTGACAACGGAGAGGGGGACTAAGATGCAACATTTTTCACGCTGAAGGGAATACTCGTAAGAGATGTACCCATGCGAAAGGACAGAGCTCCAATTACCATGATCTATTATTGAGTATATGTATTTTATCATGAATGTGCATATTTTTTTCTCATATAGATATGTTTCATTAATGAATTCATTTACTTTTGTCTTGCTTCATTTTTAACCCATTTCAACTCTGGTTTGTTTTGTTTATGGATTCTATTAGAATGAATTTTGTGATACAAAAACTATTAAAAAAATTAATAGACAATGGAAATTAATATATCATGTTGACACATGTTCTATGTGGGGTTTTCATCATGGATGATTTATATAAAAATATTTAGAATAAAGTAAACTTCATTCGAGATCAATAAAATAGGAAATTAATGGACTAAACTAACAACATTGGACACATATATTTGTTTACCTATTTTCATCATAATAATGAATTATACATGCCAATTTTCTACCTCATTTTTCTTGTTGTAGTTTCTTTAAAAATAGTTTACAAAATTTATTGAATTAACTATTAAAAAGTAACAATGATATCAAATGTATAGATGGAAGGTCCACCACTGTTCACATTCTAGGATAAGCTTGTTTCATGGTTGGTTTTAGAGGGACATCCAGTTATTCCGTTGAGTGTATAGAGATCTCATAATTTCCATCATGATGCACCACTTCCCATTATCATCCCCTATCTTTGTCATGTTGGGTTCTATGGTTCAGTGATGTGGGACTTCACCTTTGCTGACCATTAGCTCATTGCTGCACTTGTAGAGAGATGGAGGCCTGAGGTATATTCATTCCATTTTACAAAGGTGGAGATGGATATTGTACTATAGGATGTATCGATTATTTTGGGCTCCCCATAAATGGTGCAACTGTTTCAGGTCAGGTCGGAGAAGGTTGGTTTGACTTGGTTCACAGATTACTGGGAATTGAGGTCTACGACGATGGTGGGTCCGTCGTCGGTATTAGATTACACATGCCATGGATAGATTAACACTTCTCAAATCTTTCAGAGGATTCTAATGATATAATTATGCTATTATTTTCATGTGCATACATTTTTAGGTTTATTGGTGTCATGATATTTGTTGATCATTCCACCGTATCTGTACATTTTATGTATTTACCTTTACTGGAGGACTTGGACCAGGTAGGCCGGTATAGCTGTGGGTTCGCCTGTCTCACATATACATATAGGGTGCTATGCAGTGCATGTCACATAGATAAGATCAAGATCAAAGGATGAATTATTTTTATACAAATGTGGATATGGGAGAATGTCTCTCATTTATCTCAATATGCTCGTATGCTATTTCCCATTGAAATTGTTGCAGAGTCTCCATGTGGACGATGGTATTTTCTTCCTTCCTTTTAATGTCTAAATAAAATGTATAACTTTCAATTATGAAATATAACTATAAAAATATTATCTACTTGTGTAGTTAGGCACATAGATATTTAGATACATCCAGACATGATGTCCATTCTTATAGACTTATACTGGATAGTCTTCGGTCAGACGACATAATTAGTTGTTATTTATATAGTTAAATATTTATTTGGTACTGTACATGTATTCGTTTATTAATTGAATATTCATTTTTTTCAGATTTCATGGATACCATTTATAGAGGATATCATCCTGAATCATCCACCGTATTGCATGACGATGCTTGGTATCAGCTCCTGCATCATTCCATTGATTAATTTTCATTTTGTTGAGTGGCATCAGACTGACCAGGTTATGAGGTCGTTCTGATTCCTTTAACCCATTACCACACCACCCAATCATTTATCTTCACGTTATTCCTTGAAAATTTCAAGAAAATTATACTTTTATTGGAGGAGGTATCATGCAATATATATTGATCTATGGGACATTATATATTCATTTATTCTATCAGCTGGATTATGCACCTTGGTACTATAGGTCCCCAGTTAGATTTATTATAAGAAAAAGATGGGCCTATCATGACTTGGTAAAAATTATTTCTTCCATTGTTGAATTGTTTTTACTAACATTACTTAACAACACAACTTGTTTTCTAAAGATTCTTGCATCACCGATCTATTTCACATCTCTGACCCGGTAGAGGGAGGTGCATTTGACCAGACATATTTTTATAGAGATGTAACAGAGTTGGTTCCTCCCACGGGTGAGATTTATCATGGTATTTTCTTTGATCCACCACGCGATGCTGAGGCTGCTAAACCTGATATAGATATGCTAGGGGTGATGAACCAATTATGGATTCTGATGTGGCACATGAGGAGGGTGTTCATTATGATAAAAAAATACTCCTCCAGCTCCTCAGCCATAGCCAAAGGCACAAACAAAGATATGGGCTGCTAGCATGAGAAACTTTGTTGCATATGTAGATGTTGACTGGTATACACTATATACTTTATTAACCTCTAAATCATAGACATCTATTGCATAACAACCATCTAGTTCATATATTTGTGACAGTTCCAACCATTAACCACTATCTTTAGAGGCATGATAGGGTATAGGTAGTGAGACTATACATCCATCACCTGCCACACATGATGATGTGGAACCCAATGCCATTAATGATAAACAGGAGCAACATACGCCAAAATAGAGACGTAGACAAAAAAGACGTGGAAAAATCATATATACACCTATCTATGGCACATAGAAGCATCCAAACCACTGGCATAGATTAGATTAATGGTATATGTTGTATGTTTTTGAAATCATTATTTATACCTTATTTAAAAAAATACTAATTTATTACATAATGTTTCATAAATCAATCAGTTGAAATAAATGGAAATTCATATAAATAAGACACATTAATATAAATGACTACATTGGTAATACTAATAATTTCAATTTTTTATTCATATTAATACTTAGTATTATTATCCATATTATGTATAATAAAAAATATTCTTAAATTTATTATTAAATAATAATAATATTATTATTTTCAATTAAATAAATACTATTAATATTTAATAATTAATTTAAGATGATTATTTAATATATATAATATGGATTAAAATAATAAGTATTAATATGATAAATAATCATCTTAAATAAATTATTAAATATTAATAATATTATTATTTCTATTCCATAAGTATAATTAATATTAATAACAAATATCACATTATTTCTTATATAAGTAATTATTTAATAATACCACATAATCTATTAAAAACAATATAATTATTAATCATTACATTTTTTTTAAATATTTTTTTATTTAAATTATTATTTAAAAAAGTATTAGCTATAATGTTATTAATTATATTATATTAATTAATAAAAAATAATATTGTTGATATTTTTTTAAAAAAATTACATATTAATATATTAATAATAATTATTACAAAAAATATAAATAAAGATTTATAATTAAAATCTTATAAATTTCAGTTTTTTTGATACTGATTAATTAATAACATTATAATATACTATAAACAAAAAATAAATTTTACAATTAATTATTGATAAATATATAATTTATCAACAAACTAGTATTATGTTATATCAATTAAAAAAATAACAACTGTTTATAAGGAATATTGACAGAAATTAATATTAAAAATAAATATTATATCATATTAGTAATATATACATATAAACAAAGAGGCGTGAATGGGGTTCAAACCTCTTTGATTGAGAGGATGAAGCGTAAACCCAATTCATGTTTCTCTCTCAGAATGGAGAAGCATGAATGATGTTCATGCATCTATGAACCCTTATTTGAAAATATGTGATACCCTATCCTATTTGATATTTTTTTAAAAACCCCATATAAACAAATTAGCCTAAAATTTTCTATTAATGATAGCACATTCGTTTATCACTAATAGTAGCAGATTGATTTATATGAATAAATTCTTCTAAGGGTAGCAAGGGAGTAGTATTGAACCAGAGGAAAATATCCTCTCAAGATGGGGATATCAACATGAGGGTCTTTTCCATCACATGTCAGATTCCACCTGTAAAAAAGTGATGTGGCAGAAGATCTTAATTTTAAAAATATTTATTTTAAAAAAATTGATTTATTTGGATATGTTAGACATAATTACCATTCATTCATGCTGGAATGGAATTACAAAAAAACTCAATCCCAGAAAAATTAAATCAAAACAGAATATATAATAATAATTCATTAATAATAAATATAAGTAAAATATAAAATTAATATAAATATATAATAATAGAAATTAAAACTAAAAATATAAAAATAATTAATAAATAGTTATATTTTTATAAATATATAAGAACTACTAATAAATTTTTTAACTATATACAATTTTTTATATTTATTCACTCTAAATTTATCAGTAGAAATTCACATTGAAATTTTACATTATTTTTTATATATTAATATATTATATATGCCTAAACAAAATATTTATATTAGAAATTACTACTAAATAAATTCTTTGTATATTTATAATAGAAAATATATTTTTTATAGAAGAAAAACACTCAAAATTTCCAATGAAAGTTTTCACATGAAATTTGTAGTGAAAATAAAGTGGATTTTTCCACTGGAATTTTTCATTGTTTTTTGGGTATTGATATACTCCCATTTATAATTTAAGAGGAAATAAAAACTAAATATTTAAGATGAAAATTTTCTTTTCAAAATTTCACTGTAATTTTCCAATTAATATTTTCATTATTTATTTATATATTAATTTATTTTCACTCATAATTTAAGTGGAAAATTGAATTTAAAAATTGTGATGAAAATTTTCATCCTATGATCATAGGTAGTGAAATAAAATAAAAAACATTTCAAATATATCAACAATGTATTCAACATGCAAGGAATAACGTACACTGGAAAAAGATCATAAGAGGAATGCACTTGCTACAACAAATGTAGAATCCACTTATAGATTTAAATTTTCACTATGATCTTTAATTAGAATTTTTCAATGAGATTGTGTGACTTTCCTGTGTAAATATACACTTAAAATTATATTGTATATTTATATTTGTATGTATACATATATATATGTATGGATATATACATGCATTTATCTTTTTTTCTATAAATTTGCAGTGAAAATTTTTAGTATAGATTTATATCAATGGGGATTTATAGTGTAAATGTAAAATACAAAATTCCAATGAAAATTTACATTGAGGTTTTTATATATGTACTAAAAATTTACACTATAAACTTTCACATGAAGTTTATAATATATTGTCACCATGTTTATTTCTATTAGTATTTTTGTCTTTTTGTTTTTTATTTTTCATTGAAAATTTCCATCATACAATGAAATTTTACCGGAAACATTTAGTGAAAATTTTCAATGTTAATTTTAAATAAAATTATATATTAAAAAATATACATTGAAAATACCCATTGGAAATTTTAATAGAAATTGATAATAAAAGTTTCTTGTGGAAATGGGTACTAAAGGTTTCTAGTGGAAATTTGCACTAAACGTTTTTAGCATAAATTTCCAATGTAATTTTTTAATGGAAATTTATATTTTTTATTCATGTATCAATATATTTTTATTGTATTGTAATGTATATATTTGAACATCTAGTTGAAGATTGTAATAGAAATTTCTAGTAGAAGTTTTCATCGAAAATGTTTATGGAGATTTTGCATCGGAAATTTCCCCAGGAAATTTCCAATTCAAATTTTTAATAAAAAATCAAATTTTTTATGTGTTAATATATTTGAACTAAAAATTTAACATGAATTTATTTTAGATTTTTTATATCTAATTTTTTAGTTTAACTATAATAAAAAATATTTTGAAAATCTCACTCAAAATTAAATCTTCTGTATAATTTTACACCAATGACTGGAAATTTCTTGTGAAAATTTGTGAATGAAATCCCATTATGAAATATGAATTCCAAAATTTCAGTGAAAAGGTTCATTATTTTTTATGTGTTAATATAATTTAACTTAAAAATTAAACATGATTTTTTTTTAAAATTTTTATAATCTAATTTTCTGTATAGTAATAATAAAAATTAAGTTAAAAATTAAGTGGAAATTTGAAGTAAAAATATGAAGTGAAAAATTGTACAAAATGTTTTTAAGGAATATTTAAAATGCATATTTTAATTTTTTACTCATCTATTTACAAATTTTTTTTATAATTTTATATATAAATTTGAATTACAAATTTTTTCATGACCCGTCCCCCGGGGACCGTGCTGTGACTACCCCAAGCCCGCCTTCCATAGACCTGGGGCTGATGACTAGCTCTAGAAAGGCATATACCTAAAACGGGAAGGCATTGACTTTAAACCTGTACAAAAACACAGAGTGCAATGCAACAAGATGCAACCACGAAGTAAACTACTGTAGTAAAAAAAGAGTGCTAAAAGTAAAGGGGCCAAAATACAAGCCCAAATGTAAAAGTACAAGTACAACTGAAAGGTACAAAACAACTAAAAAAGTGAAAATAGCTCCTGGGTCATCCAACAAGGATCCTACCAATAGGGTAGGTACAGATCGCCTTCACATCACTCCACATTTTCCCGTCTCCTCTATGTACCACCTTGTCCCAGCTCCCTTAAATCTTGATCGATGTTGTACATCATCTGCACAAGACACAAGAAGGTGTGGGAGAATCCCGTGCAGGGGTGAGTATAAAGATACTCAGTAGGGACCCCGAGACCCCATAGGTCTCCTAAATCTCCACAAAGGAAAAACCACAGAGCAAGGATCAATCACAAATCATGAAGAAGTCAACAAATCTACATAGGTATATTCCTATACATATACCTAATTTATCAAGATATACTCTTCTCATACATGAGGGAATAATGTCACAAAGGCAACACCACGAAGGTAACACCATGAAGGTAAAAGTACCACAATGGTAACACCGCGAAGATAATAATATAAAGGTAAAAATACCACACTTGTAATACCACAAATATATCACCACGAAGGTAACAATACCACATAGGTATCACTACGATGATATCACAATGAAGTTAAAAGTACTACACAAGTATCACCACAAATATATCACCACAAAGATAACAGTACCACACAGGTAAAAGACTTAGTTAAAACAAAGTCTCAGCTCAAACCAGGTATTTTAGTGAAGTATAGAAGTATAAATGATTAGTCGTGAAGCTAGATCATCTTATTCTATCATGAGGCACTACTTATGACCATACAAAGTCTGGACCAGATAGGATCGATAGGTAACTAAACCTCGCAATAACCCACACTAGATATGATCAGCCCAGGATTGATAGGTAACTACCCCCCACAATGGACCACACAGGATCTGACCCACATAGGATCGGTATATCGCTGAACCACGATGGGCTGATCTAAGGATGGTCCTCATCGTGTCATGAGGTGATGGTCCACACAGAACCGCTAGGTGCTGATACACACAGGACCTCTTGATGCTGACCCACACCGGTTTGCCCGGTGTTGACCCACACAGGATCGCTCAGTACTAACCTTCCTATGGTCTGTCTCCAACCTCTGCCTCACTACCAGCCACTGGATTCCAACTCATATCATTATTGATTATGGGAGAACCACTCCTAAATCCATCAGTCGTATTTCAACTGACATGAATATCCAAAAAGGGGTAACCCAAATTACCTCTATGTCATAAGGGTTCTAACAGGACAGATGGCACATCAATCGGACGCCTGGTCTGTGAGTTATAAGCGTTTTAGTTCCAGGGCCCCAGTTGGATTTGGGTTTAATCAAACCTGACCATACTCCAATTGTCTCTAAAACTCAGGTGGAGTATGAAAAAAGGGTTATCTCGATCCAAGGGCCCCAACACCATAGACAGTTCATTAAACAGATGCCAGATTCCCATGTTATGGCTCTTTAAAAGTTTCTGGCCTCAGTTGGGCCTAGATCTGGTCTGACCTAACCCAGTCTGGGCTGGGTCAAGGTGGACTCAGTCCACTGGGAAGAGGTCTAGCCCAACCTACAAGGGGGCGGCCCACAAAACCAGCTCGCGAGGGCGGCCCGACCTGTAAAGGGGAGGCCCGTGAAGGGACGCCCCGTAAATTGAGGTGGCGCACAAAGGGCAGTGTCCCGCTAGAGCAGTGACCTGTTGGGGCGGTGACCTAGTTGGGTGGAGGCCCACTAAGGTGGAGACCTTCTAGGGCGGCGGCCTGGTCATGGTGGAGCATGGCCCGCACTGGCAAGGGAGGGAAACCTTCCCCCTAGTATCCCGAACGACTCATTTTGAGAAAACAAAAGCGCCATGCGGGTGCCGCCCGGTCACCACGGAACCCACCAAAGGCATGGGTTATGCCTCCACCACAGCTGTTGTTTGCCGGCGGTGCGCTGGTCATGCCTCCTCCCTGCTCGCCAGCAGCGCGGTGGTCGCGCTGCTACCCATTCTGTAGCCGGCCGATGAGCCAACCGCCTCCTCCATTCTCCGCAGCTAATGAGCCGCAACCTCTTTCTCACTGGTGGTGCGCGATGGTGTGCCACATCTCCTCTGCGGCGGGCTGGTACTGACCATTTCGATGATAGATATAACTTCGTGCCACTGCCACCTTTGTTCAACGCTTGTCAGCACGCTTCCTTCTTCGTATCCAGTCGGCATCGCCGCGTTAGCGATATTCAATGGAGAGTGCAAGGGTGTAACAAAGCAGCGGAGGGTTCAGGCTGGGTTTGTTAGGCCCACTCCCTCTGTGTTAGCTCATAACATGAGGGAGGATAAATGGTTTTGATATAATCACTTGAATTCAAAACAAGAAATCAAAACCCCTACCTCAAATCATTGTAGAAACTCCCTAGGTTGAAGGTGGGTCAGTGTTCTTTGTTCCCGCAACAATCTTCCAACGACGTCACTCGATCATCGATCTCTAGCTCGGGGTTTCGGTGTCGCTTGTCACCACTTTTGGAAACTGGCTCTTTCCTTCAAGGTTTTGGCATCACGACACTCCTTCAGCACTTTGTTTCTTGGAGAAGCTATGCTGGTACCTTCCCCCAAGCTCCATATATATAGGAGAGGGGGAGGGTAAGTAACGACGTCGGGAATTAATAAGGCTCATTAATTAGGAAGCTTCCTAATTTCTCCAATGTTGTTGTTACTTAGATTGTAGGGTCAATCCATTTAATTTATTGACACACCGCTGGCCCCACACAACGCTTATTCGTTGGAGGTTATGAAAGAAAATAAAATAATAAAATTATTTTATTTCATTTATTTTGAAAGGTAACAAAACATAACTTTTTCCCGAGACCTACTACGGTCAAAGTAAAGTTTCCCTTAACAGAATCTTCGAACTACGGATTCAACAGTTCCCTCATATTTTTAATCCAAGCTCCGGTTCAAAAGTTAGTAAATGCCGCTCACGCGTTTACTGAACGCACCTTAAAAATAGTTCAATAAATTAATAACGTTCAACCTCGACCTGCGTCGATCAGGGTTAGACTCCACCTAAGGATAACATGAACCAATGAACTCAAAGGTAATCTTGGATTTTCAATATGTGTTACCGTTTAGAATTTATTTATTTTAATATAAAATAATCGTCACTAAATTATTTTATTTACGGCCAAAAACTAACTTTCACTAGTGGACCGCACCGGCCAATGTTAGTATCTGCCTAAAGAAAGCATACCCTCACAAGTTCAACGGTTGTATCATATTTTTAATCAGAGTCACCATTCGTGATTTATAAATATTTGAAAAATAAAATAACTTTATTTAATTATTTTATTTAAGGTTATGCCATTTTCGGGTTTTCTCACCAGAAGCCTACCTCGATTAAACTTAAGTTGTGCCTAGGGTAAACCCTCCATTCTGAACACAACGGTTCCCTAAGATTTATAATCCAGGTTAATTTTTAAGAGTTATTCTATTTTTTTAGAAAAACCACTTATGGACACAAATTAATGCTTAACAAAACTTCGACGGATCATTCCGGGCATTCCGGGCCTCAGAATCGTACTTTGTCATATTTTGCAATATCAAAATAATTCCATATAATTTTAAAAAAAATTACATGGAAAATCCAGGTATTTACATTCTTCCCACCTTAGGGATTTACATCTCTAAAATCCAAAACAAAGACATATCAAACAAAAGAGGGTACTGAGCATGAATCTGAGCCTCCCGCTCCCATGTGCTCTCTTAAAGGTCCTTGTGCTGCCACCAAACTCGCACCAGAGGGATCGACCATCCATGAAGGACTCGCTCATATCGATCCTCTATCTCCACCAAGAACTCTGTAAAAATCACACCATAGTCAAAGTTCAACATGTCCTAGTCGATAACGTGAGATGGATCATGCATGCATATCCTCAACTACGACACATGAAAAACATTATGCACCCGATACATCTGTGGGGGAAAATATAGACAGTATGCTACCTCATCTACTCTGATGAGAATATAGAAAGGTTTGATAATCCTCGGAGATAGATTGATGCCCCATCCAAACCACTTCAATCCTTGTCGGGGTGAGACCTATAAGAAGACATGGTCTCCCTCCTCGAACTCCAAGGATATCTGTCTCTTGTCAGCATAAGACTTATGCCACTACTTTCTTCATCCCTGGCAACCAGTACTAATGTCGAAAGTCCTGGTACACCTTCACCACTATAGGATATACCGCTAAGGGGATGTATGGATCTTCATAAACACATCCTCCTAAAGCGTCCGTGGTACCATGGTGCGTCCTCTGAAGAGGATGACGCGCTCCCCACCTTCAGAAATTCTTTCCGGAGACCATCTTGAGGATATCTGAACACGTCGGGCCTTGCATTCAATGACTCAAGTTGTGCCCCTGAACTCGTTGAAGAATTGGGGGAGTGACAGTCATAAACTCAAGGTAAGCTGCTCCATCTTTATCCATGAAGGATATCCACAGCGCAACTAGTTGCTCTGACGCCCCACTCAGTAGCTATAGACCATACCTCCTACTAAGTGCATATGCTACCATGTTACCCTTACTAGGAGAATAGACTATCTCAAAGTCATAGTCCCGGAGGAACTCTAGCCATCGTTGTTGTCTTAGGTTCAGGTCCTTCTGTGAGAAGATACACCTGAGACTCTTGTGATCAAAGTAAACAGTGAACCATTCAACCATCAGGTAGTGACACCACATCTTCAGCACAAAGACCACTGCTGTTAACTCCAGAACATGGGTAGCATAGTTCTTCTTGTCAGTCTCTATCTCATCTATAGAAATATCTACTGACACTTCTCTATCCATAGGAAATGCTCCCCCTTTTTCATCAAATATGACAAGGGTGCCTCTACCCTAGATATTTCTAGTATAAATCTACGGCAGTACCTAGCCAAAGTAGAAGTACCTCTCCCATCAAGGAGGTAATTCTAGAAACATCTTTTAAAAAGATGTCCCAATGATCTTACACTCCTGTTTGGAACTGAAAACTCAAAACTCATACTGCCACGAGGGTAAGGCTGGCCGACTCAAGAGTGATCAGATGCACACTCCTATGCATGACTTTATCCTATGCTGCTTGGGTTTCCTTTTTCACTGACCAAGGAAAAACCCATTCCAATGTTGTATATAAACCAAAACCTTTTTTCCTAATACAATAAATTTGAGTATTAACTGTAGATGTCTATTACATAACCAAACTAATGTCGTAAGGCCTCGAAGCTGTAACCAAGAGGTTACAACTGAAACTATTTCCTCAAGGGTCAGATTACACCATCGACATACGTGTGATTATCCAATCTTCTCCCAAAGGTATCTCCAGATATAAGGGCCAAGTCAATGGTTTAACCAGAAACTCTCGGACATAAACAAGGTTCGTGGAATGAAGGAATTATTAGTACCTATGTCTATTAATATGTTAGCAATTAGTAGACACAGACCGTACGTCAAATCTTTCTTGGAGCCCTTGGGTCACACTCCTTGACTACATGCAGCTATTCCATTCCCTTGTCATGTAGCTCCCTGATCCTAGTGGGGACCACATTAGGGTGGTGGTTGTAACATGTCGAAATGTATACCACCACATTTTGCTCTACTAGCTACACTTCCACATCTTTTGCCCTACAGATTCATATGTCCCTATCACTTCCTCTTCCTGAAACGTTTTACATGCCCAAGTCTCTGAGACTAGCGTTAGTTTACTTCTTTCCCACTACTAACAATCACTAGATGTATCTGCTTAGCCAAAGAACATTGAACCACAAAGGTTCTCTCCTGCACCCTAACATAAATATGAATGCATAGATAAATAGTGCTGGTTTGGATGTTCCTAAACATACCTCACTCGGAGGTATGAGCCTTGAAGCACTGACCGTACTATATTCATCGAGTACCTGGGATGGTCGGTACGCCTCAATGAATACTCATCTACCAACATGTCATTATACCGAAGCTGTAGAAGCTCTTGGGAACACTCACCCCTTATATTTTTATAGAAAGAGACCCCCTTCTCTGAGGAAGGCCCTCAATCATGTCCACAGAAAATTCACCTCTTCCCAGGATCATGGTAATCAAAAAACTGCCATCATCGTACTAACCCATGTAAAAGGCTCTCTACTAGGACCGTCATCTGATTGAATGGTGCGTTGTATTGGTTGAAACTCGGACACAACCTCTAGCCAGTTCTCAACTACCTATGGATCTGCCTCACCTCAAAACCCCAGAGCTCTCTGCCACTGAAACTCATGAAACATGCTGAGTAGGCATGCACCCTCTGCTGGTGGGGTTGGTGGAATATACTTCCCAATAGGTGGTGGTTCTACTGGTGCACCACCCAAAGGTGATAACACCATAAGAGGTCCCTAACCGAAGCCTCATTGCTCAGTGGCCCATCATCGTGTACTCTCTTAGGAATCATAGATGGCTATCTACGTAATGAAATCCTAATAAGGAACAAGTATGCCATTATCATTATGTTATACCTGGCGAGCTAACTCGAAAGAAACCAAGGAAAAACATTTTCAAAACACACGCAATCAGTGCTTTCATGCACTGAGTCAAAAATCATAAGTTAGGGTCCTAGTGTATGGATACGTCGGCCGCCACACCAACACTGGATTCCCCAAACTGGAAACCACACCCATAACACTTAACACTATTTACAAACAGAAAAGATCAGAGTCCGGGTTCTTTGGTAGAACTAAATCCTATGATATCACTTTGTCACGACCAGTCCCCTGGGGCCTGTTCCATGACTACCCCAAGTCCGCCTTCCATTGGCCAAGGGCTGGTGACTAGCACTGGAAAGGCGTATCCCTAAAATGGAAAGGCATTGCCTTTAAACCTATACAAACACAAAGAGTTGAACACAACAAGATGGAACCATGAAGTAAGCAGTTGTAAAAAAAGTCTGCTGAAAGTAAAGGGGATGAAATACAAGCCCAACTGTAAAAGTACAAGTACAAATGAAAGGTACAATACAACTAAAAAAGGGAAAAAAACTCATGGGTCATCTTCAGAGGATCCTACCTAAAGGGTAGGTACAGATTGCCTCCATAACACTCCACGTCCACCCATATCCTCTGCATACGGCCTGGTCCCGAATCCCTCAAATCTTTATCAATGTTGTACGTCATCTTCACAAGACACAACAAGGTGTGGGTGAATCCCGTGCAGGGGTGAGTATAATGATACTCAGTAGGGACCTTGAGACCCCGTAGGTCTCCTAATGTTCCACGAAAGAAAAACCACAAAGTAAGGCTCAATCAAAAAGCATGATGAAGTCAACAAATCTACCTAGGTATATTCCCATACATATACCTAAGTTATCAAGATATACTCGTATTATACATGAGGGAATAATGTCACAAAGGAAACACCATGAAGGCAACACCACGAAGGTAAAAGTACCACACAGGTAACACCACGAAGATAACACCACGAAGGTAAAAGTACCACACAAGTAACACCACAAAGATATCATCACGAAGGTAACAATACCACATAGGTATCACTACAAAGATATCACCAAGAAGGTAAATGTACCACACATGTATCACCAAAAAGATATTACCATGAAGGTAAAATTACCACATAGGTAAAAGACTTAGTTAAAACAGAGTCTCATCTCAAACTAGGTTTTTCAGTGAATTATAGAAGTAAATATGATTAGTCATGAAGCTAGATCATCTTATTATGTCATGAGGTATTGCTTCTGACCATACGGAGTCTGGACCACACATGATCAATAGATAACTAACCCCCTAAATGACCCACACAATATTTGATCTGCTCAGGTTCAATAGGTAAGTAACCTCTGCAATGACCCACACATGATCTTACCCACACAGGATTAGTATATCATTGAACCACGACGGGCCACTCTAAGGTTGGTCCTCATCGGGTCGCAAGGTGCTGATCCACACAAGAATTCTAGGTGATGAACCAAAAAAGACCACTAGGTGCTGACCTACACAGGGTCACTCGGTGCTGACCCACATAGGATCGCTTGGTACTAACCTCTGTATGGTCTGTCTCCAACCTCTGCCTCACTACCAATGTAGAGACCCGAAGCTTGACGTACATTGACATTACATTACATTTGCGGAATAATTAGTACATAACAAAAACACACACACAAGGACCGTAATAGTTTAGTGTCTTTGGAAACTCGGAATATAATCCTCTAATCCTGGTGAAAGATCTTCAACATCTCCCATAAAGACCTTCCTTTTTATTATACCTAAAACCTTTCTTTATATCCTGGGGAAAAGAAAACATAAAAGGGTGAGCTCAAATTCTCAGTAAGGGTAAAAAAAAGAAATATAAATCACATCATATACATAGGCACATAACTTTTGGAAATCTTAACCTATAAAAGAGATCATAATTTCATAACATGGGATAACTCATGGCAGTTAAATGTAATCACAATAATAATAACTTAAAACATTAAACTTTGTGGCATACACACATAATCATAGAGAATCATTTCTTGTTATTCAAGACACATTTCCAAGACTATCTTAGTGGACAAAGTCCCTTTCTAAACCGAGTCACCCTCGTTTCAGTCCTGTTTAACTGAACCGGTATAACCTACCATTCCAGCCATGTTTATCTCATGAGATATAAAATCTTTACCCAATGCATTGGAGCGAGATATAGGTCCCACCCATCTCATAATGATACCATCCTTATGTGTGCCAAAAAATCATAAACCATTCATCATAGCATAACCCATGTAATAAAAATGGGATTCTTAAACAACATGAAATCATAAAACAGTTCATATAAGATAAAGGAATTCATAAAAATATTTCCATAACAATCAAATCCATGTAATAATAGGGATAGAAACAGAACCCTTTATTATCTTATATGGAAAATAATTTTGATAAAACACTTGAACTCCATTCTTGAGGAAAATATCCTTTCTACTTCAAAAACATTTTTCCTTTCTTAACATGTCAGAAAACTTTAAACTAAAAGAATTTGATTAAAAATAAAATTGAAAACTTGTAAAGGATGATTCTTGGAAATAATGTTTTAAAAATCCATTCATGCCGTATAAGTTAAAAAAAACATTCTTCTCGTACTTTTGTCGGAAAAGTCAAAAAAGTACCTCGTACGAAAAATGACAAAAGATTCCTTTCATATCTTTTACTAAAAACTCACCGAAGGGTAAAACAAGATTTAAAAAATTGTAGGTGAATGGAAGTAATATTACATATTGAGGAAACATGGATGTGGATGATAAAATACAACCCAGTAAATACTAAAGTATAAACAATCTCGGATAAAAATGAGATTGTGATATTTCCCTTACCATAGGTCCGATTTGCTTTGTAAGTGTCCGAAACTCCTGTATAATGATTTAAATATTGTTATTGACTTATTCCAGAATCATACTTATTGTTATTATATCATATATGGTTCACTTATGACTTTATATTACCCGTGCTTTTGTAAATTCCATGTTAAAGAAGCGTTTTGGGTAAAATCATTTCATTTATCGTAGGTGTTTGGAATTGTTGTTCTTGACATTATTATTACTTATATCATGATTTACTTACTTCTAGAATATAAAAAATGATTTATATATCATATATATTCAGTATATATATATATATAATAGATAGATAAATGAAATGAAACACACCGTTCATGGAGACGGTAGTCCGTACGTACGCATGAACGTTGTTTTCCTTTCCTAATTGTCTTGAATGGAAGTAAGTAGATGACATATATATATACATAAATCCAGTTGATTTACCATGTCATATATTTCATTATTATTGCTTATATATACTTTATAATCATTCTTAAATAATTAACATGGAGAATGAATCTCATCGCATCGTGGAGACGGTAGTCCGTACGTACGCACAAGCGATGATATCATTTCCATAATTATTGAATTGAATTGGAGTGGATGATACAATATATCAGAATCATTATGATGTTATAATAAATATGTATAGTTATTCTTTACACCATAATACCCATCCATGTAAGGTGTTGGTGGAAAAACAGATTACACCACGGCGTGGAGACGGTATTCCGTACGTACGCACGCGCGGTGATTTCGTTTTCCGTAGGATGGATAGATGGTGAAATAGGGTTGTTTCATAATTATAATAAAATATCAGTATATTATTGATACTGATGTTATTACTTCATAATTAAACAACCTATGAAGAAGGAGTGTAAGAAGAAATAAAGGTGAAAGAATCGGTAACGGAAATTACCTCTTCTTTGAAGTGCCTCCTTGAGACCTCCTCTTAGGGCACTAAAATTGGTCTTTGAGGAAGACCAGAACCTCTAGGATGTTTCTAGGGAAGCGGAGAAGAGAATTTTTCATGGGTTGGACGAGCTTGAAGGCTCAAAGTTGTGTCAGGAAGAGAGGGAGGAGGTGTCCTTTTATAAGGGAGGAGAGGGGCACCTTTGGAATAACTAAATATATTATTTTATTATAAAGTCAAGTTCGGTTTTAAATAGATCCAAATTGATTTATTTATAGGATAAGGTGGGGATGGGTCGAAATACTCTCATCCAATAGAATTTAGACAAGTTTAGGTTCCTATTTTAACCTTATCATTTAGATTTAACATTAAGTTAAATAATTTTACATTTACCGTGTCTTCTTGTGTTCTTACACTATAAGGTTAATTAACTTACTATAAGAAGCCAAACGAACCCCAAATTGTTTATTATTAATATATATAACCTTATCTAAGTCATTTGGACGAACCATATATTTTTAGGAATAAAATAACAATTAATAATATAATATTGTTTTTAAAAACTATTTTATGTCAATTTTGACACTATTTAGTAATAGATTTTTGTGAAAATCATAACAAAATGATAAGTTCGAAAAAAGTTACTTAAATCAACAATAACATGTCATAGTAACCTAGAAAATTAGTTTAAGTCATAAAAACTCTCAAATTATATTTATTTGAGTATTTATAACATCAATTATATCAATATTTCATTAATAAGATAATTACTGCGTCATCGTTGTGTCATAAATAAATTAAATTATTTAATGTCTAAAAATTAAAAATAAAATACCATTATGTAGTAAATCTTTTTATATTTCTAATGAATATTTACAATCGAATTTATCTTATGTATAACCCTATATTAAAAATGTTTTAGTAAATAAACATTGATTTTAACTCTTTTAACTCTTCTTTGAATTAAATAATAATAAATGTCCTAATCTAATACAAGTGGGCCTAAATGGTCATATTTTATTCCTAAGATTGTTTTTGGTCGAATTACACTTATCCAATAGAATTTGGACATGTGTTAGGGTAATAATAATATCATTTTTACCCTTAATTACCCTATTTACTTTTAACCGTGGTAAATAAAGGTAAAAAGTTACTATTCACCAAAAATTATTTTCATCTCATTGAACCATATTTTACTTACTGACATCAACCATGTCTCTCGGATTTTTTAAATTCCACTCACAGAAGCGGTAAAATTATGTTTTATGAAAAAATCAGTTTTTTTAACTACCACTTAGTGGTTTCACTATTCATCAAAAATTGAAAGTTTTCAGAAAAATACCAAAAATTAGGCCTAATCTATATTTGATATTATGAACTCAAAAATGTTTTCTATATTACCAAATTCAAAACATATCAGTTGCATTAATTAATTTAAAAATTAATTCCCGTCGTCAAAACAAAAGGCTTGTTTTTAAGAGATAATAACTATCAAAAGATTGACACTTGTTTATAACTGGTTTAAATGTGAAATTACATCCAATGACCAACATTGTATTGAATTGTAAAAATATATTCTAAATATACTTTAAAACCACTCAAATTAATAATTTATCACTAATAATTATTTCGATTGAAAAAGTTGTTTTTAATTAAAATTTAGTAATTTTCACTATTAATCAAAATATGAAAGTTATCCGAAAATCACCAAAATTTCACCCTAAGCTAATTTCGATATTCCGAATACAAAAATGAATTCCATTTAGAAAAATATAAATTACAAAATTTAAAAAAGTGGTTATTACTATTCATAACGTCTAGTTTTAATAATATTTTAATAACATATCGTTGTTTAGCGAAACTTGGTGTTGCGTACAACACACGCTATCATGGAAGGTCGCGATTGCGTGTAATTCAAGCCAGGTCAGTGATGTGTGTTGTGAAAGATCCTTTTGGAGTAGCGTATGACATAAGAAATTAATGAAATTAAAAAGAATATTTTTCATAAAATCTCGTGGTGTTACATTCTACCCCCCTTAAAATGAATTTCGCCCTCGAAATTCGTCGGGGTTATAAATGGTTTACTACTCGAAAGTTTCTTTAATAGAAACCCAAATTGTAAAAAGGAATACCAAAACCAATATTTAAAAACAAACGTATGAAACGTAACGGTTACCCAAATAAACTAATCACTGGGTTTCCACATAGGTGAAAATATGGATATGGAAGAAAAATCTAACCATCATGTTCTGATGGAGAGTGGTAGAGAACATGGCTATGGAAAAGCCACCAATCACAAATCCATAAATTTGTGACGATCTAAGGTAACACCTGATTAATCAGATATAAGAGCACTAGGAAAACATTTTTGGTTTTCAAGATCATTTCCCTAAAGTTGAAAAATTTGAATTAGAATAAATACTTACTTTATTTTGGTACAATCTCACTGTTGTTCGTTCCTTGAACAATTTCCACTTCATCTCTTAAATAAATGAAGTTGAATTTGTTATTCGTGAAGTGTTAGTATGACAAGTCATTCCATCTGTCTCAAACAAAAGGTTAGCAAAAGTTATTAAATATACATAAGTCATTCTTTAGTGAGATTAATCATATATGGTTCCTAAAATGGAATTATACATCATATATCATACTGATTAATATAAAAAAAACTAGTTTCTACTAAACAGGGACTTCTTGTAGGCCAGTGGTAGGCGATAAAGGCCAGTCGCACTTCAGTTGTGGGTTTGATTCCCACGGCCTTGTCCGACGAGATGGGCTGTCGCCCGTCCTGCAGGTTGTCCTTTTTCTAAAACTATATTACTATAACATCCCATCAATAATATCGAAAAAACTTTTATCCTTAAACAATACTAACTTATGTCCAACATAGTCCATTCCAATCTTTAGGCTTATCCATAATACTGCAGTCCACTCTCATAATATAATGAAAACGATTACCAGAGATTTAATACCATCGTTGATCCCCATATATCATAAGATATGTCTTGTTGGTCACATTCCAAACATTCAAAGGCCTTAATCATGTGTTCTCTTTAGTACCCATTGAACCTTAGTGAAAACATGAATGCAGTTAAAAGTTAACACTTTCCACATACCAAAACCCTCAAAATTCTATATACTCAAACCATGATATCACTTAGTCCTTATATCAATCATGAGCTCATGAATACTGTTAAACATTTCATCCACTTTCCAAAAAATATTTGAATAACCTTTCATTGTTACTCATACTATTCATCATAAACTTTCAAAACTTAAGGAAAGACTACAGTGTAACAATCCTTAGATGTCTTTCTATTCTATAGTACAACATTACACTTGATAAACATGTAATCATTCCACTACCTTCTTAAACCATTGGCCGAGCTTCAACAATTATTTCATCTCACATATCATTTGTAGTCTCTTCATCATCATCAACAAAAATACTACCCATACAACCATACCGATTCTCTTCATGAGATATTCCCTTAGGGTATTGGTTTGCATAATGCCCGTACATTCCACATTTAAAACATTTAACCATTGTTGATGTCGTAGCAATACCATTAACCTCATCCATGGTGTTAACTGAAACTTTTCCATTGCACTTACTAGCTTTGTGTCCATCTTTTCCACACCCAAAGCATCTTCCAGTTCGTTTGAAACATTCTCTTTGATGCCTCTTTCCACATGATTTACACAGGGGAAATTGAACTTTCTTTCCTCTATGATCATCATGAAACTCCATCTTTCTCTTATTAGCCAAGTTAGGAATCTTACCAAATTTTACTTTATTGATCATATTATGAGATTGCTGATTCGGAATAATAATGATGTTTGGACTTCCAAATCTCATTTCATTTGATTGCTTATGAAGAATATCATTCCATTGTCCACCATATCCTCCATTATCGTGAATCATCTTGTTTCCAGCCATTTTCTAAAACCCAAAAAGAATAGTGTGAGATGAAAAAATCATAATAAAGGGGGAGTAACATCAATATCTAACATCTTAGGTTAAATTCTAAGATCGTTACCGTAGTTCTAGGACTATATCCTATATGTATACCTATCCTTAGGGACATCCCTAGACATACCTTAGAAATATCTCTAGGGATCTCACTAACGTTTTCGCATCCTAGTTTCCAAAGGTTGACTAAACATTTCCTCTGATACCAACTGTAGAGACCCGAAGCTTGACATACATTGAATTACATTACATTTTCGGAATACTTAGTACATAAAAAAAACACAAACACAAGGACCGTAATAGTTTAGTGTCTTTGGAAACTCGGAATATAATCCTCTAATCCTGGTGAAAGATCTTCAACATCTCCCATAAAGATCTTCCTTTTTATTATACCTAAAACCTTTCTTTATATCCTGGGGAAAAGAAAACATAAAAGGGTGAGATCAAATGCTCAGTAAGGGTAAACAAAAGAAATATCAATCACATCATATACATAGGCACATAACTTTTGGAAATCTTAACCTGTAAAAGAGATCATAATTTCATAACCTGGGATAACTCATGGAAGTGAAATGTAATCACAATAATCATAACTTAAAACATTAAACATTGTGGCATACACACATAATCATAGAGAATCATTTCTTGTTAGTCAAGACTCATTTCCAAGACTATCTTAGTGGACAAAGTCCCTTTCTGAACCGAGTCACCCTCGTTTCAGTCCTGTTTCACAGAACCGGTATAACCTACCATTCTAGCCATGTTTATCTCATGAGATATAAAATCTTTACCCAATGCATTGGAGGGAGATATAGGTCCCACCCATCTCATAATGATACCATTGTTATGTGTGCCACAAAATCATAAACCATTCATCATAGCATAACCCATGTAATAAAAATGGGATTCTTAAACAACATGACATCATAAAAAAATTCATATAAAATAAAGGAATTCATAAAAATATTTCCATCACAATCAAATCCATGTAACAATAGGGATAGAAACAGAACCCTTTATTATCTTAGATGGAAAATAATTTTGATAAAACACTTGAACTCCATTCTTGAGGAAAATATCCTTTCTACTTCAAAAACATTTTTCCTTTCTTAACATGTCATAAAACTTTAAACTAAAAGAAGTTGATTAAAAATAAACTTGAGAAATTTTAAAGGATGCTTCTTGGAAATAATGTTTTAAAAATCCATTCATGCCGTATAAGTTAAAAAAACATTCTTCTCGTACTTTTGTTGGAAAAGTCAAAAAAGTACCTCGTATGAAAAATGACAAAAGATTCCTTTCATATCTTTTACTAAAAACTCACCGAAGGGTAAAATAGGATTTAAAAAATTTTAGGTGAATAGAAATAATATTACATATTGAGGAAACATGGATGTGGATGATAAAATACACTCCAGTAAATACTAAAGTATAAACAATCTCGGATAAAAATGAGATTGTGATATTTCCCTTACATGCGGTCCGATTTGCTTCGTAAGTGTCCGAACCTCCTGTATAATGATTTAAATAATGTTATTGACTTATTCCAGAATCATACTTATTGTTATGATATCATATATGGTTCACTTATGACTTTATATTACCCGTTCTTTTGTAAATTCCATGTTAAAGAAGCGTTTTGGGTAATATCGTTTCATTTATCGTAGGTGTTTGGACTTGTTGTTCTTGACATTATTATTACTTATATCATGATTTACTTACTTCAAGAATATAAAACATGATTTATATATCATATATATTTAGTATATATATATATATAAATAATAGATATATAAATGAAATGAAACACACCGTTCATGGAGACGGTAGTCCGTACGTACGCATGAACGTTGTTTTCCTTTCCTTATTGTCTTGAATGGAAGTAAGTAGATGACACATATATACATAAATACAGTAGATTTACCATGTCCTATATTTCATTATTATTGCTTATATATACTTTATAATCATTCTTAAATGGTTAACATGGAGAATGAATCTCATCGCGTCATGGAGACTGTAGTCCGTACGTACGCACGAGCGATGATATCATTTCCATAATTATTGAATTGAATTGGAGTGGATGATACAATATATCATAATCATTTTGATGTTATAATAACTATGTATAGTTATTATTTACACCATAATACCCATCCATGTAATGTGTTGGTGGAAAAACAGATTACACCACGGCGTGGAGACGGTATTCCGTACGTACGCACGCGCGGTGATTTCATTTTCCGTAGGATGGATAGATGGTGAAATAGGGTTGTTTCATAATTATAATAACATATCAGTATATTATTGATACTTATGTTATTAGTTCATAATGAAAAAACCTAAGAAGAAGGAGTGGAAGAAGAAATAATGGTGAAAGAATCGGTGACGGAAATTACCTCTTCTTTGAAGCGCCTCCTTGATACCTCCTCTTAGGGAACTAAAATTGGTCTTTGAAGAAGACCCGAACCTCTAGGATGTTTCTAGGGAAGTGGAGAAGAGAATTTGTCAGGGGTTGTCCGAGCATGGAGGTTCAATGTTGTGTGAGGAAGAGAGGGAGGAGGTGTCATTTTATAAGGGAGGAGAGGGGCACCTTTGGAATAAATAAAAATATTATTTTATTATAAAGTCAAGTTCAGTTTTAAATAGCTCCAAATTGATTTATTTCGAGGATAAGGTGGGTATGGGTCGAAATCCTCTCATCAAATATAATTTAGACAAGTTTAGGTTCCTATTTTAACCATATCATGTAGATTTAACATTAAGTTAAATAATTTTACTTTTACCGTGTCTTCTTGTGTTCTTACACTATAAGGTTAATAATCTTACTATAAGAAGCCAAACGAACCCCAAATTGTTTATTATTAATATATATAACCTTATCTAAGTCATATGGCCGAACCTTTGATTTTTATGAATAAAATAACAATTAATAATATAATATTTGTTTTAAAAACTATTTTATGTCAATTTTGACACTATTTAGTAATTGATTTTTGTGAAAATCATAAAAGAATGATAAGTTCAAAAAAAGTTCATTAAATCAACAATAACATGTCATATTAACCTAGAAAATTAGTTTAAGTCATAAAAAGTCTCAAATTCTATTTATTTGAGTATTTATAACATCAATTATGTCAATATTTCATTAATAAGATAATTACTGCATCATCGTTGTGTCATAAATAAATTAAATTATTTAATGTTTAAAAATTACAAATAAAATACCATTATGTATTAATTCTTTTTATCTTTCTAATGAATATTTACAATCGAATTTATCTTATTTATAACCCTATATTAAAAATGTTTTAGTAAATAAACTTTTATTTTAACTCTTTTAACACTTCTTTGAATTAAATAATAATAAATGTCCTAATCTAATCCATGTTGGCCTAAATGGTCATATTTTATTCCTAATATTGTTTTTGGTCTAATTACACTTATCCAATAGAATTTTGACATGTGTTAGGGTAATAATAATATCATTTTTACCCTTAATTACCCAATTTACTTTTAACCGTGGTAAATAAAAGTAAAAAGTTACTATTCACCAAAAATTATTTTCATCTCATTGAACCACATTTTACTTACTGACATCAACCGTATCTCTCGGATTTTTGAAATTCCACTCACAGAAGCGGTAAAATTATGTTTTATGAAAAATTCAGTTTTTTTAACTACCACTTAGTGGTTTCACTATTCATCAAAAATTGAAAGTTTTCAGAAAAATACAAAAAATTAGGCCTAACCTATATTTGATATTATGGACTCAAAAATGATTTCTATATTACCAAATTAAAAACATATCAGTTGCATTAATTAATTTAAAAATTAATTCCCGTCGTCAAAACAAAAGGCGTGTTTTTAAGAGATAATAACTATCAAAAGATTGACACTTGTTTATAACTGGTTTAAATGTGAAATTACATCCAATGACCAACATTGTATTAAATTGTAAAAATATATTCTAAGTATTCTTTAAAACCACTCAAATTAATAATTTATCACTATTAATTATTTCGATTGAAAAAGTTGTTTTTAATTAAAATTTAGTAATTTTCACTATTCATCAAAATATGAAAGTTATCCAAAAATCACCAAAATTTCACCCTAAGCTAATTTCGATATTCCGAATCCAAAAATGAAGTCCATTTTGAAAAATAGAAATTAAAAAATTTCAAAAAGTGGTTATTACTATTCATAACGTCTAGTTTTAATAATATTTTAATAGCATATCGTTGTTTAGCGAAACTTGGTGTTGCGTACAACACACGCTATCGTGGAAGGTCGCGATTGCGTGTAATTCAAGTCAGGTCAGTGATGTGTGTTTTGAAAGCTCCTTTTGGTGTAGTGTATGAAACAAGACGTTAATGAAATTAAAAAGAATATTTTTCATAAAATCTCGGGGTGTTACAACCAACCACTGGATTCTCGCTCATAGAACACTTGATTCTGGGAGAACCGCTTCTCAAGCCCTCAGTCATATTTCAAATAGAAAAAATCTCCACAAAGGGGTAACCCAAAGGACATCCATTATGTAAGGGTTCAAACATGACAGATGGCGCGTCAATCGGACACCCGATCTTTGAGTTATAAGCCTTTTAGTTACAGAGGCCCGGTTGGATTTGGGTTTGATCCAACCCGAAAATAATCCAAACCTCTTAAAAACAGATTTTGAGTATGAAAAAATTGATCATATCGATCCAAGGGCCCCATCACAACATATGTTTTGTCAAACGGATGCCCGGTTCCCATGTTATGGCCCTTTAAAAGTTTCTGGGCCTCACTAGGCTTGTGTTCGGTCCGACCCGATCAGACTGACACAACCCGAACAGGTCTAGGATGGGCCGTAGTGGACTCGGACTACTGGGATACGGTAGAATCGGCCCATTGGGCCGAGGTCCAACCCAGCCCACAAGGTGGCGGCCCACCAAGGTTGGATGCCCGGTCACGATGGAGCACGACCCGGACTAGAAAGAGGGGGGGGGACCGTTCCCCCAAGTATTACAAACGACCCAAGACTGTTTGGTTTTGAGAAAATGGCGGCACCACGTGGGAACCACCAAGTCACCACAGAACCCACCAGAGGTTTGGGTTATGCCTCTACCGCAGCATCGACCGTGACTTCTGTTTTCCAGCAGTGTGCTGGTCACGCTGCCTCCCTGCTCACCGACGGCACGGTGGTCATGCCGCCTCCCTTTCTGTAGTCAGTCGACAAGCCGACTACCTCCTCCGTTCACCTCGGCTGATGGCCCGTGACCTCTTTCTCACCAGCGGCGCACGACGGCGTGCTGCACCTCCTCCATGGCTGACCGGTGCCGGCCGTTCCGATGACCGCCGTAGATTTGTGCCGCCACCTCCTTTTTTATGCACTTGTCGGCACGTTGCCTTCTTCTATCCGGTCGGTGTCACCATGTTGGCGGTATTCAACGGAGAGCGCAAGAGTGTAGAAAAGTAGCGGAGGGTCCGGGCCAGGTTCTTTTGTCTTGCGCCCTCCACGTTAGCTCGTAATATGAGGGAGGATAATGCGGTTTGACAAAATCACTTGAATTCAAAGAAAGAAATGAATAACCTACCTCAAATCGTTGGAGAAATGCCCGCAGTTGAAGGTGGGTCGATGTTCTTCATTCCTGCAACATGCTTCCAACGAATTTTCTCGATTGTCGATCTCCGGCTTGGGGTTTCGGTGTTTCTTGTCACCACATTCTAGAATCGACACCATCCTCCATGTGTTTGGCGTCGTGGCACTTCTTTAGTACTTCATTGCTTGGCGAAGCTGTGCCGTTACCTTCCCCCAAGCTCCATATATATAGAAGAGGGGGGATGGTAAGTAATGATGGTGGGAATTAATGAGGATCATTAATTAGGAAGCATCTTAATTTACCCAATGTTGCTGTTACTTAGATTCAAGGGTCAATCCATTTAATGGCTTGACACACTGCTGGCCCCACACACCGCTTATTCATTGGAGGTTATGAAAGAAAATAAAATAATAAAATAATAAAATAATAAAATAATTTTATTTCATTTCTTTTAAAAGGTCACAATACTTAACTTTTTCTCCAGACCTATGAAGGTCAAAGTAAAGTCTCCCTTAAGAGAATCCTGACATTGTAGATTCAACAGTGCCCTCATATTTTTAATCCGAGCACCGATTCAAAAGTTAGAAAATGCCGCTCATGTGTTTACTGATTGTACCTTAAAAAAAATTAAATAAATTAATAATGTTCACCCTCAACCAATGCTGGTCAGGGTTAGGCTCTGCCTAAGGAGAACACGCCCTAATGAACTTAACTATACTCTCATATTTTCAATCTATGTTATCATTTAGATGTTATGGATTTTACAATAAAATAATTGTCGCTTAATTATTTTATTTACGGCCAAAAATTAACTTTCACTAGTGGCCCGCACCGGCCAATGTTATTATCAGCCTAAAGAAAGAATACCCTCACGAGTTCAGTGGTGGTCTCTGATTTTTAATTCGAGTAACTGTTCATGAGTTATAAGAATTTGAAAAATAAAATAACTTTATTTAATTATTTTATTTATGGTTATGCCATTTTCAGGTTTTCTCATCGAAAGCATACGCTGATTAAACTTTAGTCATTCCTAGGGTAAACCCGCCATCCTGAGCACAACAGCACCCTAAAATTTCTGATTCGGGCAACCATTTTAGAGTTATTTCACTTTTTTAGGAAAACTACTTACGCACGCTAATTAAAGCTTAACAAAACTTGGACAGATCATTCTGGGTGCTCCGGGCCTCAGAATCATGCGCCGTTAGATTTTGCGGTCTCGATATAATTCCATATAATTAAAATAAAATTAAAGGAAAATCTGGATTCTTACAAATTCTTGGAAAAAAATTTCATTCAAATTCCCGATGAAAATTTTAATAGAAAATTCCCTGTATATTTTCATTAGTAATGAAATTTACAGTACATTTATATGTGTGTATGTATGTTTTCATTGAAAATTTTCATTATATTTATGAACTAAAAATACCTATTATAAATTTCTAATGTAAATTTGAAATGAAAAATTTGAAAACAAATTTGTATGATGAAAATTCTATTGGTGTCAATTTTCATTCCAAATTTCAAATTTAAAATTTTTATGTATTTTTATATAATATGTTGGTGCAGGGTATGTACGTATATATATTTAAAAAATTAAATCTATATAAATATATAGTAAAAATTATATAATTCATTATAATAAACTTTTTAATATACATAATAATTTCAATATATATATTTATATTTTACATATAATTATATTATTAAGAAATATAAATGATAAATATATAAAAAAATACCTATTAAATAAATATATTTTTATTTTTAAACATATATAGTAATAAAATAATTTTGTTGCATCATATAAAAACAATTAAAAAAAGGATTAATACAAAGTGTATGCAAGGAAATCTCGTAAAAAAATCAGCTTGGACTCTCAGGTTGGGGGGTCCCAACCCAATATCATAATAATCTAGAAACTAGTGGTTTCATGCATTTTTTTAATGATGGGTGACCAATGGTAGGAGACTAAAAACTTCTGATAGAAGTATATATTTTTCATTAATATATTTATTCTAGTGGTAGAATATTCTCACACTCAATTGTGATTCAAAAAACTTATCTTTTTTTGCGTAAGGTAATTCCATATTTAATTAAAATATTGATAGCAAAGTCTTATAAAAATAAAAATCATTTTCATTCAATTTTAATTGGATAAGTTTTCAAATCATAATATTTTAATTATATACAATCACTATTAAAAAGTAATTCCAGATTTAAAATTTAAATTCACAATTTTTTTCTTTCAATATCAAACTTAATTTATATATATTTTTGAAATTAAAAAATGAATAAACTAATTAAAAATAAAAAATTAAATCCATTTAATAATATAATTCTAGATTGAATCGAATTAAAAAAAATTAAATTTCAATATCAAAAATCAATGTTTGGATTCAATATAAAATTAAAAAATGAATAAATCAATTAACCTAAACATTTGAAGGACATTTTCAATAAATTCCAAAACATACAAAGTTTCCAAAAGTGGATTAATTACCCAATTTTGGAACTAGAAATGAGGGTTATTATTAATGAAAATCAATTATAAATTTTCAGAATACTTTTTCACATCAATTATCACATACCATGTCATGTATAAGAACAAAATTGATGTGGTAATAACTTTATATTAATATTGAATGAAATAAATACAGGTAATAAAAATGTACGTTAATTTTTTTTATAGGGAACCAAATCTAAAAATATAGGCACAAACTTTCCCATCTTCCATTATCTATCAGGTTACATGTTTGTGTGGTTCATAGTAAATTTCATGTGATTTCAGTGCATGCAGAGGTTCATGATATATTTTTAGGTATCAATAGTGTGTGTGTGGGGGGGTGGTGGTATTTTCTTTATATAGTGAGTTTGAGTTTTCTATAACATTATTTCTCAATAGGATTTTACTCTCCATGTTTCATTATTTCCTATTTAACGTAGATTTTTTCATGATGTCAATTTTATTTTTATTCATGTTAGGATGTTAACCGAGTAATACAAATTTATGCACTTTCTATTTAAGTTTATTTTTTTGATTAATTTTTCAGTTGAATTGAAATTCAATTGGATTTTTATATGCTTAATTACATTTTTGTTAAAAATAAATTTTAAATCATAAATCTATATAATTTAATTATTAGTTAATTTAGGGATACTAAGTTGGTTAATGCTATCAACTAATTATAACACAAAAAGGTTTTGTAGGTCTATGAGCAATGAGTCATATCATTTGACCAACTATTTGAATAATCATGTTTGTAATGAACTGTCATTTCATAGAGGTACAGATCATTGGTTTTTATATTTCATTTCCTTTAACAATATTATTAATGACGCATAATCAATTAAATAAGGATCAACTGCATCTGAGGCACGTTCGGAGATCAAATCCCTTAAATGGTAAGAGAAGACTAGGCCACATGGTTAGAGAAAACCATTCAGCCTAGCCCACACAATTTTTTTCTGAAACCATGCAGCTGCAAACTGTGGGCACCTATCCACCACACAGTTTGTATGAAATTGTAAGATCCTAGGTGAAAGGTCGTCGGAAGCTTCAGAAATTTTGAACAAAGATCTTTCTCACAGTTTGTACATGGTTAGTCAAATCGTGTGCCTAACCTTGTGGTGTTCCCCCTTATAGTAGTGACTTGTATATGGTTTCTGCATGGTTTTAAAATCGTGTGCCCCTTAGTTTGAGGTGAAAAGTCATTTTCCCCTCACTTAAAATTAAAAAAAAAATTTCTTTTCCACCTTCTTCCTCTAGTGGATGAACCTAGTTTCCTCTCATGTTGAGCTCAAAATCCACTCAAGATAGGCATCAAGTAGTCCCCCTCATCCGGTGTCTGATCCTTGATCCATCAGAAGCATTGGAACTATCTTAGTAATATATACTAGTCCCTTACCTCCTATCTATGTTTATCTTTAGATCCATCATTCTATTTAGCTAAAATATCATTTTCTCTATTTTCAGGGTGTTGGACTGTTTCTCAGTTCTCTTCCAACATACTCTGAATATGAGGATGATATTGAGTGAGGAGTCATCTAGGGCCATGAGGTAGGTGATCACATTGTTTTTCCTTTTATTTTTTTATGTCTGATAGCTACGTCATTGTGCTGCATGATGGATTTTTCTGAGAGACACCTTTATATTAGGTTCTTCATGTCAATTTGATCGGTTCACATTGATACATGCTCTTTGATCCTTGTTTAGTGAATTTGAAGTGGTTGACTGCATTTATGGACACCCCTTGGGTGTTCCAAGTCAAATTTCCCTTTATTATTAATTTTGTAAATGTATGAATCACCTTACGATCAATCATCTTGGTACATTGCTTGAATATCCCTTAGTGTGTAAATGATATAAGAAACCAAAGAACCTCCTAGGTGTTTGGACCAACCAATATTTGGATTTTCCGATATAAGAAATTGCCATATTTAACCAATCAACCTTTCTAAATAACCCATTATGATTTTTTAATTTAAGTTCCATCTTGAATGACATAGATGGGTTGGTTTTATAAAGGATATCCTATTCATGATTTTTTCCCTTATTCTTAAATGAATTAAGATTGTTTTAGTGAAATTATTTATATTGAATGGATTTTACATGGTGGATTTATTTCCACCTAATGAATTGAATAAATTAAATTAAATGATCCATTTCATGTTATATTATATGCTCCTTATGAAATGTATTGCCTTATATGTAATGGAATTTGGATAATTAAATGCATAAGAGGTTTTACCTTATGTATTATACTATAAATACAATAATGACTTTATATATGTTGTGATTAGATGGTAAGGGATATATTCAGCATGATGGTATCATGCTCCCTTACATTGGGTGTTGAGCATGACATCTCACACCATTGACACCAGTTGGTCATTGGGCTTTACACGCCGCATCCCTTATTCAAGTGATGACATGATTGATCACACACTATCCTGAGTGTCATGCATGATTTATCACACTCTTATTGTTATATAGGCAATGAACCCTATTGCTTGAGATTATAGGCTCATTAGACTAGTCATAAATGTATGAGTTACACCCCGGTCCAGCCAACAACTAGTATTCTAGGTATATGGACACTTACATCCACGCGTAATTGGTTCATATAGATGGATGAAATATATAAATAAACTATATATGTATATATATTACAAATATATATATTTTAACCGAACAGACTTCCATTATGGCGTTGAGCCAAAGTAGGTAGACTTGTCAGATGTCTTATAGAAACCTAAGTAGGCTGGTTATTTATTTTATCATTTTTTCCTATTCTGTTATTACCTACAAACTATTTAGTTATGAGAACTGCTTGGATCACACGTAGGCACCATTGGTGGTGGCTTACTGAGATTTTTATCTCACACCGTACTTGGGATTCCCTTGGTACCCGAAAATATTATTTTTCTATAGGTATTGATAAGGGAAAGGGCCCAGTTATAGGATGTTGATATGCTTACCTATAGTTGGATCTTAGGAGTAGAGAATCAAGTATACGTTTGAGATGCTAGTGGAGCATATTTTGGTTCTTTTTTTACTTTTTGTATAACATGTAATTATGCCTATTCCCTTGTTCCCATTTGGTATATTAGCATTCCATGAATCATGTATTGCCACTTTCATAGAGTATTTTGATTATATTATTAGTTATCTAGTTATTTATTCTTCATTTTCTTGATTTATTATTTTATTTTGTTAATTTTATGCTTTCGCTACTATTATATGTTTATGATTATATCTACTATGCCACTCTACTATGAGGGTATCATCTCCCCACCGTACCACCTTCACACCATCACTATTAGTTGATTGCCTCTGACGTATAGGGAGGTGTTATTGAGGACATGTGACCCACCATCTTGGGGCATACGTTTAGTGGACCCTAGGTTGGGACATTACAATGTGGTATCAAATATTTTTTTTCATTTGTATTACTTTTTTGGTGTTAGAAAAGTGACTAAGAGTTAAATGGATTTGGAATTGACTATGTTCTTGGACGAAACTGACCCATGTATAGGGAAACCCAAATTTCCTAAGATGGGGAATTATTTTTATTGATTATTCCATTTATAGTTGATATAACTTCACTGTTGGGCAATACACATGTATTATGATGTTATTAACATTGGTTCCCTTCATCCTAGGACTTATGAAATGAAAGATTTTCATTAGATCATGCATCATTATTAAGCGCACTATAAGAAATATGCTAATATTTTTTTGTTCATGTTTATTTTTAGCATGCATTTGCCTATTTCATATTTTCATGTCATTATATTTACTAAATATTGATGATAATTATTACTAAAATTGGGAAAAATAATTGATACCTAAACTAAATGACTTAACCTTACAATGCCTTCTTGAACTGGTTAAAACATACACCTTATGAAATCAATCAGGTCATGTTGAGCTATGGACCATTGGCCGTGTGAGATAGAACATGTTCTGGTTTGAGTTAAGTTGATTCCATATTTTGGTTCATAAGATGTATGGTCCCTTATGGATTGGAAATAGTAATCCACTAAATTAAACCATTTAAATATGTTTATATATTTAAATGAGTACAAGATTATAATTATTATGAATTGTAAATTGAAATGTCCATCTTATATATATATGACATAGAGACTTGGACTTGAACCTGGCCTTATTAGTGGGTATCTCTTGTGTTATTATGGCCTTTTTGGCCTCCTCTACCATATAGATCTGGCTTTTTGAGCAGGTAGAGAGACATTATCATTTATATAGGAAGGATTTATACCTATCCTAGTTTTCTATATGTGATATTTTGATTTTCTTAAACCTATTTTGAGGTGTGCATTGTGAATTTTAGCATTATGCCACCACAACGTCATCCGTTCGCATGCCCTAGAGGTAGTGATGAACACACTCCTGAGGTGTCAGACCTCGATCCTCCATTGATTCCCTTTTTAGTGCGAACTTTGTAAACTCTTACTATACATGATTTGGGAACTGATGACCAGTTCTAAGAAGGATTTATGTGAATGTTCATTCTGTGGAAGGTGTAGTTTAACCTACTCTGAGTATGAAAAATTTAACTTGCGAATTTCAGTATCAACATCCTCCCACCTTTTTGAAGGATAGTGTAAAACACATTGCATGGTCTTGGATCAAGGCTATATTATCTATATTTGACCATCATGAGAAATCTCTATAGTAGAGGTTCAAACTAGCTACATATATGCTATGAGAATATGCTAAGCAGCGGTGAGACGTTATCACCTAGGAAGATTGGCATCATGACGTGGTATGGGTTGACTTCCATCAGATCTTTTATGACTATTTCTTTCCCCAGACATTGAAGGCTGATAGAGCTATAAAATTCTTGAACCTGTAGCATAGAAGCATGTCAGTTATGGAATACTCTGCTCATTTCAATGATCTGTAATGGTTTACCCCTACTTTAGATGATGACGATCTTATGACCGCAAGGAAATTTAAGGATGGGTCAATTTATTCCATCAGATCATAGGTCAATGTGTTCTGGTTGACTACCATTTATGAAATTTTCATTTAGGCCCTTATTATGGAACATAACTTGAGAGATACTAAAGGTGCTAGTCTTGGAGGCTCAACATTTAGATCTTCTAGTGGCTCTTCTTATGGGGGAAAATTTTTTTGAGGATACTCACAGTGGTAGTAGTAGTCAAGTTCCTTATACATATAGTTTTCTGACACCTCACTGGTTTGGGATGTTGGGATATACGAAGCCTCAATGTTTATGGGATCCAATCGAGTGAAGAGGATTCAACGGGATGTGGTAAATCTAATGCTTCTACAAGACATTACCGTCAGTTCCATTCAGTTATTTGTCAATTATTGATCCAAAATTGAGGTAGGATGTTTCTTTATTTAGATTTTCTTCGCCATTATTGATTCCTATGATGAACACGTGTTAATTGACTAATGAATTGATCCATGGATCATGTGTATTTCTTGGGATGGGTTTATTACGGGGTGATTGAGGAATTTTTTTTGAATCTATTCATTGAATATTTTATAGAAATAAATCAATATTGACGCAAACATCAATCGAGGTTCTTTCCTCTCATTTTCCTTTTGTTCTTTTCTACCCAGATTCCTCATTCACTGCGTCTGTCCTTCATTTGGCCCATGAATCATTTTTTCTTGATCAATCGATCATTGTGCACCCATTTATTAAGGAAATGTTCTGATATCATAGATCTATGATCTGTATGACATGATGGATGTGTGAAAAATCATAAAAAGTGAATATAATGATAGATGATTCCTGATTTCATGTTCTTTGGCATACTTTGGAGTATGACAAAGAACGAAGATTTAGTCTGTTTTGTGAAAATATATGATGATGGGACTCATTGTTCGACAATGGAAAGGCATGGATGACATTAGATATTCGATTTGGGGGTGAATTGATCTCCATATTGAAGGTGGATTATCGGCTCAGATGCATGAAAGAAGAATGAATATTATGGAAAATCGAGATCCACACGATGTGTAATCTGGGATTACATGGAATGTGAGGCCCTCCATCTATGGAACTAGGGTTTTTCTAGAGTTAAGGATCACATGACGTGTGACCCCTAACACATAACATGTGACCCTCCCCAGATGACTCAAAATGTACTTTAGAGATTACATGAACACAGGTAATAGTACCCGACCATATGGAACACCTTGTACTTAGACACAAACACAACATGGCATACATGGAGTAATAAAAAGACACAAATTCAGTATGTGAACTTGTTTAGGTGACATTAGAAGGAAAACATGTGTATCTATATGCCATGTACTCATTCTACACGCCATGTATATGGAGACTACATGCTGTGTGAGGCTCTTCCACTCTAGAAGGACTTGGGATAACTTGACACACCATGTACCCCTTGGGAAACACCATGTACTCCCCCTAAGAGCACTTGAGGCTCTTCTTTTTCTTATTTTGGAAAATTATAGGTTGAGTGTGTTCCCTTGGTCCTTACCTTGAGGGTATTGTGCAACATTAAATCCACATCAATGGATTCTGATCCCCTCTAGATGCTGAGTCTTAGACAGAGTTGTGGTGTCCCTATGTAAGACTATTATGAGATCCTCTATCATTCCTTGTTGGAGTTTTTGGAATAATCATGACCCCCATGAGCAGGGTGTTGATCCTCCATCTAATATGACACATCAGTAGGGTTTATGGAATCATTATCATGTGATCCCCTACATAATGGGTTAATCCAGATTTGGGTTTGTGGTGTCCCCCAACAGTTCTGGGCATGACCCCCTCTCTGTGTATCATAGTATTATTTGACCATTGTGTTATCTTTGGGTGGGTCCCAAATGAACTAGACATTTTTTTCAAGTGTCTCTGATGATATCATGGCTTGAGGAGTGAGTTCACATAGAATGAGTGTGATTCGAGTAGAATCCTATTGATGGAAGTTGGTTTTGACTACCTGATGGTGTGGTGTCTCTCCTAAGTATATATGGGTTCTCTTTTGGTTTCTGTTATACTGAATTTTTTATGTCTTGTACTGAGATGACTATACTTGGTGCTTTAATTTTTGTTATTTTGGGGTTTCATATTAAGTATTGTTATACTCACCCCTGTATAGGCTTTGTACACATGTGTCATCTCTTGTGAAAATGAAGGCACTTTTGATGGTGTCTTGGGAGGATAGGGAGCAGGTAGAGCATAGCTAGAGCTTGACAGACTGAGGTGTTTATCAAGCACACACTTTTGACTTAGTCCTCATATGTGGAATAGGTTGGACTCTTTACTGTTTTGGTTGAGATTATTTTTGGACACATCTCTATTTATAGACCATTCACTATCATACTCTTTTGTGGAATATTAGATGCATGCATGAATTCTTTCAGTTGTTTACATTTCATCATTGTGTGGATTGGAGATGAGTGTGTGTGTACAGGTACATTACACTAATGCTTCCAATTTTTTGTATATGCCTACTCGGTGCTGGTCACCAGCCCCTAGACTATTGAAGGTGGGCCTGGGGTAGTCATGGAACGAGACCCTCTGGGATGGGTCATTAAAGAGTGGTATCAAAGGCGGTTAGTTTTACTTTAGGATAGGGAGTTAGTGATATTGGTTTGGGGAAATAGTGTTAAGTGTTTTGAGTTCATATTTTAGGCAAGGAACTCAAGTGTTGGTATGGCGGCCAACATATCGATACACCAAGACTCTGATCACCTACTTTCTGACTTGGTACATGAGAACACTATTTGTAGGTAAAACAACTGTAAAAGCATCATATAGGAATGGTTGTTTCATACATGTCATTCTTGAGTCATCCCCTCAGATATAATTTATTGACCATGGTACATCTTGTTTTATTTCAGGATTCTTCCACATAGACACCCAACCTAAACATCACCATGTAATCATGAGGATGATCCACCTTATGAAGATGCATCAGTATAGGGGCTTGTACTGGAGATAACACCTCAGGGTGGTTTACCAACTATAACACCACCAATAGTGATTCATATACTACCATAACTACCAGTTGAGGATGCACATAGGCTGAGTGCATTACATGAAATTCATATGAAATGACCTCCTAGGTTTCAGGGTGAGCCAGACCCCCAGATGATTTAGTAATGGCTAGAGGTAGTCACTCATGTTTTTCACCTTGTGAGGACACCTGCTGATAAGATTCTAGTCCTTTCCTTGAGTCTTATTCAAGGATTTGTGGAGAAATGGTGGAGCTTGGTGACTCAGTCATATAATGAGATAGCTTTCCCATAGACATAATTTGAGTTTCTCTTCAGAGAGGAGTTCTATCTGGCCAAGTTGATATCATTACACATACATAAGATTCTGGATTTGTATTAGGTCTATATGATTGTGACATAGTATTCAGATAAGATTATAGATCTTTTATTATACTCTTCAGATATGGTACAATACCAGTTCTTCAGGTCTTAGAACTTTGAGTAGGGATTTCTCTAGGAAATCCGGTTATTAGTGGTATCCCTTCTAATTTCTACCTTTGTTGGGGTACTTGAGTGAGACCTATTAGTGGAATGTTTTTTGGTAGAGTAGACACTAGTAGTGGGAGATAGTAGTGGACAACCAATAGATTAAACCTCATAAGTAGGTATCCAATGACATTAACAAGGATCCAAGTGGGTCAGAATCTTCCGGAGGTGATCCCAAGAATCTGGGTAAGTAGTGTAAGGCTCTTAGGGTGACATGAATCAGCCATGGGTCAGGTGGTGTTTCTCTTACGATGATCAGGGACATTTGGAATGAAATAAACCAACCCATTGTAAAAATGATTAGGAGACCATAGAGGGACCACTGAGATAGAGAAAGAGATAGGATCAGGATGGTCTGTAGTGCAGTGGACATGGAGGGGGGGCCGATAGGGAAATATGAGGTGTTTATAGGTTAGGATTATTATCGCCTCCACCCCTAGGTGGTCCATGCCAGGCTTAGGGAGCTGGTAGGTAGGGATGAGGCTGGTTATAATCTATGGAGGCCTATAAGATAGGGGATCTAGGAATGATGTGAGTTATGATCTATGTATTTTACAACTTAGCTATAGTTTTGATAAACACAGATTCTAGTCATTCTATTCTTTCCTTGAATCTTGTTCAAGACTTAGAGATTCTTGTTGAACCGTTGACTCGACCCTTATACTTAGAGACTCCTACTGGAGAAGACTTAATGATCACACACCAGTGAAAATAGTGTGAAATGACTACTGGGGGCGATATTTTCCATTGGTATCTATTGGTAGTGGCGTTGAGGCCTTTTGATTTCATTATTGGTATGTACTTCTTATCCACAGTTAATGCTCAGATTGACTATTTTAGGTGAAGGGTGTGGTGTGTGAATTTATATGGGACCAAATTTTCCTTTTTTTGTGAAAAGGAAACCCATACAACACATGACAGACTCACTCATAGGAGGGTGAAGCTGATTACTCATTAGTTGGCTAGCCAGACCCTCGGTGCAATGGATGTTATGAGTCCTCAGTTTCCTACAGTGGTGGTGGAGTATGATGAATTCTTTCCTAAAGATGTTTTAGGTTTACCTCCCCACATAGAGATATACTTATAATTGATATAAAACCTATACAAACACCAATATCTACACCTTACACATTAGATAGATCCCATAGATATTCATGAGTTGAGGGTAATGTTGGAGGAATTATAGAGGAACCGATTTGTGTGACCCAATATTTCACCATGGAAAGACCCATTTTTGTTTTTCAAGAAGGCAGACATGAGATTTAGGTTATGTATGGATTTTTAGATATTAAACCAGGTGATCGTGTAGAACAAGTATCCACTACCTACGATCTATGTCCACTTTGATCAATTGAAAGGGGTGCGATGGTTCTGAAACGCGCGGCCGATTGTGGCCTATCGACCGGTCAAAGTTCCGATGCTCTTCTAATGTGTATAACAGCACTCGGGTCGAATCCTCGGCGATGATACTTTGTAGTAGTCGTTTGTTTTTAGTTGTTTGTATTCTGATTAGGGGGGTTTGTTGCAGAGTTTAATTGAAATGATTTATTGACTATAATAGATTTAACAAATTGATAAATATTGGGGTGAGTTCATTATTAGGGAGTTAAGCTTGTGATATCCTTGAGCTTTGCTTTATATTGCATTTAAATTAACACCCACTTCACAAGTTGACGTCAATTAGAATTCCTAAGTGTTAAAGCTTTAATACAAGACTTAAATTAACTAGGATTCTAAATTCAATAATTTCTTGTTTATGGTGGTGTATTTATGGTTCCAATAATCCATGGAAACCACATGTTAAACAAAACAAGTCATTAATCCATGACATGTTAAGTCCAACATACACAATGTTAATTCAAAGAAGATTCATCGAGCAGAAGCTCTCAATCAATTAACATACCTAAATTATAACTCACCCCAATGAGAGATTTACTCAGCCATTTAGGTGTTTAATAATCTGTTTATAATTATTATGATTATAAATTAATAATAGAAGAAAATGAAAGGGATAAGAAAAGAGTGGTACGTCGACACAAACACACGAACAATGATGATAATTAAAAATGAACTTTAGATTGAATGAGGAAGCTAAAGAAGGGAAGGGGATTGAACTGAATTTAAACTATTTTAAGAAAATAAATATTAAAATATAGAAGGTGGATGAGAATAAGAGATATTGAAGAATTAACTTGCATTAAAAAATAATTACAAAGAAAGAGACTTACAAAATTACAAAAATGAAGAACACGAAATTAAGTGAAAACAAAGAGGGGAGGAAAGGTCTCTCAAGTGAAAAATTGAGTATGGAAGATCCTCCCAATACATTGGCAAGGCCTTGGTCGTGAAAATATGTTCTCCTCTCTTCTAAAATGCCAACCCCTCTCAAGGAGAGAAGGGGAGAGTATTTATAGCCCAAGGAGTGGATTGTTTACATTCCAGCAATACCCCTCCACTTGGCTCGCAGATATGGACATCATGACAGCCAAATATCGAGAAATCTCCTTCTTCAAAGTTGTAGATAATAATGTTTTCCGACTACTCTCAAAATATGGAGTTATTTGGAGTTAAGTATCAAACGTTATGGTAGGTTGATTAAACAAAGTAAAACTATCCATTTCAATACAGTCTTTTTGATGTCCAGAATGTGAAATGGTTTTTGAATAAGAAGATGCCTTCAAATACAAATGGGTTATTCAACCAAGTCAGCCGACTATATATCCTCTTGCACACTGAAATATCTCAGCTCGATTTGATGCTAATATCATTAGATATGTAATGAATACTATAATGATTTTAATTCTCGGCCAGAATGGTGGGCTGGATTTAAAGCTTCATTTGGGCACCTTGTACTTAGATTTGGGTCTCTAAATTTTTATACAAGATGAAATGTAGTTTCCCTCTAATTATTGTGGAGAGTTAATGTTTTTGGACTTCTGGATTGAGCCCAGTAAGTCAATCTTCATGGATGGTACAATTTGTTCACAGATTCCTTGGTCTTGTCTGTGAGGACCATATGACCCTTCAAATGGATGAATTGGCTCATGGTACCTTCTAATGAAATGTTTTATATTGAAAGGAGAATCCTAAAAAACAATAACCACACAATTGGGATCATTATAGTGATAGTTATTATTAAAACATTAAACTAACTCAATTGGACTACTTCTAAAAATGCTCAAAAATTATACTTAATATTAAAACATTAATATTTCACACAAATTATGCACATTTCATATACAATCAGTAAAGGTGGAATATAATAAGTCATAAAAATATTAATAACATCAACTCTCCCACACTTAGTTTTGTTCATGTCCTCATGTGAAAAAAATATAAAAACATGACAAAATCATTTTTACTCACCAACATATATTAAAATTTTGTTTTCTCCAATCAGGGGAGGTTAAACTATTTCACTCATCCATTTTGAATTCCACCACAAGTTGTTACAGAAACAATATTCCAAAACTAATTCATTTTTTTCATGCTCAAATTTAGAAATGGAAAATGTGGAAACTCAAAACTCACACCTCTCAAGATGATAAAATTCATTTGTGGAGGTTCACTCTTTCACCAACCAAAAGTGAAAATCATAGAGTTTGTAAGAGCTCTCAGCTTCCACTCCCTAACCAAAGTGCTCAAAAATCAAGAGGTCGTTTTAAGGGGTTTTTCTGTGGCTATGGGACGGTAGGAATATAATGTCCAAGAGAGAGAATAAGAGGGTTAAAATACCAACATAAAAAAACAATGCACATTTTTTTTGAAATAAAACACAGAAGGAAATGAAAACACATATTTACAAGGGAATTATTGTGTGAAGAAAGAAACAATAGAGAATGAAAATATTAAGGTGATGAGAAGATGAAATATTTACAAACCACCAAACTTCTCCCAATGATATATGAATATAATGCAAGTGTTATTTTTTTTTTCTTTTTTTTCTTTGTTTTTTCAAATGTTGACCTTGAGACAGATGTCACACTCATATCCCAACCCATGTTTGATCTCCTCACGACACTAATTGTAATAGTTATAACAAGATCAAAGGTTGAGGAAGAGTGATCTTTGACCTACCCAAGACACAACCCATTTTTTCATTTTTTTTTGATTTTTTTTTTGAATTTTGATTTTTATTGAATTTTTTTTTGAACACTTTTCAATATAATTTGTAAAATACATTACCAAATCCCATTGAATGACAAACTCCCCCCACACTAAAATGGATGCTTGCCCTCAAGCATATGATAACACCCCATAAAGTAAGGAAATGGTACCCAAAAATGAAATCCTTTCCCCCCCACACTTAAATTTCAAAAACTTATGCAATGAAAATACATGTTGATATTGGGTGGGATAAGGTATTGGTCTTGTAATGTGGCTATCAAAGAAAAGGTTTTCATAGGCTCAAAGGGGATTTCAAAAGGAGGAGTAATGTAAGGGAAATGGGAGGATATTTGGCTATTGTGATTTTCATATAGTTTAGAAAATGCCTCTATCATATTAATACACACTAAGGTAGGAAATTCAGCTCGAAGGTCCACAAACTCAAGACTCACAAATGGGGGTGAAAACACACATTTTGAAATGATGTCCATAGGTGGCCTTGGTATGAAATCAAATGTTTGTTCTCACGGTTGGGGAAAATAATTTTCCAAATCAAAAATTGAGCATTCAAAATGTGTTGGTTTTGACACAAAATTCATTATCCAAAGTCATAATGATAATAAAATATTTTTGATATGAAAACATGTCTGTTAACTCCCCAAAATGGTTGTACAAAATTTCAAAACTCGATGGTGAGTAAACATGACTTATAATTTTTTTGTATTTTTTAAGTGATTGTTTTGGTTTTTTTTGTTTTTTTAGGTTTTTATTTTTGTAATTATACACCCACAAAAAAGAGAAAGTGAAAAATAAAGGTTTTGATAAAGAAAATGGTTAAAAAACTGAAAGAGAGAGGAAGAAGAAGAAAGAGGTAGAGAGAGGAAAACATAGAGAGAGTTAAAGGTAAAGAGGTGCCCCTTGGTTTGGATTTGGCGGGTTGCCTTTTCCATCTAGTGGTAGGTCAGCTAGAGAAGTTGGGGAGCCAGTGGAAGTTGTTGTTGTTCCAGGATTGCATGTCCTCTCATGGTGATGCTTTAACCGATTTCCATTAACCATGAATGTCCTTTTGGAAGAGGGGTCTTGGACTTGCACTGCACCAAATGGGTAAACGTTAGTAATAACAAAAGTACCTTCCCAACGAGAATTAATCTTACCTGGATGAAGAAGAAATCAAGAATTGAAGAGCATTACCTTTTCACCTTCATGAAATACCTTTCTCATGATGTGTCTGTCATGGAGTACCTTAGCCTTCTCTTTGTACAGATTGGAATTCTCATAGGATTCATGTCGAAGTTCCTCCAGTTCAGCCAATTGCAAAAATCTTTATTCACCAGGTTTTTCACAATCGAAATTACAGGTTTTCACATCCCAAAAAGACTTATGTTGGATTTCAACTGGTAAGTGACACGCTTTACCAAAAACTAGCCTAAAAGGAGACATCCCAGTGGGTGTTTTATAGGCAGTTCGATATGCCCAAAGGGCTTCACCAAGTCTCTCAGGCCAATATTTTCTGGTGGGTTTTACAATTCTCTCAAGTACCCTTTTCAATTACCTATTAGAGAGTTCAGCCATGCCATTTGTTTGGGGGTGATATGCAGTTGAAGTTTTATGTACAACTCCATTCTTTTTCAGAAGAGCTTCCATGGTTCTATTACAAAAATGGGTTTTTAAGTCACTGATCAAGGCACATGGTGTGCCAAATCTTTGGAAGATGTGGGTCTTTAGGTACTCACTAACAGTATGAGCATAATCCTTCCTAGTGGGTCTAGCCTCAACCCACCTTGAAACATAATCGACCGCAAGAAGAATGTATGAGAATCCATTAGAAGAGGGAAATGGTCCCATGAAATCGATGCCCCAAACATCGAAGATATCAAAAAATATTAAAGGCTTTTGGGGCATTTCATTTCTCTTTGAAATTGTGCCAAACTTTTGGCAAGTGGGACATGATTGAAAAAACTCATGTGAGTTCTTGAAGATTGAAGGCCAGAAGAATCTGGAGTCTAGGACCTTTCGGGAGGTCCTTTGTGGTCCAAAGTGGCCACCTCTGGGAAGTGAGTGACAGAATTCTAAGATGGAAGAATGCTCATTTTCATCAACACATCTCCTAAATACCATGTCTGCCCCAGTTTTACGAAGTTTATTTTCTTCCCAAAAATAGTATTTTGAATCACTTTTCAACTTCATTTATTGTTCTTTTGAAAAATTTTCAGGAAAAACACCAGAAACCAAGTAATATACAATTGGGGAATACCATGGTATTTTTGGAGTGATAGATGAAAGGTTCTCAGTAGGGAATTCAAGATCGATGATTTTTGAATGAGAAGAATTAGAAATTCTACTCAAGTGATCAGCCACGGGGTTTTTTTTTCAGGTCTATCTTTGATTTCAATGTCAAACTCTTGGAGCATTAAGATCCATCTTATTAGCCTTTGTTTGGAATCACTTTTCTTGAGTAAGAACATAATAGCAGAATGGTCTGTGAAGATGATGATTTTTCCACCTAAGGGATAGGACCAGAATTTATCTATGGCAAAAACCACTTCTAGAAGTTCCTTTTCAGTCATAGTGTAGTGAGATTGAGTTTCATCCAACATTTTTGAGGCATAATAGATGACATGAGGAATCTTTTCTCTTCTTTGACCAAGAAAAACCCCAAAAACTCTATCAAAAGCATCACACATTAACTGAAAGGGTAAGGACCAATCTGGGGGTTGGATTATCGGGGCAGATGTAAGAGCAGTTTTGAGTTCAATGAAGGCTCTCTTGCAAACCTCATCAAAATGGAAGGTGACATCATTTTAGAGAAACCGAGTGAGTGGGAGGGAAATCCTACTGAAGTCATGGACGAATCTCCGATAGAAACCGGCATAACCTAGGAATGAACGGATGTCTCAAACAAATGTTGGTGGAGGAAGTGATTAGATCACTTCAATTTTGGTAGGATCGACTTCAATACCATCTTCTGAAATTATGTGGCCTAGAACAATCCCATTTGAAACCATTAAGTGACATTTTTCAAAATTTAACACAAGGTTGCACTTGACACACTTTTGGAGGACAAGAGAGAGTGAATTCAAACAAGATTCAAATGACTCACCATAAATGGTGAAGTCATACATGAAGACTTCCATGCAGTGTTCAATGAATTCAGAAAAGATACTCATCATACACCTCTGGAATGTTTCAGGAGCATTGCAAAGGCCAAAAGGCATTCTTCTATATGCATATGTTCCAAAGGGGCATGTGAAAGTAGTCTTTTCTTGGTCCTGAGGTGAGATTGGGATTTGAAAATAGCTGGTGTATCCATCAAGAAAGCAATAGTGTGACTTTCTGGTTAATCTTTCTAGCATTTGATCAAGGAATGGTAGAGGGTAGTGATCTTTTCATGTTTCAGCATTCAATTTTCGATAATCGATGCATACACGCCATTTTTTCTTCACTCGAGTTGTGACTACCTCCCCATGTTCATTTGTGACAACAGTTGTCCCACCCTTCTTTGGTACAAATTGAATTGGACTAACCCATTCACTATCAGAAATTGGGTAGATAATATCATATTGAAGAAGCTTGGTGATCTCTTCCCTAACTACCTCAAGTATGAGTGGATTGAGTCTTCTTTGGGGTTGTCTAACTAGTTTGGATGTCTCCTCCAGATGGATGTGATGCATGAAAATGGAAGGGTTGATTCCTAGTATGTCATCTAGGGTCCAACCTAAGGCTTTTTTGTTTTCCTCTAACACTTGAACAAGTTTTGACTCCTCGGTTTTAGTAAGGGTGGCAGAGATAATGTTAGGACATGAGTGATCATGGAAGAGGAATGCATATTTCAGGTGTGCAGGAAGAGGTTTCAGATCAGTCTCATATTTCACTTTTGGGCTCGACAAATCAGGAATGGAAGAAGGGACTTCAGTTGCTTCGGGTTCATTTTTCTTAATACTGTCCAAGGTGGAGCAGTAGAGATCAGAGTTGATATGGGATTCAAGAGAGTTTTCAAGATCCTCTAAATTGATGGAGTCTATGAATGAAAGGTCCATGTCAACTTCACCATTTATAACCTTGTTAATCATGGTGAATATTTCACAAGATCCTTTATCATTAGAACATGAAGAAAATGGTTGATTGGGGTTCGATTGAATCTTAGAAGTGTCCTCAGAAGCATGTATTGAGAATGCAGAGTGATACTCAGATGGGTATCACATGGCTTGGAAAATGTTGAACTTTACCAATTGGTCACCGAATTCCATGGATTAGATGCCTGAATGGACATCAATATTGGTTCTCACAGTCATGAGGAATGGTATTCCTAGAATTAGGGGAGATTAATAAGAGTTCGTCTCACCTTCCATGTCAAGAACATAGAAATCAGCAGGGAAGATAAGATCATTGACATGGACAAGGACATCTTCAATTATTCCCTCAGGACTGGTTGTGCTTCGATTGGCTAACAGAATGACAACACCCATTGGTTGCAATGGTCCTAGACCAACGTTAGAGAATATGGATTTGGGCATGACATTAATTGAGGCTCCTAGGTCTATGAGTGCATCATCAAATTTGGAACTTCCAATTTGGCATGGGACTGTATAGGTCCCTGGATCTTTTCACTTTATGGGAATAGACTGCTGGGTGGAAACATTTTCAAAGGTCCTAAGTTGCCTCTTGTGGGTACACAACTCCTTGAGAAACTTGGCATACTTAGGAATTTGTTTTATGGCATCTAAGAGGGGAATGTTGACTTCAACACGTCTAAACATGTCAAGCATTTCAGGATCAGGTTCAAAGGACTTCCTTGTCTTAGAAACAACTTGAGGAAAGGGAATTGGGTTCCTAAGTGGAATGGAAGGAGGTGAGGGAATGGATTAAGATTCCTTTTCAATTTTCTATTTCTTTTCATTTTCTAGGTCAACATTCAAAGGAGGGTTTGAGGATTTATCTTTAGGCATATCATGTTTCTTTCCTTATCTAAGTGAAATTGCACTTACATTACCCTTGGGGTTGGGTAATGGTTGAGTTGAGAGTTGGGAAGAATTTGATTGTTGCTGCTGGCTCAGGTGGGATGCAAGTTGACCTATTTGAGTTTTAATGTTTTTAAGGCTAGAACGGATGAAGGAGGAAAAGATCTTCAACAGCACTTTCCCATGGTTGCTTGGAAGAAGAGTCTTGTCCCAGATTGGGATTGCCTTGATTTTGGTTCTTGGGAAAGCGATTTTATTGGTTTTGGAATTGGGAAGGCTCACTAGATTAATGGAATCCGGGAGGAGGATTCTTCCTTTGAGTTTGAGAAACAAAAGGATAAGGTTGATGGAAGTTACCAACACCTTGACCATATTGAAACTGGTTTGGGTTTCGAGGAGGGAATTGAGGGGGATGAGATATGGGATTACCATACCTAAGGCCTTGGTTATAAGAAGAAGAGAAGGGCTCAGAGTGAGGTTGGTTGAAGTTTCTAACAAACTGACCTGATAGTTGAGGATTGGTGTTCCGCTGAGCATATGATGCATTGAGCTCCATTGGTCCAGATGAATCGGATTGATCCTCTTGAAGTTATGGACATGTGTTAGTTGGATGAGATGAAGAGTTGCAGATTCCACAGTTTTTGATTGGTCTAGGAAACATTGATTGCAGAGAAGACGAGGTTGGGGATTTGGTTGCCACAGCTAGCTGTTGCACAAGACCTATAAGTTCACTCATCCACTAGGTCATTTTGTTCGGCTCAATTGATTGATTATCTAGGGCTTGTTTGACTTGAGCATGTGCTAGAGTATGGAATTGTTGTGTGTTTGAAGCAATGTTACTTATGAGATCTCTTGCAGCTGCAGGAGTTTTATCAACAAGAGCACCACCACTTGCGGCATCTATGAGAGTTCTCTCCATAGACAGTAACCCCTCATAGAAGTATTGGATCAAGAGTTGGTCAGGGATTTGGTGGTGTGGGCAGGTTGCCACAAACTTTTTGAACCTCTCCCAGTACTCATGGAGTGATTCATTTGGGAATTGACGGATACCACTTATTTCCTTTCGGATGGAAGCGGTACGAGAAGCAAGAAATAATTTCTCTAAGAAAAGCCGCTTCATGTCATTCCATGTGGTTATGGAACCAGGATGTAGGTAGTAGAGCCATGACTTAAGTCAAACAAGCCCTAGATAATGAGGGAGAAGATGAATCAAACCTGATTTGAGTTTGAAGACAGATTAAATGTTTGGATATTGAATACCAAGAGGTTGGTAATTCATATCAGGGGCAGCGAGTTATTTTAGGGTTTGTTCCCTAGGATTGGCCATTTCAATTTCAACCGGTTGGATGAGGACTAGTTCTTGAATTATTTGAGTATCTCTTATGTTCCTCCTAAGTTGGCGAAGTGTTCGCTCAATTTTAGGGTCAAACAAATCCGAGGGATTGTTTGGAAGGATACAGGGCGTTCAGAGAGATTTTGGAAGAAATAGCAAGACAGAGTTTTCTTTGTATTTTTTCAGTTTATGATTTTTATGAGAAGACGGGTTTTTCTTTGTGATCTTTTTTCAATTTTTTTTTAAATTTTTATTTTTTTTTGTTTTTTTTGACAATAAACAGAAACGAATGACTAATTAAAGCACCATCCCCGGCAAGGACACCATTTTAAACGTGCGGCCGATTGTCGCCTATCGACCGGTCAAAGTTCTGGTGCTCTGCTAATGTGTATAGTAGGACTCGGGTCGAATCCTCGGTGATGATACCTTGTAGAAGTCGTTTGTTTTTAGTTGATTGTATTTTGATTAGGGGGGTTTGTTGAAGAGCTTAATTGAAATGATTTATTGACTATAATTGATTTAACAAATTGATAAATATTGGGGTGAGTTCATTATTGGGGAGTTAATCTTGTGATACCCTTGAGCTTTGCTTTATATTGCATTTAAATTAACACCACTTCACAAGTTGACGTTGATTATAATTCCTAAGTGTTAATGATTTAATACAAGCCTTAACGTAACTAGGATTCTAAAATAAATAATTTATTGTTTATGGTGGTATATTTATGGTTCCAATAATCCATGGAAACCACATTTTACTCAAAACAAGTCATTAATCCATGACATATTATGTCCAACATACACAATGTTAATTCAAAGAATATTCATCGAGCAGAAGCTCTCAATCACTTAACATACCTAAATTATAACTCATCCCAATGAGAGATTTACTCAGACATTTGGTTGTTAAATAATATTTTTATAATTATTATTATTATAAATTAATAATAGAAGAAAAAGAAAGGGATAAGAAAAGAGTGGTACGTCGACACACACACACGAACAATGATGATAATTAAAAATGAACTTTCGATTGAATGAGGAAGCTAAAGAAGGGAAGGGGATTGAACTAAATTTAAACTATTTTAAGGAAATAAATATTAAACTACAGAATGTGGATGAGAATAAGAGATATTGAAGAAGTAACTTTCATTAAAACAGAATTACAAAGAAAGAGACTTACAAAATTACAAAAATGAAGAACACAAAATTAAGTGAAAACAAAGAATGGAGGAAAGGTCTCTCAAGTGAAAACATGAGTATGGAAGATACTCCCAAGACTTTGGTAAGGCCTTGTTCGTGCCAATATGTTCTCCTCTCTTATGAAATTCCAACCCCTCTCAAGGAGAGAAGGGGAGAGTATTTATAGCCCAAGGAGTGGACTGTTTACATCCAGCAATATCCCTCAACTTGGATCGCAGCTATGGACATCATGAAAGCCGAATATCGAGAAATCTCCTTCTTCAAAGTTGTAGATAATAAAGTTTTCCGACCACTCTCAAAATTTGGAGTCATTTGGAGTTAAGTATAAAACGTTATGGCCGGTTGATTAAACAAAGTAAAAATTTCCATTTCAATATAGTCTTTTTGATGTCTAGAATGTGAATGGGTTTTTGAATAAGAAGATGCCTTCAAATACGAATGGGTTCTTCAATAAAGTCGGCCACCTATATCTACTCTTTCACACCGAAAAATATCAGCTCGATATGATGCTTACATCATGAGATATGTCATGAATACTATACTGATTTTAATTCTCGGCCAGAATGGTGGGCTGGACTTCAAAGCTTCATTTGGGCCCTTTGTTCTTGGATTTGGGCCTCGAAATTTTTATAAAAGATGAAATGTAGTTTCCCCAAAATTATTGTGGAGATTTAATGTTTTTGTACTTTTTGATTGAGACCAGTAAATTAATCTTCAAGGCTGGTCCAGTTTGATCACAGATTCTTTGGTCTTGTTTGTGAGGACCATATGATCCTTCAAATGGAAGAATTGGCTCATGGTACCTTATAGTGAAATGTTTTATATTGAATGTAGAATAATAAAAAACAAGAACCACACAATTTGGATCATTGTAGAGATAGTTATTATTAAAACATTATACTGACTCAAATGTACTACTTCTAAAAATGCTAAAAAATTATACATAATATTAAAATATTAATCTTTCACACAAATTATGCACATTTCATATAAAATCAGTAAAGGGGGAATATAATAAGTAATAAAAATATTAATAACATCAGGTTCTCAAAGATTGACATCAGATCATGCTATCACCGGCTCTAAGTACGGGATGAGGATATACCAAATATGACCTTAAAATTTTATTATAATCACTATGATTACTTGATGATTCTATTTTTAATGAAGAATATCCTTGAAGTGTTAATGTAACTCATGAACAAGATCTTTCCACCTTTCTTAGACCGATTTTTGGTATTCGTCATCGATGAAATCATAGTGCATTCAACGTCCAAGGAAGAGCATGCGAGACACATGAGGATGGTCCTAGAAACACTTCAAGAGAACCCAATTTATAGGAAGCTCTCAAAGATCTAGTTTGGATTCAATAGTTTTATTTTCTGGGACACGTCATCTCAGAGAATGGATTTGTAGTGGATCCAATGAAGGTTTAGGTAGTGATGTATTAAGATCAACCCAAGAGTGTTATCAAGGTGTAGAGTTTCCTTGTATTGGAAAGGTACTATTGGAGGTTAGTATTTAACTTATCTAGAGTTTAATAACCCTTGATATCTTTTAAATGAAAGGGTAATCCTTTCATGTGGATGAAAAAGTGTCAGCAGTGCTTTCAAGAGCCGAGGTAGAGGATGAAGAGCACTCCCGTCTTGAGGTTAATAGAGGAAGCTGTTGAGTAAATGGTATTTTGAGATGCATCAGGAACCAGGATTGGTTGTGTCCTAATTAAGTGAAAATTAGTGACTTCCTATGTTTCATGCTATTTGAGGCCACATGAGCATAATTATAAGACCCATGATCTTGAGTTAATAGCTGTAGTATTCTCTTTAAAGATATGGAAACACTACCTGATGGGTGAGTAGTTTGTGATCCAATATGACCACAAGAGCGTCAATTATATCTTCTCTTGGAAGGATATAAACTTGATATATATTTAATAGATAGAGTTCCTCTAGGACTATGAATTTGAGATCATTTATACTCCTGGGATAGGGTATGTGGTGGCAGATGCTCTCTGTAGGAGATGTAGTTTTTAGTTACTAAATGAGGTGTTGGATAAGTTTTCCTCATTTTAGTTATCCTTTGTGGATGGAGATAGAGTATCTTACCTGTAGTCGATGGTTTTCACCCCTCTACTTTTACAATGAGCCAGTGAGACACAAATTAGAGATACCGACTGTGAGACCCTATGTGCTTATATAACTACATGACATAATCTTATTGCATTTTCTAAAGGTGGGGAGAACATTATTCTCTTTAGAGGATGCAAAATGGTAACATTGAAATTGTAGAAATAGGTTCTAAGGAAGTTTCATACGTCCTATTTGGCAGTACATCTAGGCGTGGAGAAGATGTTTTAGGACCACCGATGTCAGTTTTGGTGGCTATAAATGATGAAAGGAGTTATAGAGTTTGTTTCTCGATGCCTTACTTATCAGCAAGTGAAGGCTGAGTACCATGTTCCAGTAGGTTTAGATCAACCCCTTAAGGTTTCAGAATTGAAGTGGGATATGATATATATGGACTTCATAATAGGATTACCACATACATCCCGGGGACACGATGCCATCTGGGTGATCATTGAAAGTCTTACCAAGTCATCCACCTTCTTATCTATCTGAGAAAAGAGTTTAGTAGAGATATTTGGATGAATCTATGTGCAAGAGATAGTTCGACACCATGGAGTTCCATCAAAAATAGTTTTAGATCATGATTATCGCTTTACATCCTGGTTGCGTAAGGGATTACAAAAGGCATTTGGGACCCAGTTACGCTTGATAACAACATTTCACTTGCAAGATGATGGCCATACTAGGTGAACCATTCTAGTTCTAGAGGACATGCTATGAGCTTTAATGTTAGACTTTGGCTGTAGTTGGGAGGATCAACTACCACTAGTAGAGTTTGTACACAAAAACTACCATTCCACCATTGGTATGGAACCATTTGAGGCTTTGTATGGGTGACTATGAAGGTCACCACATTTCTAGACTGACATAGGAGAGTTAGCACACATGGGCCAAGAGTTGGTGTGAGCTACTATAGAAAAGGTACAGATCATCCAAGAGCAGATGAAGACTACATAGAACCGTACGAAGTCTTATGCAGAAAAAGTGACAGAGGCATTTGGATTTCAAGGAAGGAGACCATGTGTTCTTTCGAGTTTTATCTCAACATGGATTATCGATACATGGATGTGGTGAAAAGATATAATTGATGTTTATTATACCTTTATAGATATTGTGTATAGTTGGAGAGGTGGCATACTACTTTGCTGTACCTCTATAGATAGATCTGGTACATGATGTCTTCCACATGTCATAGCTGAGGAGGACATTCATGCCCCATCACATGTCATCAATTGGGGTGAACTGGACATCATGGATAGAGATACTTTTGCTGAGTACCCTATTAAGATCTAGGATTTATAGGAGAGGATCCTTCATGGGTGATTAATGGATCTGGTGCATGTCTTGTTTTAGCACAGAAATATCTAGGAGAACACATGGGAGTGGGAGGCTCAGATTCATGTTTAGTAGTCTCATCTATTTGAGTAGATCTTGTTTTATATTTTCGGGGATGTAAATCCCCAAGTTGGGGAGAATGTATCATCTCATATTTTTTTGTAATATTTTTATATATTATATTTATTATTTTAGTGACCACGTGCTCAGACAACTTGTAATTCTGAGGCCCTATGTTCACGTAATAAATTATTAAAAAATATTAAAATATTTAATATCACAAACAAAATGTTTTCTAAAAAAAGTATAATAAATCCTAAACAAGTTCCCATATTATAAATATGAGGGTACCATTGAATCCAGAATAGCAGCTTTACCTTAGGTGCGACCTAACATTGATCTGCGCTGGTTGTTTGTGAAAAAGTTGTCATGGGCATGAAATTTATAAAAAAAATTGAACTAAAGAATTTATTTTATTTTCTTCAACACAGAGAACCACTCCCACTATATGTTTGTGGCTAAGAAAATTTTTCTTGGGTAGGCCGCAAAACCCTAGAGACCAAGACACCATTGGAGAAGAGCTTTCTAGGTGAATGATAATAGATTAGGATCAGATCATGGATCTTCACTTCAATAGAGTTGGAGGGTATCATCAACGATGAAAAAATATCCATTCTTCATCAATGAACAATCCAAAATCTATGTAGGATGTTTCTTTATTTTGATTGTCTTCCTTGTTCTTGATTCCTATAATGAACACTGGTCAATCGACCAAAGGATTTATCTGTGGATCATGTATTTATGTGGGATGGGTTTATTATGGGATGATTGGGGGTTTTTTTATAAATATATTCATTGTTTATCTTATGGAAATGAATCGAGATCGAAAAAAATATCAATCAAGGTTCATTCCTATAGTTTTCTTTTGTTCTTTTCTCCCCCAATTCATCATTCATTGTGGAAATTAATTTTTTGGCCTGTGACCCGACATTTCTCGATCAATCAATGATTGTGAACCTATTTCTTGGACCAATGATCCGATATTGTAGATCTGGGATTGGTACGACAGGAAGGAGGTGCAACGATAAAGATGTACCAAATCAGATGATGAATGATTCGCAATTTTTGATTCTTCGATGTTCTCTGGTTCACAATAATGAATGACAATTTGATCCATTTTGCGAGTAGATATGATGATGGGTGCATTTTTCAATGACAAAAACGAATAGATGACCTTATATATTCTATTTCGTGGAGAACTGATCACCGGATCAAAGGCGGGGAATTGGCCAGGATGCGTAAAGGAAGAACAAAGATTCTAGAAAATCACGATCCACACAACGTGTAATCTAGGATTACACGGTGTGTGGAGCCCCCTGTATAACGACCCATACATTACATACATTGTTAATACTTCAAAATTGAAGCATACTTATTACAACATATAACAAAACCATGAAAGGACCGTATAGGTATAGTGTCTTTATAAACTGGGAAACATAAACAACTGGTTAATAAGCATCAACTTTGCCTCCCACTTATTTCATCATATCTAGGGTCCCTTTTTGGCATATCCTACTTAATAACCTTCTTCCTGACCTGGGGAAAGAAAACATACAAAAGGGTGAGCTCAAATGCTCAGTAAGGGTAAACAAAAGAAATATCAATCACATCGTATACACAAGCACATAACTTTTGGAAATCTTAACCTGCAAAAGAGATCATAATTTCATAACATGGGATAAATTATGGCAGTGAAATGTAATCACAATAATCATAACTTAAAACATGAAACTTTGTGGCGTACACACATAATCATAGAGAATCATTTCTTGTTAGTCAAGACTCATTGCCAAGACTATCTTACTGGACAAAGTCCCTTTCTGAACCGAGTCACCCTCGTTTCAGTCCTGTTTCACTGAACCGGTATAACCTACCGTTCCATCCATGTCTATCTCATGAGATATAAAATCTTTACCCAATGCATTGGAGGGAGATATAGGTCCCACCCATCTCGTAATGACACCATTCTTATGTGTGCCACAAAATCATAAATCATACATCATTGCATAACCCATGTAATACAAATGGGAATCTTAAACATCATGACATCATAAAACAATTCATATAAGATAAAGGAATTCATAAAAATAATTCCATCACAACATAGTAAAATCAACGTAATAATAGGGATAGAAGCAGAACCCTTTATTATCTTAGATGGAAAATAATGTTGATAAAATACATGAACTCCATTCTTGAGGAAAATATCCTTTCTTCTTCAAAAACATTTTTCCTTTCTTAACATGTCATACAACTTTAAACTAAAATAAGTTTATTAAAAATAAACTTGAAAACTTTTAAAGGAAGCTTCTTGGAAATAATGTTTTAAAAATCCATTCATGCCGTATAAGTTAAAAAAACATTCTTCGTACTTTTGTCGGAAAAGTCAAAAAGTACCTCATACGAAAAACGACAAAAGATTCCTTTCATATCTTTTAATAAAAACTCACCAAATGGTCAAATTGGATTTAAAAAATTTTAGGTGGATAAAAATAATATTATATATTGAGGAAACATGGATGTGGATGATAAAATACACCCAATTAAATACCAAAGTAAAAACAATCTCGGATAAAAGTGAGATTGTGATATTTCCCTTACCTTAGGTCTGACTTGATTTGTAAGTGTCCAAACCTCCTGTATAATGATTTAAATAATGTTATTGACTTATTACAGAATCATAATTATTTTTATGATATCATATATGGTCATATTCTTAGCTTATTAGTAGTAATATTTCATTGCTACTTGTTATTCGGGTGTTTATAACTTTTTGTTCTTATGCGTGTTTTGTCGAATAAATTCATATTCTTCTCTTTAGGTTATAGATAGCTCATTTCCAGAATATTATTAGTGTAATCTATATCATATTCATTCATTAAATTCATTTATATAATCATTATGAAATGAAGATCATGTAGAATGAGTCGCATCACATCGTGGAGACGGTATTCCGTACGTACGCACGAGTGATGATATCGTTCCTATGATTGTGGAATTGTATTGGGGTGTATGTATACTATTTCAGAATCAAAATCACTTTATAATAGTCATATATAGTCATTATTTACACCATTATACCCATCCAAGTAAGGTGGTGGTGGAAAATAGATTACACCACGGTGTGGAGACGGTATTCCGTACGTACGCACACGCGTTGATTTATTTTTCCGTAGGATGGATAGATGGTGAAATAGGGTTTTTTCATACTTATAATAACATATCAGTATATGAGTGATACTGATGTTATTACTTCATAATGAAACAACTAAAGAAGAAGAAGTGGAAGAATAAATAAAGATGAAAGAATCGGTAATGGACATTACCTCTTCTTTGAAGTGCTTCTTTGAGACCTTCTTTTAGGGCACTAAAATTGGTCTTTGAGGAAGACCAAAACCTCTAGTATGTCTCTAGGGAAGTGGAGAGGAGAAAGTGTCAGGGGTTGGCCGAGCTTGAAGGATCAATGTGGTGTGAGGAAGAGGGGGAGGAGGTGCCCTTTTATAAGGGAGGAGAGGGGAACCTTTGGGAAAACTAAAAATATTATTTTATTATAAAGTCAATTTCAATTTTAAATAGCTCCAAATTGATATATTTCGAAGCTAAGGTGGGGATGGGTCGAAATCCTCTCATACAATATAATTTAGACAAGTTTAGGTTCCTATTATAACCTTATCATTTAGATTTAACATTAAGTTAAATAATTTCACTTTTACCGTGTCTTCTTGCGTTCTTATACTATAAGGTTAATAAACTTACTATAAGCAGCCAAACGGACCCCAAGTTGTTTATTATTAATATATATAACCTTATCTAAGTCATTTGGCCGAACCTTAGATTTTTAGGAATAAAAAAAACAATTAATAATATAATATTTGTTTTAAAAACTATTTTATGTCAATTTTGACACTATTTAGTAATTCATTTTTGTGAAACTCATAACAGAATTATCAGTTAGAAAAAAGTTAATTAAATCAATACTAAAATGTCATATTAACCTAGAAAATTAGTGGGATTCATAAAAAGTCTCAAATTACATTTATTTTGGTGTTTATAACATCAATTATGTCAATATTTCATTAATAAGACAATTACTACATCATCATTGTGTCATAAATAAATTAAATTATTTAATGTCTAAAAATTACAAATAAAATACCATTATGTATGAAATATTTTTAGATTTCTAATGAATATTTATAGTCGAATTTATCTTATGTATAACCCCATATTAAAAATTATTTACTTATTAAACTTTGGTTTTAACTATTTTAACCCTTCTTTAAATAAATTAATAATAAATGTCCCAATCTAATCCAAGTGGACCAAAATGGTCATATTATATTTATAAGGTTGTTTTTGGTCGAATTACACTTATCCAATAGAATTAGGACATGTTTTAGGGTAATAGTAATATCATATTCACCCTTAGTTATCCTATTTACTATTAACCGCGGTAAAAAAAAGTAAAAAGTTACTATTCACCAAAAAATTATTTTTATCTCATTGAACCAAATTTTACTTACTGATATCAACCGTTTCTATCGGATTTTTGAAATTCCATTCACAGAAGTTGTAAAATTAAGTTTTATGCAAAATTCAGTTTTTAACCTACCACTTAGTGGTTTCACTATTCATCAAAAAATGAAAGTTTTCAGAAAAATACCAAAATTCCACCCTAGGCTAATTTCGGTATTCCGAATCCAAAAATGAATTCCATTTTGAAAAATAAAATTCACAAAATTTCAAAAAGTGGTTATTACTATTCATAACGGCTAGTTTTAATAATATTTTAATAGCATATCGTTGTTTAGTGAAACTCGGTATTGCGTACGACACAAGCTATCGAGGAAGGTCGCGATTTCGTGTAAAGCAAGCCAAGAAAGTGTTGTGTAGAAAAATATTCCTTTGATGATTTATATAACATAAAAGTCTCGGGTGTTACACCCTGGATGAAACACTAGGGTTTAGATAGAGTTAAGGATCTCACGATGTGTGACCCCTGTCACATGGAATGTGACCCTCCTCGGATGACTCGGCATGTACTCTAGAGAGTACATGGGCATGGGTAATAGTACATGGCCATATGGAAAGATGTGTACTTAGACACAGACACATCTTGTCATACATGGACTGGTACATGGACACAGATTCGATACATAGATATGTCCAAGAAACATGGGTAGGGAACTGCGTGTCCCTACATGTTGTGTACTCATTCTACATGTCGTGTATATGGAGACTAAATTTCGTGTGAGGCTCTTCCACCGGCGGAAAGACTTGGGATAGATGGACATGCTGTGTACCCCCTAGGACATGACAATTACTCCCACCAATAGTTATTGAGGCTCTTTATTTTCCTAGTTTGGACAAGTATAGGTTGAGTGTGTTCCCTTAGTACTTCCCTTGAGGTTACAGTGCATCATTACAGCTGGGAAAAAATCCCTCAAGGTAACATTGCAGCATTTTTGGGTTAATTGTGTTTGTTGAAAAAGAAGGTTTCCATGGTGAATTGTCAAGTTCCAGTGATGTTGTTGACAATCCATGTTGACAAAGAACCATGACATAGGAATGGACAATCTGGAGGCGGTATAAATAGTGCAGAACAAGGTGGCACCGTTTTCTAGTGTTTGCCAAATTTTTGGGGTCCAAAAATTGGAGTTTAGTGAGAATCTCAAAAAGTAGATATCCTTGAAGATCTTATTCAAATATGGAAAAGTCATGACTTTCGCGAAGATAGGATTCATGGATTGGATTTCATGAAGAACATAAAAATGATTGCGGTGATTCTTCGTGATTACGTCAAGCATCACGAATGGAAGAGGTTGAAGTGCATCATGGCGGTGAAGGGCTTTGCGAGGGAGATTTGCAGTGAAGGCGTGAAGGAATTTACAGGATGCTCCATGATTCAGAGAAAATATTTTTTCTCTCAGTTCAAGAAGGTGGTTCGCTATGGCAGAGTGCTTCGTGAAAGGAATGAGCTTCACAGCGGCTATTCTAGCTCTGTGAAAGTTGCGAGCTCTATGTTGGCTCAGTGAGATTCGCAAGGGAAGTTGCTCTATGATAAATAGAGCTTTAAAAGAGTGCTTTGCAAAAGTGATTCGTGAAAAGGCAGGAGCTTCACGAAGGCTTGATTGAGCTTCACGAAATTTGGAGCCTCACGAAGTAGGTTGCTTTGCGAAGGTGTTTCCAAAGTGAGTTTCCCTGTGTTCAGGGACAAAGGGGTATTCATCAGTGGATGAACTTTGAAATTCAATAGAGATTCCATCAACAGTTGAGGATGCATGATTTCATGCATATGAAGAGACATACTGGTCTACAAACTGTGAATGGATCCCTTCCAAGTGCAGTGAGCCAAGGAAGAGGAAGGAGGTAATATTTTATACTGGTAGTGAGCCAGTGAGAGAGAAACCGGGAGTGAACCTTGGGAAAGTAGTGATCTGAACCTAAACATTGTTAAGGCAGTGAGCCTAGGCATATGAGCGATCTATCCTGAACATTATTGGCTGTGAGATTTAGTGGATTTGGTACTAGGGCACATCGATGTTGTATGCTCCTTGGACGTATCCTAGGAAGGGAAAACCAAGTAAAAATATCCATGTCCGCCTGTTTTCTTCCCTGCATTTCATTTAAAGAATCATTATCAGATAAAGAAGAAAAGAAGAGGTTATAATAAATACACAAGTGAAAACAAAGTGACCCTTGTAATAAAGAGGTCAAGATCCAGTGGAGAAGGAAGAATTTCGAAAAAGAATATCCATACCCGGATTCACCCCCCTCTCAGGGTATATAGGACCCTATTGGTCCTAACAATTGGCATCAGAGGGAAGTTTTCTTTTATCAGATTTTTTTTTCTCTGCCTTGGTTCAGTCAATCTGTGTGGTTAAAGACTCATTCTACTCTTATCTTAGTGTTCCATGGTAAAGGGTATAACGTCAAAGATGAAGCAGAAGTCGGGTGGTATCCCTCAGTGTGGAAGTGATTGTGGAGACAATGTGATTTAGTTAAAGGAATCCAGTAGTGAACCAAATGTTGATTTGGATAAATTGTACAGTGAAAATTCATACTCATTCAATGATGCTGAAGGAATGAGTGAAGAAGTTGATATTAAAAGTGATGTTGGAACTAATGATGATGAAGAAGATCCTAGAAAGAGAAAAGTGGATGTTTTCCATAAAACAAAGGAAGTGGACCAGAAGTTGGATGAAGATATTAAATCTAAAGATATTCAGATCCAAGCACTAGAAAATAAGATCAACAATATAAGAGGTTTGAATCAAAGGCTTATTGACGTAGCTACTGATCTCAGGGAGAAGAATGATTCTCAAGATGAAGAACTGTGAAAGAGATGTAAAAAGGTAGAATAATCAAAAGTTGATGTCAAGGGAAAGAATCTAAACTCAGATGAGATTCAAAATTTGAAATCCCGAAATGACGATCTTTCTACACAGCTATTTGAACTAGTTCAGAATAATCAAAGGCTACAACAAGAGAATGCATGTCGTTATGATTCTATTGAAAAAAATTGAAAGTGAAGGATAAAAGTGGCATAGTATAAAATCTCACACGAGAACTGGAAGATGAGATGAGTAGTGGGAAAAATCTCAGAAAAAAACTCAATGATCAACTTGAATCAAGAGATAAAAAGATTCAACAATTGGAGGAAGAGATAGAATCATCCAATAAAGAAATGGAGATATCAAAAGACAATGGAAAACCTAAGTTGAAGGATCCAATGCACTTACTATTAGATCGTCCTTCAGCAGGTGATGATAAAATGAAAAGAAAGTATGAGATTTCTGAGCAGAAACAACAACATATTTTCTCAGCTCAAAGACCATATAGTTTTGGAAAAAATGGTATAGTATTTGATGAATCCCCTCCCTTGAATGAAATAAAGTGAGTCGTGAATAGTTCCATAAGAGGAGAAAATCATGTAGGTGCTGGAGATAGGCCTAAGAGGATAGTTACAAGAAGTAGTGATGACATGTGCTATTTTTGTGGGATTCATGGCCACACATCAAGCTTCTGTTTAGAGGCATAGAAATAAATTTCAGGCTGTGAAAATAGATACTTTTCTAAATATGAGAATAAGAAGAAGTGTTGTGAGAAATCAGAAATAATAGTCTCTCATAGGAAAGCATTTATTAGATGCTATTACTGTGGAAGAATGGGACGCACCATGAGTCTGTGTCACGAAGTTCAGGAGATCAATGATAGAAGAATAACTAAAGTTGCATCACAATCTCAACATAGAAATGATGAAATGAGGTATTCCTTTGACGGAAAATGTTTTATATGTTTTCATTATGGGAATTTGGAAAGAAATTGTAGTAAGAAGAAAGCAGTAAAGGAAAAGGGACTCGAAAGAAGATTATCGACTCCAATGATGCATAATGATAAATTACACTGGGAGACAAAGTGGTAAGTTGAAGAATAGAATTAGAGCCTCAGGGGAATAACATGAATCCGAACGAAAGGTGTATCAATCACCTCCTCTGTCACACTCACAACCGCTCTCTAAGAAATAACATGAAAAAATCTGGAAGAAAAAGGGAGGAAATGATATAGCTGCGAGTAAGACGAATGCACATTCAGTGGAGGACTCACCACTAGTGAAAAACAGTGTGGTTACTAAAATATTTGATAAAATAATGATGAACAACAAATGCATTTAAAAATTCACATATTGCGTTCCATGAAAAGAAGTGGAGTAAAGAAGAAGATCGCTACAATGGTGGAAGAAGAAAGGGAAGATGACAAACAGAGATATTCCTACCCAAAGACGGAATCAAGGGAACTGTCATATTGGTGGTACATCAAAGACGGATGTGTGACAAGTGGTCTTAAATCCCAAATTGTGAAAAATGCCAAGCCTACAGAATTTACATATCAGAAAAAGGCTCAACATGTGGGTAATGAATGCTTAGTCATATGGTCGGAGTAGTTGAAGTTGGATAAGCAGTTATAAGAAGCAAGTAAGAACTGTGATGCTCTACGAGAAAGAATCAATGTGTTGAACCATTGGGATCAACAACAATCCTCTTTTTGAGGATTCTAGAAATCGCTCATCTCCCTATGTATATAAATTTTGTTAACTGATGATTCAAATGTTTCAGGTTTTAGGGAGATACCATACAAGGGGAAGTGGCATCTAAAGATTCAAAGTGGATAAGTGATACGATTTAGAGTTTTAATTGACCCATATCAGGTACTAGAGTTGATAAAGAAAGGGAGAAACAAAGTGAAATAAGAAGTGATTGTGTTATTAACTTTATCTCTTGTTTCCTACACCGAGTTCCAACTTAGTTGGCTTAGTGATTTTGTAAATGGCTCAATGCTGAGTGCTAGATGAGAATAAATGATGCAGTAGAAGAAGAATGTTTATGGGTCTAACACTAGGAAGTGTTACATAGCATAAGAGGAGAATTCAATTACAAAAATCAGATGCAAGATCCATCAAAGAAATAATTGGATGACTCAGCTCACGTGTTGTCTATAGAGGGAGGAAATATTGCGGGAGAAGAAATAATAATCAAGCATCTCATGCTCATTTATTTTGATCTAAAAATGTGGTATCAGCTGACCATTTTCAGGATACCAAGAAGCTGCAAGAAGTAATTGAAAGAAATGATTCCACTGAATAATGAAACAGTGATAAATTTCCTGATGAATGTGACGAGGAGGAAAGCAACAAAGGGGGAGCATAAGTGACAAATTCTGATTCAGAAAAGAATTATACATGGGAGATTGTTTCAAGGACAACATATAAAAAATTTCATCAGGACTAAATTGGTCTTTTTCAACAAGTTGAATGAATATGGAACATTGATTCAAAACAAAGCACAATTAGTGTGAAAGGGATACTCCCAGATAGAGGGAATTGATGTCGATGATACATTTTCACCGGTTGCAAGGCTGGAGATAATCAGATTATTCCTAGCCATTATAGTGAAATAGAAGTTCAAAATGTTATAGAAGGATGTAAAATCATAATTCTGGAATGGGGTTCTAGAGGAACAAGTGTATATTGAGCAGCCAAATGGTTTTCTCATTCATAAGGATGGGAACAAGGTTTGTTGCCTGAAGAAGGCGTTATATGGACTAAAAAAAGTACTGAGATCATGGAACATTCATTTCTCTATCCAAATATGCCAAGGAGGTTCTGATAAGATTTGGAATGGAAATTTCCAAGGAGATGAAAACTCCGGTTGCGACCCGGATGAAATTATCAAAATATGATAATAGAAAGGTAGTTAATAACACAGAATATACGAAAATAATTGGATGTTTTCTATACTTGACTATAACAAGTACTGAAATTTTATTTTCAACATGCCAAGAATCGAGATATCAGAGTAATCCCAAGGAAAGCCACATGCTTACAGTAAAAAAGAAAACTTCAGTATATCAAGGGCATGGTGGACTTCATATTTTTGTATAATGTAAAATATCAGATAGAGTTATTAAGATATATTGATGCAGATTGGGCCAGTTCAGTGGATGACAAGAAATCAATGTCAGAAGGTTCATTCTATCTTGGTGGAATATGTATTTCTTGGCTAAGCAAGAAGAAAGATTGCATTTCACGAAGCACCACAGAAGCTCAGTATATTGCGACCACTCAAGCATGCACAAAATTATTGTGGATGAAACAGCAGCTTGATGATATGGGAGTATAAGTGATTCCTCTGATCGGAATTTAGTGTGATAAATCAAGTTCTATCAATCTCAGCAAAAATCTAGTCTATCACTCAAGGACAAAACACATTGAGATAAAGCATCATTTTATCAAGGAGAAGGTTGAGAAGGGAATCATGAAGTTGGTGTATGTGCCTACAGAACTACAGGTTACAGACATTATGAAGAAGGCCTTACCCATGGAAGATTTGAGAGTCATCGACTGGCTCTGGGAGTCCATTCGACTCCCTGTACTTGAAAAAGTGTGGATGTGGGACCCCCTCTCCATGAGGTATTGTGTGTCTTTATCTAATGTTCTAATCTGTGTTCTTTCCGATGTTTTAGAACACAAAGGGGTGACCTTTGGGTTCGTTGAAAAAGGGGGAGAAATAGTGACTCCTCAAGGGGGAGAAAATGTGGCTAAGGAAGGGAGAATTTTTTTAGTAAAAGACACGGGGAGAAGCTGACAGGTGGAGCAGTGAGATAAGGGGAGAGAAATGAGATAGGGGGAGCATTTTGAATATGATGATGCTAGAAGTGATCCATCAAAGATTAGATATCATGATAGTTAAAGAACATGATAATAGCATAAGAGTGATGTTGGAATACTGTGAGAAGGGTTCCAGCAATCAACAATTGGTATCAGTATGATAATTGGTATCTGATTGGTATCAACAATTGTTATCAGTTTAGAAATTGGTATCAGTTGAGTGTCAATAGTTGGTGGCAGAAATGAAGTGATTCATTGATGATCTTTTTATTTACTATTGTTTCTCACGACGAGCATTTCTCATGTGGTCTTAGAGTATGTGGTGAGTGAATCTTTGGTCGCTATATGAATCGCAATAGGTGAAGGATGGTTGATGATGGGAGGAGACTCTGTTAGGTATCAATGCACAGAAAATCATTCTGAGAACAGTTTTTAAGAGTTTTCAACAAACCCAAAGGGTGAGATTGTTGGGAAAAAATCCCTCAAGGCAACATTAAAGCATTTCTGGGTTGATTTGCTTGTTGACAAAGAAGGTTTCCATGGTGAATTGTCAAGTTCCAGTGATATTGTTGACAATCCATTTTGACAAAGAACCTTGAAAAAGGAATGGATGATCTAGAGGCGGTAAAAAAAAGAGTAGTATAAGGTGGCTCTGTTTTCCAGTGTTTGCCAAAATTTTGGGGTCCAAAATTTGGAGTTTGGTGAGAATCGGGAAAAGTGGATATCCTTGAAGATCTTATATAAATATGCAAAAGTCATTACTTTTGTGAAGATAGGCTTCATGGATTGGATTTCACGAAGACCAGAAAAATGATTGTGGTGATTCTTTGCCATTACGTAAAGCTTTGCGAACGGAAGAGGTTGAAGTGCTTCGCTGTGGTGAAGGGATTTGTGAGGGAGCTTTGCAGCGAAGGTGTGAAGGAATTTAAAGGATGCTCTGCGATTACGACGAGTTCTGTGATTGGAAAATTGTCGTGGTACTTTTCTATTTTTAGAGAATTTTGGCGGGAACTTTGGATCTTCGCGATTTGAGATGACGTGACGTTGACTTCGCGTGGAAGGTTTGAGGGTCAGTAGAATAATCTATAAATATGCCTCAACCCTATCAGGAGAAGTAGAGAGAATTTTCAGAGAAAATATTTTTTCTCTCGGCTCGCTAAGGTGGTTCACAAAGGCAGAGTGCTTCGTGAAAGGAAAGAGCTTCACAGTGTCTATTCTACCTCCAAAAATGTTGCGATCTCCATGTTGGATCAGTGAGATTTGTGAGGGAATTCGCTCTTTGATGACTAGATCTTCAGAAGAGTTCTTTGCGAAAGTGCTTCATGAGAGTGCTTCACGAAAAGGCAGGAGCTTCGCGAAGGCTTGTTTGAGCTTCACGAAATTGGGATCCTCATGAAGTAGGTTGCTTTATGAAGGTGTTTCCAAAGTGAGTTTCCCGGTGTTTAGGGGCAAGGGGGTACTCCTCAGTGGGTGAACTTTGAACTTAAATAGAGCATCCATAAATAGTTGAGGATGCATGCATTCATGCAGATGAAGAGTCCTACAAGTCTATAAACTATGAGTGGATCCCTTCCAAGTAGAGTGAGCCAAGGAAGAGGAATAATGTAATCCTTTCTACCAGAAGTGAGCCAGTGAGAGAGAAACAGGGAGTGACCCTTGGGAAAGCAGTGAGCTGACCCTAAACATTGTAAAGGCAGTGCGCCTGGGAATAAAAGTTATCTATCCCGAACATTATTGGCTGTGAGCTTTAGTGGATTTGGTATAGTGGCACGTCACCGTTGTATTCTCCTTGGACGTAGCCTAGTGAGGGTGAACCATGTAAAAATATATGTGTCTTCCGGATTGCTTCCCTACATTGCATTAAAATCATCATTATCAGATAAAGAAGAAAAGAAGTGGTCATAATAAACACACAAGTGCAAACAAAGTGACCCTTTTAATAAAAAGGTCAAGATCCAGTGGGGAAGGAAGAATTTTGAAAAAGAATATCCATACCATGATTCAACCCCCCTCTTAGGGTATATAGGCCCCTATTGGTCCTAAAAATTACATTCACATCATTAGATTGTGATCCCCACAATAGGCTGAGTCACAGATAGAGTTGTGGTGTCCCTCCATGAGGCTGGATTTTGATCCTCTATCATCCCTAGCCAGAGTTTGTGAAATCAACATGACTTCCCTGAGTAGGGCGTTGATCTTACATATAGTAGGCCACATTAGTAGGGTTTCTGGAATTTTTGATATGTGATCCCTTACATAGAGAGTTGACCCCGATTTGGGTTTGTGGTATCCCCCAATGGTTCTGGGTGTGACATCTTCTCCATGTATCATAGTATTCTTTGACTAATGCATTCTCTTTGGGTGGGGATATAATGAGCTATACCTATTCATCAAGTTTCTCTAATGATATCATTTCTTGAGGAGTGAGTTCTCTTGAAACAAGTGTGCTTAAAGTAGAATCCTATGGCTAGCCATTAGTTAGGACCACATAATGGTGTGGTGTCTCTCTTGAGTATATCTAGGTTCTCTTTTGGTTTATGTTATAAATATTTTCTTATATCGTCTATTTATATGACTATACATGGTGCTTAATGTTTAGTGTTTTCAGGGTATCCTACTGAGTATTGTCATACTCACCACTGCACGGGTTTTTCCCACACGTGTTGTGTCTTGTGTAGATGGAAGCCCCTTTGACGGTGTCCTGGGAGGATAGGGAGTAGGTGGAGTGATGAACCTGATTTCTGTATACATTTTTATATACTTTATTGAAAAATAAGAACAAGTTTTCAGAAATTACCAACTACTTAGTGGTCAAAAACTTTGATTTTGGTGATATTGTTCATTTTCAGAAGATTTATGGCCAAATGCACACAACGGAGGAGAACCAAGAAAAAATTTCCAACTACATGGAATGTACTTATATAAACTCCATGTATATTTAATTTCAGACACTGGTTGACCAGGACAAATACATGCCCAAGTAACTAGAAGGCGGTATACGCCGTGTTCACAACATACACGCTGTGTAAGACATTCTAGAATCAGTTAGTGGCTAAGAAGAGTTTACACGCCCATGTGTCCAGCTGAAGGAGACGTGCCATGTTCCATTTTTACATGTCATTTATACATTTATAGAAGCGATTGGTGGCTGAATTTTGATACTACACGCCGTTTATGGCGGTGCTACATGCCATTTACATTCACCTACAAGGAGGTTCCATGTTCCAAGTCAAAGATGGTGTGTTAGGCCATCTACCGGTGAAGAAAACGGAGGCAAAAGTGCCTTGAAAAAAGTACACGGTGTGTAATTTTTCCATACACTATGTACTTATTTTTTCTATAAAAGGAGGCCTTGGATTCTGGAATTAGCGGGTGGTGTGGAGAAAAATTATAGAGGAAAGGTTGAAGGCCCGATGGATTGACGTTCTGCCTTCATACTTCCACCGTTATTCCGTATACCGAAGAATCACTTCTTTTTCAAAGTTCCAAGCATGATTTCATCATGCATCAATAGTTTTGTGCTAATCATTTTCAATATGTGTAAATAAACATTCAGTGTGTTGGGGTTGTGGATACTGATGAGTTTTAATTTGAATTAAGTTGCTCTGAATGTGTTTGTTTTAATAATATCTTTATATTCTTCTTAAATCACTTCATATTATCACTGGAAATTTGGTACCAGACCAAGGGAATACTTTTCAGGGATTTAAAAGAAGAATAATGACGAATAACTCTATGACCATTGGTAGTGTCCGTTAGCTCAAAATGGACTAAGCCAAATAAATATCTGTTAAACACTAACTATCGGACCAAGGAGTTAGTTTCTTCAGCTATAAATATAAAGTTTACCAGACTAAAGAAACTTTACTACAAATTAAACCCAACGAGTTGGGTTATTATGAACAACACAACCTCAAAAGAAATTTGATTTAATAATCAAGTTATCACAAATCCATATCCCCAACACATTTCTATCTTTATTTGCATCAAAATCAGATTTTACCATATTCACTTTTATTACAGAAATTAATTTGTTAAAAGATGCTTAAAAACCAATTGTTATTTTTGTACCCAAACAACCAACAGAAATCAGCTCAAAATTCAGCAAACTTCACTTAAAATAAAAATAGAAACTAAGTTGAGCAAGATAAAATAATCTCTTAGTTCCCTTTGGATTGACCCCTGACTAGTGCTATACTTGTTAGGGTAAATATAATTTGGGACACTAAAAACATACCTTTGGTGAAACGACTCCCCAAATTTTGGTGCTATTTCCGAGGAGTCTTAGAGTTAATTTTATTATTGTTTTAATTGAATTTGTATTACATTTTAGTGAAAATAAATATCAGAAATTCACAAAAATCATTTTTTAATCATATTACTTTTTTATCTTTATTTTTCCTCATTTACGCTTGGTGTTTTGTTTTGTTTTGTGCAGGTCTTTAGGTGTATGAGTGGCCACCTCACATGTTCCAAGAACACTGAGTCATCAGGGTTCTTACCAACTGACCCAGAAATCGAATGGACATTTCTGAGGTGGTAAAGAGGACTCATGGATGAACACAACCAAACCAATCTACTGGCGTAGAACGAGGAAGAAAATCCAGCTGTTGTCTAAGGAGCTGGACAACAGTTAGGACCATATGATAACCGAAACCAGCAAGTTCCACTTGCTCCAGGATATGGCCTGCAGTAGCTCCAATAATTCCAACCAGATAAGATTCCATATTTCAACCAATGTTAGGGGTCATACTACGCCCCTCAAGACCAACAATTTATGCAAGTTCCCCTTCCTTAGCAGCCACCTCTATGTCGTACTCTCATTAAGTATTGGTTTCCATCAATCCACAGAGTTGATACGGGCATCGTCCAAACGCCGGTGCAAGAACAACATTTTGAGATCAAGCCTGCTATCATGAAGCTGATCCAGAACACTATTCAATTCGGTGGCCTACCCAGCAAGGATCCCAATGCCCATCTCTCCAATTTTCTTGAGGTCTGTGACACATTCCACTACCATGGAGTGTCCACCGACGCCATCTATATTCTCCTTTTCCCCTTTTATCTAAGGGATAAGGGGAAAGATTGGATAAAAGGATTTCTTTAATGATCCATCCTCACTTGGGAGGAACTAGCCCAGGCGTTCCTGTCCAAATACTTCCCACCCTCAAAGAGGGTGATGTTACAGAACAAGATCCACAATTTCAAGCATTATTACACTGAATCATTATACGAATTATGGGAGCGCTTAAATTAGATGTTGCACAAGTGCCCACACCATGGAATTCCACTTTGGATGCAAGTCCAAACCTTCTATAGAGGGTTGACAACTAATACCAAGTCCGTGGTAGATGATGCTGCTGGAGGTACAGTAATGAGGATGTCGCACAAAAAACTATTCAAACTACTGGAAGATATATATGCCAACAGCTTCTAGTGGCATTCCAAATTAGGAACAGAGAAACGAGCTATGAATAACATAGATGCAACTACCATGCTAACTGCCCAATTGGACGCTATTTCCAAGAAGATTGATGCACTCAATCTGAAGGGAACATCCCAAGTACATGCGGTGAACCATCAGACATGTAGTAAATGTGGTGATAACCACATAATGGGAGAATTACCGGGTTCTTTTGGAGGCCCATCGACAAGAGAGGTAAGTTATGTTGCACAAAACTAAGGGCCCAACCAGTAGCAGCAGTACCAGAACCTGGCATGGTGTGATCAGCAAAACACAATCTGGGGCCAACAACAGCAAAATATGCCGCCCCAGCGACCGCCTGGCTACAACCAACCTCCCAATCGTAACCAGTACCAGAGGAAACAACATCCCCAATAGGGCTCTTATCAGCAACAAGGGTATCAGAACCCTTTCCCACAACAGTCGCGGCAACCACCACCTCCACCAGCCCAAAAACTTCCTCAGCAGGAGAACACCTCAAGGTTAGAGGATCTTAGGACCAAATTCATATCTACTACTGAGACCAGGTTCCAAAATCAGGAGGCTTCAATTTGAGTCCTAGAAAACAAAATTGGTCAGTTGTCGAACCAAATCTCCGGAAGGCAACCTAGGACTCTTCCGGGCAATACAGAGAAGAACCCAAGAGAGGAAGTCCATGCTGTCATACTCCTGAGTGGAAATGAGCTCCAACCAAACCAACCATCACATCCAGGTGTATCCACACCCCCTGATGATGGAGAAGGTACCAATACCATCCCCTCCTCATCGAAAAGCCCATAGAAGGAGGATTTGTAGAATAAAGGGAAGGATTTTTTCAAACCTTTTATACCTGCCTTACCCTTTCTAGAGAGATTGAAACAGAGAAAGATGGACCACCAGTTTGGAAAATTCATGGACATGTTCAAAAATATGAACATAAATATCCCATTTGTATAGGAACTGATGTAGATGCTTACTTATGCCAAATAAATGAAAGACATACTCTCCAATAGAAGAAAGATGGAGGATCTGGGCACCATTTCCCTAACCAAGGAGTGTTCTGTAGTCATCTAACACTCCATTTCTCCCAAAATCCAAGATCCAGGTAGTTTTACTATTTTCTGTACCATTGGACCATGTGATTTTTGGAAGGATCTCTATGACTTAGGGGCCAGAGTAAAACTCATGCCCCTTGGAGTTTTCAAGAAGATGGGGGTCCATGATTTGAAGCCTACCCAAGTAGCCCTTCAACTTGTTGATCGATCCATCAAACATTTGAAGGGACTACTGGAGGACATGATCATCAAGGTGGGTTAGATGATCCTTCATGATGATTTCATCATCCGTAACATGGAGGATGACCAGGAGGAACCTATCATACTTGGAAGACCTTTCTTAGCCACTGGAAATATACTGATTGACGTGCACCAAGGAGAGATGATTTTCTGGGTAGGAGATGAGAGTGTCTCCTACAATGTCTCCATGGCTGTTAAACATGCATAATTTCATGAGCATGAGGACTGTTACGCTATAACCACCATGGATGATCATTTTAGAAAAAAACAGAATGATCTGGTATGTTCTTTTTCAGATACCTTTATTTTTCCATACATTCTAGATGAAGAAGTTCCAGAGGACTTGAAATTCCTATAAGGCTAGGGTGGACACTATTGGAAACGTATGGTTATTCCTGATAGTCTAGAACAAGAAAAGGTGAAACCACTTGTACCTTCGATTTTGAAGGCACCTGAACTCAAACTGAAACCTCTTCCATCATCTCTAAAGTATGGATATTTGGGACACAATCAAACTTTTCTTGTAATAATTAATGCAGAACTGTCATAGAAGAAAGAATATGCACTTCTACAGGTTTTGAAACAATAGAAACATGCTATTGGGTGGGCAGTTTCTGATTTGAAAGGCATCAGCCCTACCATTTACACCCATAAGGTGCTACTTGAAGAAGGTGCCAATAAATCTCGACAACCACAATGACACTTGAATCCCCCCATGAAGGAAGTTGTAAAAAGGGAGGTGATCAAAATTTTGGATGCAAGAATCATCTATCCCATCTTGGATAGTCCATGGGTGAGTCTCCTCCAAGTGGTACCCAAAAAGGGGGGTATCACTATGATTTCAAATGAAAAGAAAAAGCTCATCCCTACATGCACTGTCATGGGCTGGAGAGTCTATGTAGATTACCAAAACCTAAATGATGCCACAAGGAAGTATCATATCCCCTACCATTCATGGATCAAATACTAGAGAGACTAGTAGGGCACAACTTCAATTGTTTCCTCGACAGTTATTCAGGCTATAACCAGATTTAAATTGCTCCAGAGGATCAGGATAAGAACACATTCACTTGCCCCTATGGTACATTTGCTTACCATAGGTTGTCTTTTTGCATGTGAAATTCCCCTGCCACCTTCCAGTGCTGCATGATGGCTATATTCCATGAGATGGAAGAAAAAATCTTGGAGGTATTTATGGATGATTTTTCCATTTACGAGATATCATTCACCACTTGTTTACGACACCTGGAGAAAGTTTTGGAACGTTGCGAGAACACTAAACTAGTTTTGAACTGGGAAAAGTGTCATTTCATGGTGAAAAGTGGCATCTTCCCTGGATAGAAAATCTCAGCAAAGGGGATATATTTGGACCTACAAAAGATAGATGTCATTTCACAAATACCTATTCCGACTTATGTCAAAGCCATCCGTAGCTTTCTGGGGCATGCCGATTTCTACAGGAGGTTTGTCCACGACTTCTCTAAAATAGACCATCTCCTCACCAATATTCTAACCAAGGATGCCATATTTGAGTTCTATGAGACATGCGCCATGGATTTTGAGCATATAAAGTAGCATTTTATGGAAGCTCCGATGATGATTTCTCCCAAATGGGAGGAATAATTTGAGGTGATGTGCGATGCCAATGACTATGCAGTGGGAGCAGTCTTGGGACAACAGATTGATCAGATTTTATGACCTATATATTATGCCAGAAAGACACTCAATGAGTCTCAGATCAACTAAACCACCACAAAGAAAGAGATTCTTGCAGTTGTTTTTGCTTTTGATAGGTTCCGTTCCTACTTAGTGTTGTCTAAAGTTATTGTTTATACTGACCATGTAGAACTAAAGTACCTAATGAACAAGAAATATGCGAAGCCCTGATTGATCCACTAGGTACTCCTCTTACAAGAATTTGATCTGGAGATCTGAGATGAGAAGGGGAGTGAGAACATTGTTACTGACAATCTCTCACGCCTAGAGCTACCTCATTTGGAGAAGAAGGAGGATCGGGAGATCAGGGATGATTTCCCTGATGAACACCACTTTTCAGTTAACAAAACACATAGACCATGGTATGCTAATATAACTAATTTTTTGGTTACATGTGTCATTCACCCTGACCTCTCCTTCTAGCAAAGGAAGAGATTTTTCTCTTATGTGAAAAGTTACATCTAGGAGGATCCTCTGCTATTCTGATCTTGTGAAGATGGAGTGATCTGCCGTTGAATCTCAGAGAATGAAGTTCACAATGTCCTAGAGTTCTGTTATGCCTCACCAGCTGGAAGACATCATGGACCTGACCGTACAATAGCGAAGATCCTGCAGTCAGGGATTTTTTGGCCCACAATGCATAAAGATGCTCAGGCCTTTGTTTCATGTTGCGATCGGTGCCAAAGGACTGGAAATGTGGGACGTAGAGATGAGATTCCGCAGCACCCAATCCTAGAGGTCAAGATTTTTGACGTATGGGGGATAGATTTCAAGGGTCCCTTTCCCCAATCATTTTGGAACACTTACATCTTGGTCTGCGTCGACTACGTCTCCATGTGGGTGGAAGCCACCACTACAGAACACAACATAGCCAAGGTAGTCATGAAATTTTTAAAGAAAAATATTTTTAGTAGGTTTGGAGTTCCACGAGTACTGATCAGTGATAGAGGGACCCACATCGACAACACACTGATGAGAGGAATACTGTTGAAGTATGGAGTAAATCATCAGATTGGGACAACAAATCATCCCCAGTCCAGTGGACAAGTAAAACTCTCCAACCTTGAGCTCAAGTATATCCTAGAGAAAACAGTAAACACTTAGAGGAAAGACTAGTCCAAGAAGTTAAATGATGCTTTGTGGTCATATCAGATAGATTTCAAAAAACCATTGGGAATGTCCCCATTCCGCCTCATCTATGGCAAGCCATTCCATCTACCAGTGGAATTGGAACACAAATCCTACTGGGACGTTAAGGCCCTGAATTTTGATTTGAAGGCAGCTGAAGAGGAGTGAAATTTCCAACTATAGGAACTTGATGAAATCAGATTAGAGACATACGAAAATTCCAAGATTTACAAGGAGAAGACGAGAGCTATTCACGACCAGATGATTTCATGAAAATCTTTCCAACCCGGTGATCAGGTACTTCTCTTTAACTCTTGTCTCCTCTTATTTCCAGGAAAGTTAAAGTCATGATGGTCAGGACCATTCCAAGTCATACATGTAATCCATCATGGAGTGGTGTAAATTTATAGAGATGATGGTTAACCATTCAATGTGAATGGGAAATGGTTTAAGGCTTACCATCATATAGACGATATGGTGGGAACATTGTCCACCATAAATCTCAGGTAAGAAAAGGTAAGTAGGTCGATCCAATGACCTAAAATAAAGGCACTTCCTGGGAGGCAACCCAGAGAATACTTGTCGTGTCCCCTCTATATAAACGGTGTGTACTTTTTCTTTTCATTTATTTTTTAACTGTTAGAAATATATAGAGTAGCTAATTATAAACAGGGATGATGCCCGTGCCGATGGTAAGGTCACTGGAGTTTATCTGAGCCAACCCCGGTTTTAATCCCCCCGACCAACCTTTGGCATGGGGTTCCTCCTTTTTATATTTTCTTACATGGCTTGTGTATTAAATTATATATATATATTTTCTTATAAGAAAACCCATGATGGGGATGGGTCGGTGGGCCAAGATTGATACCCGGCTCCAAAAGACCCAAGTTCGAATCCTGAAAACCGCCCTATTTCATTCATTTACCCTTTTAATAAAACCACACGGCATATCTTTCAATATACGTCGTGTCTGCCCTGTTTTCATTCTAAAACTAAAATATAAAAAAATTTCCATATAAAGTATGTCATGCGGATGAAGTTGGCATATTGGAAAAGTCTCGACCCTGGATTCAAAAGACCTGGGTTCGAACTCAGCTAATATCCCTGCTTCATCCCCTTATTGTATAATTAAAAACCACACGCCATGCATTTTCTTTCTTCCCATATGTATGGGCTGTATATATTAAAGGTATATAAATGATATATATGGGAATCAGTACAACCTTCACTCCAGTGGTTGAGGGCTTCTGTTCGGAATGACCGATCACTGGTTAGAACCTCTCCCCAAGAACTGGACCAAAGGTTGTACTTATCCTTTTCCAATTTCTAAATACACGCAGTGTATTTTCCCACTACATTACATGTATAGTTTTATTTTTAAATTCTGTATATATATATATATATATATCCATTTTTATTATTTTTAATTAATATTAATTATTTTATAGATTACTATAATAATTATATTTATATATATAATTAAAAAAAAATTGTGATACACGGCATGTAGTCTAGATGTACATGCTGTGTACCTCAGCTATATAAGTTGCAACCAACCAACATCCGGCCGTGTCGCACGGAGCTTCTCCTCTTCCCGTTTCTTCTCCTGAACTCCACCGACCTCCCCACTACTAGATCCATCGATTGGGTTCATTTCGGGTTCTAATTTCTCTTATATTGCAATCATCGGTCACGGTACGACCTTCTACACTCACTATTTATGGTTTTTAGAATCATTTATGGTGTTTTGGGATTTTTTGACCATTCAGATTCCACGATACATGGCCAAAACATGAAGAACACACGCCGTGTAATTTTGTACATGACCACATATGGGATGCTTTGAGATTTGAATCTACACGGTGTGTATGTTCGGTACACACCGTGTACTAGCCCCGATCATGCCTGAGTTCATTTGCACAGGGCCTCACACACCATTTTTCATATACATGACATGTGTGTTCGGTAAACTCCACGTATGTTATTTCTTTTGGCCCCTCTGTGTGTAGCACTCAACATGACCTCACACCCCATGTTTATTTACACGACATGTGTGTTCGGTACACGTCGTGTCTACCATTTTCTTCGGCCAACCCATGCCTAGATCTCCACACGACCATGTTCCTCTGCTCATATACACACCGTGTCGGAACCGTACACGACATGTACTTTATGATTAGAACTGTTAACAAACATGGCCTTGTCTTTACACCTACACGACCATGTCCTCTTTTCATGAACACAACGTGTATGTGCGGTATATTCCATGTACCCATACATGGTCTATCTTCTGCTACCTCGACGTGTTTATCCAGAGAACACAGGATGATATCCAGCTTTCGCTACACGTCGTGTACTCTGGATGTACACCCCGTGTACTTTTTTTAGTTTTCTCACATTTTCCTTATTTTGTTTTGTTTTGTTTTTGTTTTTTTTTTCAGGTTATGTCAGACTGAGATCCTTCCTATGGGAAGCAGTCCGCCTCTACCACTGAGGGTGGAAGGCCCTTTTATCATCAGATCTGACTTTGACCTCTGATGTAGCCAGAACCAGATGCTCTGTTCTACGAGATCCCTCCCTTGGCCATCCTTCCACCACCCACTCCCTCAGTGGAGGCTGGTTCTAGTAGCACTATGACTCCACCACCCCATACCGAGAATCCGAGCACCAGCATTTCTTCTCCACCAGTTTCCGCACATCCTGTGCCCCCTTCGATCATTGCTAGCACCACATTGACCGATTCATCTAGTGGGCCTCCGTCTACTACAATGGATCCACATCCGGAGCCAGCTCATACTGCTGCACCTCCACCTAGATTTGGATCTTCAGGTGTTTCCTACACCTGCATGGTGTTCCCGGTCACCGATCTTGCACATGACAGGGTTCGGCGCTACTCTCGCCATCCGATTCCGTTGAGTGGCCGCTACCTCAATAGTAGCGTTCCTCAGTAGCTGGGAATCTGGGGAGAGTTAGAGGATATACTTGGACACACTCCACTACTCGCTATTTTCTAGGCCAACACTCCTACATTCCATGATATATTTATGGAGTTCGCTGCCTTGTTCGAGTTTGACAGAGCTGAGTACCGAGAGACACCTGGTGATGCAGTACCTGTGGTTCGGTTCTGGCTGAGCGGCCCACATTTTTTCCTCACCATGACCGAGTTTGGATGAGGGTGCAGTTTCTACCCCCATCCTATCACCCCACCCCCTATTTCTACCCTGACCAGGCCCGAGTGCTCTAAGCTCATGGCGATGTGGCAAGAGATTGTTGGGCCTGACCACCACTACACCCCTACCTCGCAGAAGAGTACCCTCATCATCGACCCCATCCTTTGTTTCACCCACCAGTGCTTTAACACCATTCTTTCCCCCTGCCATGAGAATATGGGGGTCGTGACCAGCCGTGACATAAATCTCCTTACCTGTGTCATCCGATAGGACTACCTAGACCTCCCTTAACTAGCCGACTCCTACATCCATGCCATGATTACCGGTCGTCAGGGAAACCTGAACGGAGGGTTTTACACCACTCACCTTGCCCACCATCTCGGGGTATTTGAGCCTTCTCTACCTCATCACTTGTTAGGTTCACCCCAGTGAATGAACTATCTCATTCTTATTCGTATGGGATTGGTCCGGAAGTAGGGGGTGCCTATGTCTTTGCCCAGGCTCCAGCCCTCCCACCCTTTGACCCTCCTTCCCCACCCAACGATGCCCCAACTCCTCCTTCCCCACCCCCACCAGCCTCCCCACCACACCCCCTTCTACTGACCCCACCTCTTCTATCCTTCCTTCTTTTATACCACCACCTACACCCCTTCACCCGCACCCTCAGTCAGTCTCTCCCTTTCACTCCTCCTAGATACGATGGAGCAATAGCTGGTTCGTATAGCCAGCCGCCAAGACCACTTAGAGAAGATGTTAGGCATTATTCATCAGCATCTTGGTATTCCCCTTCCCTCGCCGCCTACCTCTACCTCGGTTCCTGGGCCTTCTTCTACAAATCCACCGCCCTTTCCTTCGCTAGCCATGGATTTTGTTCTACTATCTACTGTGGGCGCATCCGCTACTACTACTACCGCCAGCACTATTTCTAGTCCAAGGAGTGCTAGAAAGCTTTATATTTCAAGTCCAACACCCACGCATCCAACCTCTTCATCTTCCCTTCCAGATGCAGAGTCTGAGCCTCCCGCTTCCACGGCTGTTGAGCCATCTCTACCGGCTGGTTCTCTACTGGATGATTCCTCTTCTAAGGTGACTCCCTGACTTGTTTTTGGACACATTCTTTTCCTTGTATATATATTTTTGTGATATATTGTGGCTTTGTTTTTCATTCATACTTGCATTGTTCTCTCTCTTCTGCCCTCAAAGGTACTCTGGCACATTTTGGGCTGCACTTTTACACCACATTCTGTTTTCCTATGCCTAAACATGAGGTAAGTATTCTTTTTTACATTAATTAATTTTCTTATTAACTTTACTTCTATAACGCCCCGACCCCAGTTACCTAGAGTCAGTGCATTATTGCGTAACATTGGCATGATTACAAAAGATCAAGTCTCAAAATACCGATTAGTTTAGTAGCCTTAGAAACAATAGATACATTCATATGTCTTACATTACATCATAAAGTAAAACAAAACTAAAAAAACATCATGTCTTCATATCCCCTCATACTATCCATATAGGTCATTCATAATATACTTCATCACATCCTGGAAAAATTAAAACATTGAAAGAGGTGAGATCAGATGCTAAAACATAAAAAATAAGAGGTGGCACACTTGAGGCCATCCCACCGGCTTAGGGAATGGGTTATATGGACCCCGGGTTGGGACATTACAATTTTATTCTTCCAATTTATTTATAAAACTAAATAATAAAACATTAAATATATTAATGTAAAACAATATTCTACGAAATGATTATAAATTCGGAACTAGTGACAATTGAGTAAGATAATTATATAATCATAAAGATAATTATCTTTATGGAACGTTTAATAATCCTCTTACAACATTATCATTTCAAAAATGTTTTTTTAATTAAAGTTCATCACCATTATTAAAATTACATTTTTTTGTACAATTATTTCTTCTAATTTTTAGTTTTATAAATTTAATAAAACATAAAAAATAACTTCTCCAAAAGATTAATTTGGTTAAACTCTATTGAAAGATATCTATATAGTGACCTAAACCCTATGTTCCTTGTGGTTTAAACCTTCTATATACTTCAATAATAACTAGTAGCTTAATTTTTTTTTAATTTTAGTGCACCATGATAATGTGTACTAAGGGAGATACTACTCATTGGTTGATCGTTTTTCTTAGAAATCATGGGGAGTCTGAGGTCTCATGGGATGTTGTCCTGAAGAAGTTTTAGGCCGACTTACTCTATTTAAAAATAATTATTACAATGATGTGGGATTGGATCACTATTCAGTAGGGTATCATGAGTGTGTGGGATCTTGGTTTCTGATTAATGAATAGTATTCATTTTTCCCTGATAATCACCTAAAAATGAGGCGAGGGTGTGAGTGTTTAAAAATGTGTTATGTCCAATGATCCATCACCGTGTCATGCCAATCACATTGTTGACGTATCATAAAACATTATCAAAGAAAGAGGAAATCGAGAAGATTCTTTCATAGACTAGTTTTTCTTAAGAGGGGATTTATTAGAGATTCATGTTGAGTGAGGCTATAAATAGATGTTCTTACAAGGTTATCTAGTTCAACATTCAACCAAAAAGAATTTAATATTAGTTTTCTCCACCACATTTTTATAGAGTTTGTAGTCATAATGCCATTATAAAAAGTTCTATTCTAGAATTATTTTCTTATAGAGGTAACAACCAATGATGGTTCTAGTGTCTGACCATTATCAATAGTCTGCATAGAAAATACTATCTGTTATTTAGGTGGATTTAGTAGTAGTTTCCTATAACTCATTATCATTTGTAACAGGTTCAAAAATAAATTGGGAAGATAAGTGAATATAGAGTGGATAAAATAAAACCTCTTGATGTTCATTATCATCTATGACACTGGGATAACCATGGTCATAAAGGTGGTTTTCATAAGGTATGGTGAGGTAGAGGGGCAGGGCATGATCAATTTTATTCCATGTAGTTCCTATTACAAGGAGGGATATAGATCATTTGAGGAAGCATCTATTTATCTTCTACCATGGATTATGATTTTATTTTGATTTTATAGCTTTATACTCCTTCATATAACCTTCCTTAGTTTAAGCTTTAGAAATTAAGGTAGAGAAGCTTATGATTATCATGGTGTTGAATTTGTCAATAAATGGAAAGTCTATATTTCATGATGTTTTTCTTTAATATTATATTATTATGGGGTAGTATCAATCATTAAGATATTTTTTGTTCTTGTAGATATATCGATATGATCTCATCCTTAGTGTGGATTTACTGTACTATATACATATTATCATTAATATTTTCAGGATAAGAGTTATTTTCCAAGACCTAAAATTATATAATATAATATTAATTTGAAAGAGGGAATCTCAAATAGGTAAGAGGTTTCTAGATCCAATTTCTTATTATATAGCTATATTGAAGTGGGAATTAGTGGTAGTTTAAGCAATAGATTATCTGAGAGTTGTAGATGTGTTTCTTAAGTTTTTTTATGAAGTGGTTATAACACTACCCCGTAACATGATATCAATTTTTTTGACAAAGTTCTAGAATAGTGTCTCTTTGATTTCAATTAAACCTTATCGAATGGAGCTATTTTAGTTATATGATTTATAGTTGTAAATGGATGATCTTTTGTAGAAGGGATTCTTTAATCCAAATGTGTTTCCTTAGGGTTCTACAATGTTATTCCCAAATACGGTGGATGGTAGTTTTTGGTTATTAATAGATTATCTATGGTTAAACCATGTAATATAAGAAAAATATTTTCCAATTTTGAGGATAAATTATTTTTTTGATATATTAAAGGGAGATAGTTGGTTCTCAAATATCAACCTATGTTTTGGGTATCATCAGATATGGGGGAAGGAAGATGTTTTCTGAAATAAAACCTTTAGGTGTCTCTATAGACACTTTGATATTGTGATTATTTCAATCAAAATGATGAATTCATTACTTATTTTCATAGGATTAATGAACACCATATTTCATAATTTTCTATATCATCTTGTGGATATGTTCATTGATGAATTCCTTGTGTATTTAAGGAAAAAGGAGGATCATATTTAGCATTTCAGGGATATTTTAGATGTCCTTGAATGAAATCAACTTTATGGTAAATTTCACAATAATATGTTTTGGTCACTATAGGTTCATTTTCTTAGGAAATTCATGACTCATCATGGTGTAGCACTGAATGATTTAAAGTTATAGTAGTTTTTCTTAGGTTCCACTCAAGAATATTGTAGATATTTGTAGCTTCCAGGGCCTTATAATCTATTATAGGAGGTTCTTTTCTAATTTATATTGTATTTTATTCCCTTTAATATATTTCATTTAGAATAAAAAAAGATATATAATATATTTAATAGTGTTAGGTGATGATTGAGTACCTAAAGGAAAAGTTAACCATAACTTTTATTCTACAACTTTTAGAAGTTGGAATCATGTTTGAGATTTTCTATGATAATTATCATCATATCGTTGAGTTGTATCTTAATGAATTAGAGATCAATGATCTCATATGGATCCCAATAATTTTATTCTCATTGGATTAACTATTCTACCCAAGATCTTGAGCTTGTAGTGTTTGTATTTTCTTTGAATATGTGGTGTAATTACCTCATTGGTGAGTTTTTATGTCCTTTACTGAATAGAAAATACTATGTTATATTTTCTCCATATAGGATTTGATTTTTTATCAATGAAGGTGGATGGAGTTATTATTATATTATGAATTCAATATCTCCTATAATCTAGGGAAATGTAATATAGTAACTAAGGTACTAAGTATGAATTCATTTGGAGGTGTTGTTTATGAGCATGCAAATTCATAAAGGACGATATAGGTGTTTAAAACCTTGAATCTTGATGTGAAAGAAATCAGTGGAAGTGGTATCTCCAATCAAATGATCCTCCACCAATCCTTAATATTATATGAAGAGGAGTCTCAATTGAGATAACTTGGGGTATGAATTTTTCATTAATGTATTGTCAATGATGATTTTCCTAAGAGATGGTTAGAGGATTATTAACATTGGGAGTTTTTCTAGAAGAAAGTATTTGTTACATTAGTGAAGAAAGTGGTGGTTATTCATGAGTTTTATAACTCTTCTTTAGTGGAGTATCCTTCTATATCCAAGATGTATCATTCCATGAAGATTCAGTTCTTATGGCTATGGATGGAGAGTGTGGTGGATGAGTTTGTGTCTCAATGTATGGTATTCTAGAAGGTAAAGGCTAAGAATCATGTTCATGTTTTTATTTTTCATCCATTAGATGTTCCTAAGTATAATTTTGGGGAAAATTTGATGGATTTTGTTACTAGTTTTCCAGATCTTAAGGAGGATGTGATGTATCTTAATTATTGTGGATCCATTAATAAAGTCAACTCATTTTTTCTAAATCACAGTGTCAAGGGTAGTGAATTATTTTTTGAGAGTGCTTGTGGATGATACTATTAATTTTTATGGGTTTTATAGGATAATAATATCTAATTGAGATCCTCATTTTACCTCATGTGCATGGAAGGGTTTTTAATATTCTTTTGACAGTCATCTATGACATACCACTTCATTGCATCTCCAAATGGATAGTTAAACTGTAACTCTAATTTATCAGATTTCCTTTGAGTTATGAATCATTATTTTTTGGTTTAAATTTCTTTGTTCATTCCAAGAAAAATTTATTTATGGGTTCATGGAGGTATCAATGGTGTTAGAGGATTTTTCAGATCCCAGATCCCTGAAATTTTGAAGAAGTATGCTGTTCCACATTGTTTGGAGAAATCGTGTATCTCGGCTCACATAGTTTCTTTAACAGTGTGGCTTGAGATAGTGTAGAGAAGGGCTCTGCATGGTTTCCATGAAATAGTGTAAAGAGTACCACATTCCCATGACACTTGTATCAAACAAGCTGTTTATTATTCTTTCATGGGTTTCTCACAGTTAACTAAACTATGAACCTAGTCATGCGAGTCTCCGCATTAAGCAGAGGCATAGTGCATGGTTGGAACATGGTTTGGACAACCGTATAGACAAATTGTACACCCCTATTAGGATAGGTGAAATTCTACTTTTCCCTTGAAATGTTTTAATTCTAAAACCCCTTTCTCCTCCCATGCATTTCTCCTCCAACAGCCACCCATGGGTTCCTCCTCAAGCCATCATAGGCTTTTTGATTTCTCCTCCATTCATCATCCAAATATGTCAGTGTCAGATGCATCAAAAATATTTAGGTAATCTCTATAATCCCCTCCCTTATATTTCATGTTTCCCTTCATGTCTTCTGTGATATTTAGGTGAGACCACTTTTGACCCATTTTCAGGGAATTTGACAATTTGTTTATATCTCTCATTCTAGATTGATTCAAGGTTTAACAATGGATGAATGGTCTTCTACATGGACAAGGTAGCTGGTCTAGTTCTTTCCCACTATTTTCATCAATTTTATATTGTGTGCCATTGTGGCATGCGCCAATACCTTCTCGTGATGCCCCTAAGACGTTAAATAAATTAATCTATTTAGTTTCTCATTTTTATTGTGACCTTATACTACAATAAAAATCAATATTGGGTTATTCTCCTTACTATGATCCACCCCTTGGGTGTTCCCACATTAAACGAGCTATTTTCCCTTTCCATGAGAATTTGACCATAATTTTGATGTGTTTCACTTATAATAAAATCCTTAATTAATGAATTGAATTAAGATGAATGTAGATCATGAGTTGTCCCCTATAGTTTTTGCTTATGATCATAATCCATTTTCTAATGCTTTATTCTATGTGACCTATGCCATTCCTTATGATTTATGATTATGCCTATATTATTTTTCTTAGATCCCAATGATTATTTATTTTTCTTATGCTTAATGCCTATATCCTTATGCCTTGTTTGATTGGCTTGAAATTGTTTTTGGATATATTTGTTATCATATGGATATTGAAATTTCTTTTTGATATTACATGATTGTGTTTGCTATGTCTCAATTGATTATGGTCTAGGAGATAACATGAGTCCCAACATAATGACCCCATGGATGGACTCACCATGCCCCACATCTAGATCTATTGGACACACCATGAGGGACCATTGACATGCCTTGGATGGTATCTCTAGGATGATCATCTATACTCATGAGTGATGTAGGTTCCCTAGGGGAGTAACCATGGATAAGATCACTGGAAAGATGGATGTACCTTGCCTTAGGTGATACTCAGCCACCTATGTGAGATACTTGGGAAGTTCTCATAGGTTACCACACCAAGAGTGATATGAGAGACGCTATTATGAGTCAACTTGGATGGACTTTGTGGTATTGGTTATATCATAGGCTCCTATAGTGACCCTTGGGATTCCTTATGAATTTCATTGGATGGGATTAAGATGCCATACTAGATTTGAAACATTCATTGTTTGGATTACATGTGACACCTTATTATTATAAAATTATGAACATGCTTTAATGATGTCATAAGGGTGTGACCTCCATGCCAAACCACAATCTTGGGGTCAACCCTCATTTTTTTCTTTATTTATTATTACCCATGTATGTACCTTATTACCTGTACAAGGTTTTTGGTTTAGACATCTGGCTTAGGCTGAAGCAGGTAGAATCGGTTGGGTATCCATTGAGGAACCCAAAACAAAATGCTATTTATTTATTTAATGCCTTGAATTTAATTATATCAGCACACTATTCATTTTATATTGAATGAAATGGATTAATCTAGACACCATTTGTAGTGGACTACTAGGATTATATCTCACACCTCGCTTGGGCCACCTTTGGTACCCAATCATACTTCATGATTACAAGTATAGTAAAAGGGAAGAATTAAACATACAATGATTTATTGAATTTTCCAGGAGGGAGTACGGGAGCAGTTGATTGAGATTATACTCATGATGATAGTAGTAGTTGTTTTGGTATATTTTTTGTATTTTTTATAACATGTGGTGTATTCTTATATCCCATGATCCCCATGTAATAATTTTTTATAGTCACATGAAATCATGATCATAATTTTTTTGTATCTATTTATTGTACATATTATGATTATTGTTTATTTTTCTTTGATGTTATTTATTTATTGTATACACTATTGTTTGTTTCTTATTACTACTCCCACAATGGTGTTTGACAGGTCTAGTTACTATAGAGAATGTTTATTCCATTTATTATTTATTATGTACCGTTGTGATCCAATCTGATATATGAGGTAATAGTCTTCACATAGACACTACCTAGGCCCTCACTGCTAGTTAGAATCCTCTGACATAAAAGGAGGCTCACTTGAATTATTGTATCCCAAAATATTAGGGAACCATTAAGTGGAATCTTGGAAGAGATACAAAAAAGTGGTATCAGAGCCTCTTATCCTTTTTGAATTACTTTTTAGGTTTAGATAGGAGACTGTGAATATTGTAATTTTTTAATGATCATTTTCATGGGAGTAGCTAAACCATGTATAGGGGAAACCCAAATTTCTTAGGATGGTTCAATGTAATTCCATTTTTTTCTTATTATAGTTTCATGGATTTCACTGTTAGGTGATGCACTTGTTTTGTGTTGTTTCTACTATCGATACTATTATTAAATTTCTTTATACCCTAACCCGATGATATGAGGGTGTATATAATTCATGCATTATATTAGGTACTATAGGTTCTAAATGTCAGGGGTTATTCCATGAGACATCAAGTTTCAGTGTTCATTTCTTATGTTTTATGTGCTGTGTGGTGCCTTGATTGTTATATACTACAATGTGCCATTGTTTTTATAGGTATGAAAGAATTTTTCCATATAAAATGCCAACATCAATCTAAATGGTGCTTTCCCACATAGATTGATAATGACACCTTAATTAACCATTTATGCCACTTCAGTTGGTTTGATTGAGAAATTACACAGTAATTATAGGGGTGAGTACTCATAAATTGGAAATGTAATTAAATTAATCAGATCACTATGCATGACATGTTACATCCTCATACAGTACATGCAGGCCATGCCACAGTTACTTAACATGTCAATTTCTATTTATGAGTGTATAGGCCAAATAAATTCATAAATGGTGACATAATTAAATGGGATATGATATTTATAACTAAATATATAAGAATGAACGTAGATAAATTAAATATTAAAATATAAAAAGTTTATATTTAGATGAATACACCAAATGAAAAGTAAAAGATATTTTCCTCCATACCTGAACTTTAGAACTCCATATATCTAAACCTCTACATTTTTATACGAGACCTTGAACCTGACCCAACCTTATTATTTAGAAGTAGGTCGTGTCTCTGTGATCCTTATGTGACTTTTCTTTATCACCTAAAACTCGCTCTAAGAGTAGGTTTATGGATGTAACTCACTTATGGGAAGGCCTTGTGCATGTTCCGCCCATATTTCTATCCCTATTTGTTATAAATACTTTCTGAGGAGTGTGCTTTACAATTGTAGAGTTATTCCACCAGGAATTCCTTGTGTCATATTCTAAAAAAGTGATGATGACCATACTTCATAGGTAGTGGGACTAGATCCAACCTTGGTACATCATAAAACTCCACCTGAGCCACCTACTATTGATCTTACACTAGGTGTTGATGCTTAGTTCCATGAAAGTTTCTTTCGGTTTATTCAGTTTGTTTAGGGTGCTCCCCAGCCTTCCCCTACTATGGAAAAACTGACCTGATATTTCTAGTAGTAGGATCCTCCCACCTTCTCAAGGGATATCGGACCATAGGATAATAAGTCACGGTTAGAAGCCATGGTGTTGTTCTTTGACCATCTTGAGATGCTTCCAAAGTGGAGGGTCAAGTTCACTACTTACATGCTACGTGACTCTACCAAGTATTGTAAGGACATCATCTCTCAGGATGAGCATACCCACGATATAGTTTGGTAAGACTTTTAGAAGCCTTAGATGATCACATATTTTCACAGACTCTAAGAGCAGACCACACAAGGAATTTTATGCATCTTCTATAGGGTGATGTGATTATTATTGATTATTGTATTCACTTCACTGAGCTCCAATGTTTCAATCCATCTCTGACCGGTGATGAGTTGATGACTGCTAGGGGATTTGAGGATGGTCTTGTTCACACTATACAATCACAAGTGAATGTGTTTCGATTGTTTAATGTTACAGGAATAGCGGGAAAGGCCCTCATTACATAATGGAAACATGGAGATGGTGTCAATGCTATCAAGGGTGGTTCAGTTCCAAGGAAAGGATATGATTCATCTAGTAGTAGGAAGAACCATTTTGAGGGTGCACATGGGGACGATGCCATCCAGGTGACACAATACGATAGATATGCGGCATTTTACCAGTGTGAAATACTAGGCCATAATAAGCCTTAATGCATGGGAAAACTGATTGAGTTATAATTTTGTGATGGGATGAGTCATCTTCCGCTCTTCTGTTGTTATTTTTCTCTAGAGCCTAGTGAGAGGAGATCTGTGATGCTACCACTTTAAGGTACATGATTACCGACTCCACACCAGTCTGGGAGTAGGTCTTCTACTAGCTGATTAGGATGATTAAGTGGTCATGGAAGAGGCAGTTAGGCCTCAAATATTCTGCATCAGTAGAGTGGACCTACTTTTGTTACTCAGGAAAAATCTCAGGGCCATAGATGAGGCCATATATATTAAATACTACTTATGCACTAGGATAAGAGTTCATGGACTTCTACTATATGAGGTATTATTTTGGTATCCTATACTCTAGTTTATTTCCTCTTTGATACAGGTTCTTCGTACTCTTTCTTATCTACTGAAATTATGAGAGCTCTAGGCATAATGATAGAGAACATTAGTGGAACTATGACTATCAACACATCACTAGGGGTCATATCATAGGGTATACACCATTGTATGTAATTCCCCTTAAGATAGGTGGGTATCGCTTCTTATGTATTTTCTTCATCCTCAAGATGACCAAATTTTACTTCATTCCCAGTATGGACTGACTTGTCCGTTATAATGCCCATGTTAATTACTATCACAACCATGTGTCATTTACATAACTTGAGGGTAGTTCTCATATCCATAAGAGTTAATGGGATATTTAGGAAAGTCGAGCTACACCCAAGTGTACTGGGCTTGGTAGGGTGATATCCCAGATAGAGAGTCACTTTATGAGAAACCATATAATGCATCTTATAGAATTAAATATAGTAATGGATCATTTTTGGAACATATTCCTTGATGATTTCATTATATTAACTCATAAGAGAGAGGTTGAGTTCACCATTGTGCTAGTGCTAGGTGTAGCACTAGTTTCACTTACTCCCTATAGGATGGCACAAACAGAGCTCCAAGAAATCAAGAATCACCTTAAAGATCTAGAGAAAAAGTGTTTTATCTGACCCAACACATTGAAATGGGTTTCACCTATCCTTTTTTCCAAGAAGGTTGATGGTAAACTTATTTTATGCATGGATTACTGGTGGTTGAACCAGCTTACGGTGAATAAAAGGTATCCACTGAATCAGATAGATGACTTATTTGACTATCTTTGAGGGGTGAATGTTTTCATTAAGATTTATTTGAGGTCTAAATACCATCAGGTTTGTTTGAGGTAATAATACATACCAAATATGATATTCCATATTAGGTATAACTTTCAAAAGTATATGGTTATTTGTTTCGGCCTTATGAACATGTTAATAGTATTTATGGCTCTAAGGAATCTGGTTTTCGACCCATACAAGGATTCATTTGTGGTGGTCATCATAGATGGAATCTTTGTGTATTATTTCTCATGAAACAACCATTCCAATCATATTGAGATCGTGCTGAATACACCAAGAGAGAACTAGGTAGACGTGAGGATCATAAAATTCCACTTTTGGATCAATAATGTTCACTTCTTGGGTCAAATCTAATCCAAGGTAGGCATATCTATTAGCCTAGAGATGTAATGATCTGTGGTTTCCTGGGAGGAAACCTATAATGTGATTAGCATAAAAAATTTCTTAGTGATGGTTGGATATTATAAGTGATTCATCTTGGATTTATCATGTTTGGAAACACCTATTATGGGCTTCACCAAGAAGGGTGTGAAATTCATCTGGACCAAATCTTGTGAGATAAATATTCAGGACTTAAATGGGAGACTAAAATTTGGAACAATCTTGAATATTCCAAAGTAGGGTAAAGACTATACTATTTACTATGATACTTTAGGTATCAGTTTCAGATCATTTATAATGTTGGGGGGTCGAGTTATGGCATATGGGTCCCACTAGTTGAGGAATCATGAATAGAATCACACTATGCATGACCTCGAGCTAGAGGCCATGGTTCATTCCATATGATATTTGAGGCACTATCTTTTGGGTGAGTGATTCATTGTTTACATGAATAAAAAAATCTAAAATACATCTCCATACAGTGATACTTGAATCTTAGGTAGCATAGGTGGAAAGAGTACCTGTAGTACTATGAATTTGATCTTTCTTACAAAATTTAAAATGGTAATGCTGTAGCTAACACCTTGGAATAGAAGAATTCGGAACAAGCCATCAAGGAGAATATTAGTGAGTGGAAGTTGATGGATCTATTTTTTGAAATTCACCTGGAGGTACAAGAACAATATTAAACAAACTATTTTAGCAGTTATTTCTTTGAAATCCTCCCATATAGAGTGGTTTGGGATGAGACAAATATCTGATTACAAGGGTCTTGTCATAAAGGAGAGTTTCATAGGTGATAACCAACCTCATGGTTGGTTTTTTGATGGGAATGAGATCCAAATATTCCATAGTCCTTTTTTGATGCCTGTTGATATATGGGAAGAGTTTATGCGAGAATCTCATGCCTTTGTTTAGGAAGTTCGTCTTGAGATTACTAAGATGTACCATGACATGCATCATTCATATTGGTGGTAAAATATGAATAGGCAGATAATAGGTTTAATCCCTCAGTGCTCCACTTTTCCGTAGGTGAATGCTAAGAACTAGTGACCCATTGGACTTTTACAACCTTTATATATTCCTAAGTAAAAATGGAATAACATCTATATGGATTTTGTGAAATGTTTTCTAAGATCCCCTTGAGGAAGAGATACTATATGTGTGATTTTTGATATGTTAATCAAGGTTTCCCACTTCTTACTGATCTGGGAGCCCTTCTCAGTTGATAATTTAGGAAGGATTTATACCTAAGAGATAGTGTGACTTAATGGTGTTCCCCATTCTACCATATTAGATTGATATTCTCAGTTTACCTCATAGTTCTATAAAGGGTTGTAGAAATCATTGAGTTTACAGGTGATCATTAGTACAACATATCACCCTTAGACCGATGGATAGTCTGAGAGTATGATAGAGTGTTGGAGGACATGCTCCAGGAATGCGTCCTTAGTTTTATAAGTTCTTAGGAAACGAATATACCTCTTGTTGAGTTTTCCTACAAAAATAGTTATTATAAAAAAATTTAGATGGCTCTGTATGAGGCCCTTTATAGTAGTTTGTACTGATCACCTTTATGCTGATTAGAGGTAGGTGAGGCAACACTTCTGTGTGATCTTCTCTTTTAAGATAATTCATAGCTAGTATATCAAATTTAGAAACATATGTCTATAGATTAGTCTAGGTATAAGTATTATATTAATTGGTACTATAGAACTACAGAGTTTGAGGTGGGACCTTGATTCTTTCTACATGTTTCACCCATATTGGGTCATATACAAATATAGAGACATGGTAAGCTTTCACATAATTACATAGGGTCTTTTGAGATAATGGAAAGATATGGGCTAGTATCCTATCAGTTGTTGTTACCTTAGAGGTACCATACTATGCCCAATGTTTTCCATGTATCACATCTTCTTTAGTATCATGCTGAACCATCATATTTGTTTAACCCTACAGATATAGAGTTAGAGACATATGAGTGTTTTGAGAAGCTTCTGATATGTATTGTTGACCAGAGTATGAAGGCTATCTGAGGTAGGTTAGTTCCACTAATCCAAGTGATATGGTATCATAGACATGTTCAGGATAAGACCTAGGAGTGGGAAGCTGTTTTGTGTGCGTAATGGCTAAAACTTTTCACCAATGGAATTTTTACACCCTCAGAAGGGAAACTAAAGGATGAGTTATATTAAGGACAAGAGGTTGTAATGTACCAAATCTTCTTTGAGGTATGAATCATTGGATTTTGGTTTAAAATATATTTTCATCCCTATAAAGGCTCCTAATAGTGTCATGGAGGTATCAGGGGTGTCCTGGTCTTGCTCAGTTCTTGGAGTCCCAAAATTTTGACGAAACGGACTGGGCTGGTGGTTAGGAGAAGTTGTGCCGCCCATCCCAAATAGTTTCTTTAACCATGAGGCTTGAGACAGTGGGGAGAAGGGCTCCACATATATTTATTGAAATAGTTTTAATAGGCCTACATGTCCATACAACTTTTCTTAGAAAAGTTATAGTGTAATTTTCCCAGACCACACATAGTTAATGAAATTATGTTCCTAGCCGTGAAAGGGTCATCCTTGGGTAGTGGCATGGCACACGGTTGGTGCACAGTTTGGCCAACCAAGTATCCAAACCATGTTCCCTTGTTAGGATGGGTGAAATTCCACTTTTTCCCTCAATCATTTTTAATACCCTAACCCATTTATCCTCTCATGTGTTTATCCTCATGTAGCATCCCATGGGTTCTTCATAAACCATATTAGGATTTTTGATTAATTTTTCCTCCATCATCCAAATCATTCTCTGTCAGATGCATAAGAAAGCTTGAGGTAATCTCTATAGTCCTCTTAATTCTTTTTAAATTTTCTCTTCTCATATGTTATTCTATTTAGGTGTGACATATTTTTCCCAATTTTTAGGGAATTTGATGATTTCTTCCATATCTTTCATTATAAATCAATTCAAGGGTAAAAAAGATGAGTGATTTTCTATGAGGCCAAGATTGGTGGTATAGTAATTTACCAACAGTTTCATTGCATTTATATAATGTTATGTTGTTCTATACACTATAAAAATATGATGATGCCTCTAAGATGTTAAATAAATTAATCTAATTGGGTTATCATGTCAATTTTGACCATATCCTATAAAGAAAACCATTCTTAGTTTGTTTAACTTGTAAAAATCCACCCCTTGGGTGTTCCCAACTTAAACATCATATTTTACGTTTCCTTGATATGTTAGCCATCATGTCTGTATTTAAATTTTAATAAATTCCTTAATTAATTAATTGACTTAAGATAAATGTAGATCATGAGTTTTCCCATGTTTCTTGTGCTTATACACATACTCAAATTTCTCATACTTTATGCTATGTTACCTATGCCATTGCTAATGCTTTATGCTTATTCCTATATCATATTTCTTAAAACACAATTATTATTACTTGTTCTTATGCTTGATTCCCATTTCCTTATTCCATGTTTAACTGTCTTGAAGAAGGTGTTTTGGCTAGATTTCTTATTATTTTGATATAGAAATGTCTTGTTGATATTACATGATCATGTTTTATATGCCTCACATTCTTATGGACAAGGAGAGAACATGGGTCTTGACTGAAGGATGCTATAGATGGAATTTATGTGCTCCAGATATGGATCTATTGGATTCACCATGAGTGAACCTTGTCTTTACTTGGATGGTCTCTCTAGGTTGTTTATTTACAATTTTGAGTGACACTAATTCCCAAGGAGAGCAACCATAGATGAGCTCATTGGAAAGATGGATAATCCATGCCTTGGGTGATACTTGGTCCCCTATGTGAGATACTTGGGAAATGATCAGAGGTTACCATGCCATGAGTGATATGAGGGACCCCATTATGGGTCACCTTAGAATGACTCAATGGTATCAGTTATATTGGAGGCTCTTGCGATGATACTTGGGATGCCTTATGGATTTCCTAAGATGGTATTAAGACACCATATTGGATTGATGGATTATTTTTTTGGATTACATGTTATACATTGTTATTATCAAAGTATTAAAATTCTTTAATAATGCCATAGGGGTGTCAACGCCATGCCAAATCCCAGGCTTGGGGTCAAACCAAGTTTGTTTCCTTATTTATGATGAACCCTGTATGCACATTATTAATTGTGTATGTAATTTGGTTCAAACTTCCATTTTAAGCTGATGAAGGTAGAATCACTGGGGTATCCATTGGGGAACCTGAACCAAAGTGCTATTTATTTATTTATTTAATTCCTTGAATTTACTTATATCGACAAACTATTAATTTTATATAGTACGAAATGGATTGATCGGGACACCATTGGTGGAGGCCTATTGATATTATATCTCAAAAATGTATTGGGAAACCTTTGTTACACAAGAATACTTCATGACTGTAGGTATAAAAAATTTGAAGCATCTGGATTTTGATGCTCAATTGAATTTTCTAGGAGGGGGTAAGGGAGATGAGGATCGATCATATTCTCATGATTCTAGTTGTAACTCTTTTTTGGCCTTTTTTGTATTTTTTATAGCATATGGTATGTTCTTGTATCCACTAATCTAAGTGTACTAATTTTATATAGTTACATGAAATCATGATCATCATATTTTTTATCTATTTTTATTTAGATTCATCATGTTGTTTCTTTATATTGGATGTTATTTATTTATTGTTTTTTTCTACTGTCTATTTCTTATTACTGTTTCTACTATGGTGGGTGAATGATCTAGTTATTATAGAGCATGTTTCTACCATTTATTATTTATTATATACTAATGAGCTCCACTCTGATCTATGAGGGTATATAGACACACCCTAGGCCCTTACTGTTTTTTAGTAACCTCTAGTACATGGGGAGGTGAAGTTGAGGTCTTATAGCCCACCATCTTGGGGAACCGCTAAGTGGAATCTAGGGTGGGATGCTATACCAAAATCATGACCGAGATTGGAAGAAAAAGGAATGAAAAATGAATACCTTATAAATAGTTAATATTAGCTTGAACCAATATAGCTCATTTAATATAAAAGAAAAAGTTGAAACAATCCAAAGGATTGAAGCACTTACCGGTAGGAATCCAAAAATAGAATAAGATCTTAATTTCTAGGACTAATGGTGAATCAACAATAAAGCTTAAGTTTGTCTTGAGAAAATAATATAGGAAGAGGAGATATATAGGTGAAAAATAAATAGTAAAGGGGGTTTAAAGTTTTAAAGAACTAAGGGAAAAATTTTATTTTCCCCTTAAAAAACGGGTCACATGGTTTGGCCACATTGTTGGCCAAACTGTGCACCAACCACACTCACCTCTGTACTTCAATACCTCCACCACATGGTTCATGAAAATATTTTGGGAAAACATGTGAAAAAATGATAATTAACTCTATCAAAAACATAAGTAACCATACACAGGAATGCATCCCTAGTTGCATAGTTTCCTCAAATTGTGAGATCCCTGAAAGTGGTATGAACCACCCCACATAGTTTTGTCAAACCTTGTGGCCTAGGAGTCACAATTTATACTAACTATGTGACTTAAATACCTTTTCCAAATACTCAATCTTCAATCTTCGAACAAGACCCATACACCCCCATTTCTTCTATATCCTCATTCAGAATTCACATTAGGTAAAAAACAAAGAATTAAAGTAAAATTAAAAAGATTCTTACCTCAAGGAAAACCCTATATCTTAAAATCTCATCATTTTAATAGAACTAGTCCCTGAGTTTCTCTTATGAAGGTGTTAAAGAACCTAAAAGGAGTTCTAGCCATAGAGCAGGTATATCTTCCCCTCTCTCCCAGGTATTTTCCTACACATGATCTTGATACCATAACATCTTTACTAAAGAAAGTAACCTACCTCAGAGAGATTTTTTTCTCCAATCAATGATATGAATAGGATTTTACTCAAATTATACATCTAACTATAACTAAAACTCATATGGTTAAAGGGTATGGGAAGATTACAAGTGATAATGATGTAACTGAGATAAATGGAAGACGTCATGCATGGATCAATACCATTGAGGTAACTGAAACTAATAGGTTATTGGTATAAATCTCTTTAAAACCTCCGAAGGTCTGACATATCATGGTGAAATCATAACCTATCTACAAATCCATCTATTCCCCTACCTTAGAGAGATACATAAAAAGACCCAATCCTTGATGTCGAAATCTAGAGGCTGTCGATGGTGATCAGCATAGTATTTTTATATAGACTATGAACTAGCCATACTTTTTCGAATCAACTAAACCTAATCTAAAGTCTCCTACACAAGTGATGGTTTGAGATTTGTTTCCTCTCCTACCACTAACAAATAGAGATTTTATTGACATTTACTACCATATAAATACTCATAAGGTACCATATGCATAGTCTCATTGTATCTATTATTGTAGGGGAATTGAACTAGGGGTATATGACTATCCCAAGATCCCCCAAAATCGAGGAGACATGATCTATTAATATACTCTAAAACATGTATAGTACGCTCTGACTGGACATCAGTCTAATGGTGGCATGTCATTATCAAATACACTTGTGTACCCAATTCCCTCTACAACCCTTTCTAAAACCTATATGTAAACTGGACATACTTATATGATACAACAGTATGATGAACCCCATGAAGGTGCAAAATACCATAGATATAAACTCTCCCAAGCTCATCTACTAAAAGTTATCCCTGATGGGTAGTAAATGGGGGAACTTCATGCGCCATTCAACAATAGCCAATACAACATCACTACCTCGAAGAGAACTCAACGAAACAATCACAAAATCCATCGCAACATCATCCCATTTCCAGTTGGGGATGGGAAACTACTATAGAATCCATGATGGTTGCTGGTGTTCCGCCTTCACCTACTGACAGATGGAACACCTTATGACAAAACTAGCAACCTCCCATTTCATACTAGGCTATTAATACTGGTGAAGTAAGTCTCAATATATCTTGATGACACTTGGATGTACTAACCAAGATAAGGCATGAAATTATTGCATTAAATCCTCTCAGATATATGATGAATCCCATACACACCCATGTATGTGTAGAGTTTCATCCTCACTAACAGTCCAACCAAGAGGTGAGTCCTCACCTTCGATGTTCTCCTATAGAACTAATCCCTTAGAATCTGATAATTGTATCATCCTCAACCTATCTATAAGAGTGTAATTTCCCTACAAAGATGATATAAAATACTTGTCTATGACTATCCTACACCTCCAAGTGCATCTCTGAAGACATGTCTATAAGCTACCTCTTGCTACTAGCCACTTTAGATTACTATATCTGAGTCCTCTTATTCAGTGCATTGAAAAAAACATTACCCTTTACAGGAATATAGGAAAGATAAAATTAAAATGACTATAAGCATTCAACCAACCTTCATTGCCTAAGATTCAATTCATATCTAGCAAATATGTACTTGAGGAATTTTTGGTCCTTGTACACCAAAAAATTCTCAACCAGTAAATAATGCCTCCAATAGTGCAAGGAATGATAAAAAATGGATAAATTTAGATCATGAATTAGGTAGTTCCTCTCATGTGGCCTCAATTGTTGAGACCCATACACCATGACTCACTCCTCCTACATGAGAATTTTCCTATACCAATACCTAATGTATTAAAATAAACTGTACAACTTTGTCCAAGTTCTAGGAGATTATGTATTGGTGCTGAAGATAGTCTTTCATTTATCTTCTAAAATACTATCTCATATGTATCTGACCATAAAAACATCACACCCTTCCTATTAAATCCCATAAGAGGTGAATATAAGTGTGAGAAATCATGTATGAAATGCCTGTAGTAACCACATAGCACTAAGAAACTCCATATATTAAAAAGTTATTAGGATTCTCTTAGGAAACTATAGATCTCACATTTCTTGGGTTAATTTATATTCCTATATCTGAGATTATATGACCTAAGAAGTGATCTTCATTGATCAGGAACTGAGATTTTGTGTTATTGTCATATGACTTATGCCCTCTCCATGTTTTCATAATGATGTTAATGTGTTTAGAATGATCATGTCGAGTATGATAATTTACCAAGTCGTCATCCAAAAAAACTTCCCTGAAAGAGTCTAGATATGGGTGAATAACCTGATTCACCAAAGACATGAAAATTGTTGTCACACTCATGAGACCGAATGAGATAACCAAATAATCATGAAGGCCATACCTACTATGAAACACTATACAATTTATATCATTCAACCTGACATGTACCTAGTGATAAGATTACCTCAAATATTTTTTTTGAGAAAAGCTGATCTCCTTGAAGCTGGTCAAAGTGGTTTTCAATACGAGGTAAAGGATATCGATTCTTCACCATCATTTGGTTCAATTTTCAATAATCCATAGATAGATGAGGGTTTTGTTTTCCTTCTTGGTGAAAAGGATTGGTGAACCCCATGGATAAGTACTAGGTCATATAAAACCCATTGCTTCTAAGACCTCTAGAAGTCTCTTGATATTTTTCTACTCAGTAGTGGCCATTCTATAAGGAGGAATGGATACTGGTGCAGCTCCTAGACCAAGCTCATTAGAGAAACCCACCTCTCACTCAAGTGGTAAGTTAGAAAATTAGTTTTAGAAGACATCCCCAAAATAATATACTACTAAAGGGAATTCATCCTGTCACATTCCATGATCATCCAGATAAAGGCTAGTAATCTAGGGTGTCATGCCACATAGTCAATGATACTCGGGTCTAGCTATACCTTCCTGTAAATCCCACTAACCCTTGTGGATATTCATATCACCCTCTAGTGATGTAAAGGATACCCTCCAATGATAGAAATAAACATAATCATGACAGGGAACCAACAATTTCACCCTAATAATGACATCAAACTCAGTCTTCTTGAGGAAAAAGAGGTCCCATATGAAGTGACATCCACCTACCTCGAGGGGGAACTCCCTACACTAGAATACAGTCTTAGATCAAAATAAGAATGAAGTATCAAGTTCCATAACACCATAAAAAAACAGAACATCAAGCCTAAGGCTTCCAATAATAGGCACAACTAAGAAAGAATGAGAAGAACCTATATCAAAAGGGTAGATACTAGAGTAAAAGATACTAAGATCATACCTCTCACTATAGATAGACCGACACTATTCCCCTCTAGTATAGGATGTATGCATATATCTGTCCTGAATCATAGCCCTGAAAAATAGTATGGATATCATAAGTAGGACCACTATATTTTTGAGGTGTAACTACTGTTTGGATCCCCCAGCCGTAACCAACCCCTCGGTCTAATTGATCAGTTGTACTATAGCTCCCAGCTAGACGTGGAGCTACAAAATCCATTCCCAAACCTAGAGTCAGAGTTTAACCCCTATCACTAACCACTAGACGAAAGTTCCTAGAGAATTGATATATATGGAAATCCTACCATAGGCTCGGTACTTGAATGGTTCTCTATCACACTAGCTCCTCATGTGTCCTCACCTCACACACTGATGATAGAAGATAGAACTACCCGTACTCACACCCTAGCTGGTATTATACTCATGAGAGGCCTCAAAATGTTTCTTCCCACCACCTGATACTAAGATAGTAGGTTAAGAAGCTAACCCACTCTGCTTTGGACCCCATCTTCCCTCATGTTATGTTCAGTAATCATCACCCGATTCACATTATCAGTTATGGTATTTAACTGAAAAAATTCACATATGATTGAATGACATGATTGAGACCTTCCTCAAATCATCTTTCCCTATACATCTCATCAACAAGATAGATAGGCAGAAAGCAGTGAATCTCTATAAAGAGAGCCAAATACTCCATAACAGTCTTCACAATCTTCTCCTGAAGCATAAAATCAGTTCCCCGTTCAGTGATCAATGTCTTGAAAAATTATTAATCCTAAAATATAGTTTAAAAATACCTCTAAACCATATCTATAAGTCAATTATCCTATTTTATAACATCCCACCAGTGTTTAGAATCTCCTTGTAGCATATAAATCGCAATCTTGACTCATCTCTCTAGAGGAATCTCCAAATTCTCAAAGATCAACAAGATAGTCTCAAGACCCAACTCAATAGCCTCAGTGCCACCATACCCCAAAAAAGTGGTTGGATTATACTACCGGAACACATGGTTAATCTCTACCATAGTCATGGTAGGCTACTTTGCTCCCTGAATGGTCTACATAAAGCATAGGAAACCCTCTCAGAACTAGGAATTAGCACCCATATTAAGAATAGTGGGTGGCACCACAAGTGGAACTACTTGTGGTTCTACTAAGGGCTCAGGGAAACCATAACCAGAGTATGGTCATTTATACCCTTCTAGCATATGACTAGAGGCCATCATGTTAGCATATCCATAAAAATTCCAAGTGTACACGTTAGTAATTATTTGGGAAAGATAAGATCACAAATATAAACATAGGAAAAGTAAAATCATTCCTATAACAAGACAAACCCCTATTATTAGTCCTAAAGCTAGGCTTGGATAATAGGAACCATATTAATGAAATACAAAGACACTATCTACTTCCCACCGGTAAAGTTGGGTTTGGGTCATGTTCCCTTTTCCATAGCATGAGTCTCAGTATATGGACTACCAATTGAAATTTACAGAGGAAACATTCTTGAAATTGAAATTGGAAACACTATTTAATGATGACCTTTCCATCTCGGAATTTTAAATCCTTTAAGTTAATTATCATTTATATAACAATTTTTTAATGAATGAATTATATATATCACCATTTCCATTGTATAATGCCCCTTACACCTTATAAATTGAAATGTGACATCCATGTAATCTTGACCATAACAAGTTCCAGCCTATGTGACCCATGGTCCATGGATGAACATGCCATAAAAGACTACTTAAGGTGTCTGTTGTGACCTATGGAGGAAAAAATTGTCTGGTTGAAGAAATAAAATTAAGTACCAAATATTTTTCTCAATATCCTTTATGAAATGTTAGTTGATAAAAATTATATTACACAGGGCACACATAATAAATTTCATGCAGTCAAGAAATTAATCCTATATAAAATGAAACATGAACTCCATGTGAATCCTTTAAGGTGCCTAAAATGATGAATAATACATGATTACTTTCCAAATCAGGACAAGGATAAAATGTAATTCCTCAAACATAGCAATAATAACATCATATATAATGTGGATCACCCAATGGTGGAATATAATCACCTGTAATAGAAAAAATTTAGAATAAAAATTAATCATTCTTGGAAACATAGTAATTTACCTAAACATGGGTTATCTACTCCTAGGAAATTCTTATAACCAAGTTTGAATACATTCCTAATCTCCTATATACTATCTCAAAATAAGAAGATAAGAAAATAAGACAACTCTGACACCACTTTGTAACACCTCAACTTGGATTGCAAGAAAAATGAAGAAAAGATGAATAACCTATAAATATGGAATATTATATTGCACCAAAATATATCCATAAATAGAAATGAAAACAAAAAAAAATAATTCTAAATATTGAATTACTTATTAGTATGAATTCAATAAGCCAATTAGATCTAAATTTTTATTTCAGATGGATAATCAGCCCTAAAGCCTAGGTTTGGCTTGAGAAACTCATACAAAAAGAGGAGATAAACGGGAGAAAAATAAATAGGAAATGGTTTTTAAATTTTTAAAGAACTAGAGGAAAATGGTTATTTACCCATTAAAAACTGGGTTACATGGTTTGGACACATGATTGGAGAAACTGTGATCTATCTATGGGAACCTCTCTACCTCAATACATCTCTCACATGGTTCATGTACATTGTTTGGGAAACCAAGTGAAAAACATAGTATTTACCTCAGTTAAAAATTGGATCAACCCTGCATGGGTGTGTGGATTTGGTTTCAAAGTTTCCTCAAATGGTGTGGACCCTAACATTATGATAAACTACCCCACATAGTTTACTCAGGCCATGTAGTCAGAACTAGATGGATTCTACTAACCATTTGACATAGATTCCTTTTCCAAAAAATTGGTCAATGGGTTCCAAAAAATCTCCAAAAAACCCATTTCTCTCTATAGTCTCACTAGGGATTTACATTATTCCAAAACCATGGAACTAAACTGAATTTAAAAAGATCTTTTCCTCACGGAAAAACCAATGATCTTACATAAACTAAGAAAACAATCCATAAACTAGAGGAAAGGTTTCACACATGTGTTTTGGATATTTAAGGTTCACTGTTGAGGCACTATAAGGTCTCAGGTATCTGGAATATCAATTTTGGATAGGTCTGGAATTTTCTATGTGTATTTTAACCCATTAAACGTGTTGGAAGTGATGGTATAATATGAGGAGCAAGCTATGGAAGTTATGGCAGGCTTGGGGGTTTAATTTTTATAAATGGTGTTAAATGTGTTATCTCCAAAATTTATAGTTATTTAAGGGTCTTTAGATGTTATTATGGCTTAAGAATGAGTTTTTACTATTTTTTGAGTTTTTGGTAGTGGAGAAAATATTCAAAAATTGGTTAAGTATGGATACTATGAATTTAATAAATTTAATAATAATTTGATGGAATTAGTATGACATTGGTGTATTTATTAACAAATTGTGTTGGGATCACTATTTATAGTAAGACTTCTAAACATTAAGACATTGTTTAATAAAAATTCAAAGTATAAATTCATATAGTGTGTCTTATGGAAAATATAACTTCATTTAGTATGAATTATGGAAAGTATGAATTCATTCAGTATGAAATCTAGAAATTTAGAATTTTTTATTAAGACATCAAAGTATGACATCATTTAATATTACTTTTAGATAGTATGACTTTATTTAGTATGAATTCCAAAAAGTATGACTTCTAGAAATTATGAATTCATTTATTATGGCTTTGATTTTTGAAAATATTTTTGTGTGAATTTATATCATGAAACAAAATTATGTCCTTGATTCAATATGAATTTATAATATGAATTAAAATTGTGACATTGTACATATTTTGTGAATTTTGTTTATGATAAACAGTGTTTCTAGAACATTCCAGATATTTAATAAAATATTTAAAATGTTTATTTATGGGAAATTATGGATCCCAAATGACCTGTACATGGAAAAATCATCCAGGAATCCTATCTAATTCCTCACTTATTCCATAATTAATATCTCTCTCATTTATTTTTATAATCTCATGTTATATAAAAGAATGAGGGAGATATAGGTATGTATAACAATTATCATGTGACTGATGTTAATTTTTCTTATTATTTCTTCATAACTCATCAAAAAAACAAATTTCATGGATGTTGTAATATTTTTCTAAATATTATGATTAAATCCCAACATGCCAAAGTTTAGTTGTGATTTGAGTCTATTAAATATTAACTATATGGCGTCTATATTATTCTTAAATTATATGTGTTTTATGTGATTTGTGGTAATCGGGAATGCATGGGGTGGTATGGGTCTGACTAGTTCTGAAATTATAATAGTTTTTAGTATTCTTAGTAGACACTATAGTTTATCCTCATATATGAGATAGGGTAGTCAAGCCTATTAAGGATAATTTGTGTGATATGGGATTCTAGGATTGGTTGGACCTGATGATACTGATTATAAATTTTTTTCATGATTTGATGGTCGATATGGTTCGTAGAAAATGTGTTTAGAATATAATGTGTGACTGTAGGAAATTTTAATCATAGAAAGTTAATTCATGTGGTTCTCTAAGATAAAGAGATTATTTTTGACCATTATCATTTTTGGGTGATGTGGTTTGAAGTTTCTGACAGAGGTTCCCAAGAGGAACGACCTATGTTTTTGGAGATTCCACATATGGTGGTTGGTTAGTAGGGCTTTTTAGGTCATGTTAAAACAAGATATGACCCATGAGGTGGTGTTTACCACTCATTTTTGGTGGAGGCCACCGTAGATTAAGTAGCATAGGGGATGGTGTTAATCATCAATATGGATAAGGTGCTCAACAAATAAAGACACCATTAATGGTAGTTATGACTACTAGTTTAGTATAGAGGATCACATTCGTGTGGGGTATATTTGTTGGGACTTGGAAAGATGGGAAACATTGTTCCATGAGATGTTGGGATATTAATTCAACAGTGGTAATGTATGTGGAATTCATTTGGATTTATGCACTTGCCTTTGGGGCATTAGGATGTCCTATATTTCTATGTTGTTATGGTTGGTGTGTGAAATTTTGTGTTATATAATTAAATGGAAGGTCAGGGGGTTTTATAATATGATAGGTCAAGGATGAATCATTCTACATTAACATCAGACAAGGTAGGTAAACACCCACTTATGGCTATTAGGTATATTAGGAGTGGCTTGTATGATATGGTTGATTTTCATTTATTTACATTTATATATACATTTATATATGTATAGATATAATCTGGGGAAAAAATTGGGGGTGGCCTAATTATTTCATACTGACACCCTTCATGGGCCGTCCAAGATTCATGTAGACTTTGTATTTGGGTATAGGTAAGGGAAAACTCTTGGAATTAGGATTTTAGTAGATAGATGTGTAAATATGGTGCATGGGTTGAATGTCATAATTTTTGGAATATGGGTCAAGTAGTTCCTTGAGGTTGGAATGATGATCATTTATATATATATGTGACCATCCCACTGATGGTTACATTAACTATTATATTACTATAACGTTTTTTAGATATTATTTGGATTATCATATATATTTTTATCTTCTTATTGTCACTACATTTTATTTTTTTATTATGTTATGTTATTATTTTAATCATAATTATTCTAGGGCATAGTATCCCAGATATCACCCAATAAACTATCAATGCCATTTTAAATCCATTGGAATATAGGGAGGCATGACTAAGGTCATGTAGAGCACCACTGATCCTGACACCAATTGAGTCATCTGGGTGGAGGGGTGTTAAAAAGTGGTATCAAAGACCTGGTATTACAAGGTAGTACCTAGGTAGGATGATTATAATATGGTAAGAATGATCGTTTTCCACCAAATAGTTTTAAAGCTCGGTTATTAGAATTTAAATTTTTTATTTGGGGTGAGGTAGACTAAAAGTACAGTAATGTATTAGAACATGGGAAATATGTAATGTTCTCTATCTAGCAAGAACCTACATGATTTGAAGTATAAGTTACTAGGGAAACAAGGATAACTAGTTTATTTTTTATTATAGTTGAGTTATTTGATTTGGAATAATTTGTTTGAATGTTATTGATTTGTTTCATACTATTGGACTGAAGATCCAAGAGGGAGTACTCATGAATCATGTTTAACACATTTGGATTATAATATATATAAATATATATATTATGATTATTGGTTGGAACATTGAAATGAATGGATGGATTTATTATTTTAAAGTGTCAACAACAACCAAAAAAATGTTTTACAATTTTTTCATTTGGAAGAATTATACTTAGTTAACCCAATAAAGGTTCTATTACTAAAATGGGAAATGGTATTGACTATTTAAAGTGTAAGTAACAAGCTATATTATGTTTCCAATATATCTTATTATTGGTGTTATACTTATCTATCATAGATATGTTATTCTATGTGTTTATAATGTTTGGTGTCTAGTCTGGATTTGTTTGGGAAGAGGTATGTGAAATTAGATGGTATGAAACTTTGGGGTAGTAGAGTAGTGTAAGTTATAGTTGGTCACATTTCTTATTATATCTTACCCTATATGAGAAATATGAATTGTGTTATTTGAATTGAGAGATATTTTAATGTAGCTGTTCCATGGAAATCTGTTTAGCTAAAGAGGATTGAGGAGTTGGACAGAGTATGGATAAGCATCTCAAGGATAGATTGGTATGAGATATCCAAGGAATGGATTAGGGAGGTCTTTAATATTAGATGAGTATAGAATACTTTACATGAGAAATAAGACACCAAGTGTATGAAGAGACGTTTATTATAGACTCAGGTGCATGGAGAGACCTCGCACAACTACTAATGAGGCCTTTAACAATGCTAGAAAAGGGATTTGTCAGTGTTAAAAAGCTCTCACAACCTATGTTCTATTAATAGTAGGACACATTTACCTGTTCTAGAAAAAGTAAGATAATCATACCCATTATCTATTCTAAAGATAATGCACTGATAAAGGACACCATTTATCGATGCTTTCTTTTTAGTATTGATAAAGGGGGCTTTTATCATCACTTTTTCTATCATTGATTTATGCCATATCAACTATTACATAACTGCATCCATACAATATCCATGTAGTATAACAATAATAAGAAACCCAATTGGAATATATAAACTGGAATAAAAATGTAAATAAAACCATATTAGAATAAAAATATTACTTTCAACCATCATTTCAATAAAATATTTCCCTAAAAAATATGCACATTGATGTCATATTTATAATTAATCAAAAGATTTACAACGAATATACCAACTTAAAACTCTTGTATTTAAATTTTTCCAATGATCAAACTCCATACCAAAGATTCTCCCTATAATAAAACCAAAGATTATTTAACTAATAGTAAATAAAAAAAATAAAAATAAAAAAATAAAAAAATTATAATTTTTGTTGTTTTATAATTAACCTATGATAAATTATATTTTTAACTACTATATATATTAATGACATTACCAATTATACTTTTAGTTATATTATTAAATTGGTAATTTTATATTGAAATCATAAACTCCAAATCATACCAACCACATCATGTGATATATTGATGTGCAGTCAATTCCTACATGTAAAAAATGAATTATAGACAATTTTCCTAAAGTCTGCAATCAATTTGATCTCATTTGTTCGATTTTGGATCTGTGATGTATGTATTAAACTTAAAATGAGCTTCTATATTGAAAACACACATTTTGAGTCATACCAACCACATCATGTGTCATATTGATGTGTGATCAATTCCTACACAAAAAATATAAATTATGGATCATTACCCTAAACATTGTTGACAATCTGATCCCATTTTCACCATTTTGGTTGTGTGATGTGTGTTTTAAACTAAAACAAAAGTTTTATATTTATAAAATGGGATTTGATTCATATAGGCCACATCATGTGTCAGAATGACATATGGTAAATTTCTACACATCAAAAAATTATTATAGATCATGGTACTAATTTTTGAAAACAATAGGATCTCATTTTATTAGGTTTGGATAGTGACACATGTTTTAAACTAAAATAACAATTTTATATTGAATGGACACACCTCATTTCCTAAAAACCACATCATGTATCATATTGATGTGTGGTAAATTACTATACATCAAAAATGAATTTTGGATCATTGCTCTAAATTTTTTAAAACAATCAGAGCTCATTTTCTCAATTTTGGCTAACGATTCATGTTTTAAATTAAAATGCAACTTTTACATGAAAAACAAGGAATTAGAGTCATACCAGATATATTGTGTGTCATATTGAAATGAATTTGATTCTAAAAATTCAAAAATGAATTATCGATCATTTTCATAAAGTTTGAAAATAAAATGATATTGTTTATTTGTTTTGTCTATATGACACACGTTTTAAACATAATTTAGACTCTTATATTGAAAAAACACACTTTGATTCATAATGAACACATAATTTTTCATATTTACAAGAAGTTTATTCCTATATGTTAAAAATTAATTATGTATAATTTTCTTAATGTTTGAAAATAATCCAATCTCATTTTCTAGGTTTTTTTCTATGAGATTCATGTTTAAACTGAAATGAAACATATATATTAAAAACACGCACTTCAAGTAACACCTAATACATCGTGTTTAAGATTAATGTATGGTAAATTAATACATGTCACATATTAATTATGTATAATTGTTTTATAGGTTGAAAATAGTCCATGCTAATTTTATTGGTTTTGGATATGATATTTGTGTTTTAAACTAAAATGACACTTTTATAATGAAAACATGCACTTCAAGTCATACCAACCAAATCATGTGTCAAATTTATGTGAGGTCAATTCCTATACATCAAAAATGAATTATGGATAATTTCCCCAATTTTTTAAACAATATACACTATTTATATTGTTTTTGGATATGAAATGAGTGTTTTAAACTAAAATGGAATGTTTGTATTTAAAACACACACTTCAATTAATACCAGCCGCATTGTGAGTTTTATTGAATTGAAGTATAACCCTACACATAAAAAAATAATTATGCATCATTTTTACAATGTTTGAAAAAAATCCAAGTTTGTTTTATCAAGTTTGGTTATTGATGAATGTTTTAAACTAAAATATAATTTTATATTGAACACATTCCCTTCGAGTCGCACCGATCACATTGTGTGTTAGATTGAGATGAGATTGATTCATACAATTTGAAAATAAATCATATAATTTTACTAATGTTTTAAAATAATCCAAGATAATTTTCTTGGTTATTGATATGTGTTTCATGTTTTAAACTAAAATGCAACTTTTATATTGAAAACACTCACTTAGAGAAATATCTACCATATCATGGGTTGGATTGATGTGGAGTAAATTATGATATATCAAAAACAAATAATTGAATATTTACATAATTTTTGAAAATAATTGGATATTTGATTATCATTTTTGGCTATGTGACGCGTGTTTTAATAAAAAATAGAACTTTTATACTAAAAAATGCACTTCGACTCATACCAACCACATCGTGTGTGAAATTGATGTAAGGTCAATTCTCACACATCAAAAATAAATTATGGATCATTGTCCAATTTTTTTAAATAACCCAATCCCCTTTGTAAATTTTTGGCTATTGAAACATGTTTTATAAAAAAAACAAAACTTTTAGATTGAAAACAAACACTTCAATTCGTACCAACCACATCATATATCAAATTGACATGTGGTTGATTCCTAAATGTTATAAATGAATTATGGATAATTTTCCTATGTTTTGAAAACAATATAATAACTTTTTCTATGTTTTGGATATTTTATGAGAATTTTAAACTAAAATTGAACTTTTAAATTGAAGAAAAAAAATGAAAACAATGTGGCTATGAGCATGGAAGTACCTTGCTCCGAAATTGTTAATACACTATTTTTTTTGGGTTTAAGGATCATTGAACCATTTCTCTATCACAATTATCATATTTCTAGCCTCAATTTACAATATATCATTAACATGAACAACTTGATACATGTAACTAGCTCTACCAAAATCCATAAAGCCTAACCCTCCATTATAATTCTCCTTGAGAAAAAAGGAAAAATTAATATATGAGAATTATGATACTAATGATTCACATCCCAAATGTATCTCTAAATACATATCGTGTACATGTCTAAAAACATAGTAAGTAATTTCCTCAATATGGTATCAACAATAATTTTGACACCATATACTCTTCCCACTCATCTATAAATAAATTTACTTCTTATTTTGAGTATGCAGAATTTTGGAAATCGTGGTAGTAATTAAGAAAATATATAAAAACAAATGATTAAAAAATATTTTTAATAAAATTTTAATTACCTTCATAAATTACCTTTTTGAGGATATTAGTATTTTGATGTACTAGACCAAACTGAGAGTTTACCAGTGATTTATTAAATAACCATTATTTTCTTAAATAATTTAGTGGCTGTTTCCATAAAACTACATCTAAACCATTAATTTTCTTCATACCCATAACACTTTCCTCTCACTTGACTCCCTAGACACTCTTGAACCCCACCCCACCAACTCTTCAAAGCCCTATCGGTCCCCATCACCACCCATCGCTGCCCCTTACCGTCACTCTCTAGCAATCATTGCACCCTTCGTGACAAACCATCCCTCACCGACCCTCACTGTGTCTCACCATCCCTCGCTGGACTTAACCACTGACATTCCTCAACTCAATAATTATAAAGGATCTAAGAGAAAAAATAAATATCATTACACTCCAATCTAGGATATCTAAAGTAATTTAATTTATTGTTGATGTGAACTAATGAAAAATACCTCAGATTTTAAATTTTGACATATTTGGAATCCTATTTGTGGTAGATGATTTTATAATAACTATAGATTTTAAATGGAAATTGAGTTGTCTTACCTACTAATATGAGGTCTAATTTTTGGGTATTCAGTTGGCTTTCCTGTTAACATGTGTTATACTTTCTAAATTTCATTTTTATGAAATTATGAATAATTTTTATATACCAATTGTTTTTTGAAAATATTTCTTGGTGTTTGAGCTTGGTATAAATGGATTTTCTCATGAAAACAATTTTTTCATTTTTTAAATGTAATGTTTTATTATTATAACATTCTTGTAGAATATATTATTTCCTTTTGAAATGGTTATCATGTTTTGAAATGGGTTTTGACCCAATTATGATTTCAATGTGTAAAAAATATGTTGTAAATAGAACTTGATTTTTAATTGAGGTGTTGACCTCTAAATGTTTTAAAAAAGGTTGTTTTAATGTATTGGAAAATTGGTATTTTAAATGTGTACACGGTTTAAAACATATAAAATTTCTTGTTGTCCTATTTTAAATGGTTTAATGGATGTGGTTGTACCTTTTTCCTTTTTTTACTTTCAAAGGGAAAGAAACATATTAAATTGTAGCTTTGAAACATTTTAAAAGAAATGGTTAATTTTTTTGGACCTATTAAAATGTTTCAAGTTGTGGTCATGTGATTTTTAAGGAAAATGAAGGTCATTGACAATGATTTGTTTTTTCAAATAAGAGAAAAATTTTGTAAGGGTGACATTGAAATTTTTTAAATACTTTAGTGTTTTCCATAATTTTCTATATTGTGTTTGGTAATTATATTATGAAAAATGAAATTATTATTTCATTCCAAGACATATTTTGGTATCAAATTACTGTTTTGAACATTGGTTTTAAATGGTGTATGTGGAAGGAAACCCTTGATTCACCCTTTCTTGTTTACCACTTGTGTGGGTTTGTCACAAATTTGTGAGGCTTGTTTCTCCCTATGAATGAGAATGTGATACTTATATCTTGAGTGTATGTTATATATGTATTGGGTACTACATAATTGGGTGTTAGGGTTGAGTTTAGTTATGGTTATTACTCATCTGTTAAACATGTCTAATTTTCACTATGACTTAGTTCCATTATTTTTCATGGGAAACCAGGTACTAGTTGGATGACCTAACTTATTTCTCTAGTTATTTCACATGCCACTAGTTTCAAACTAGTCATTATAGGAACAAGGTCTAGTTGTGGGGTTTTCATCACGAGGTTTTTGTGGGAAACTTGGTTTTCAGATATATATATATATATGTAATGAATTGATAGTTCAGGTGGTTATTCCCATATATGATTAACATCTTATCACATTATTATTCATAAGGTAGATCCCAAAAAACATTCAATTATATGTTTACTTAGTGATTCATGGGAGTTTTATCTAGTGAAATATTATATCATTTCCCCTGATTTCTTCATTATGGAGTCTTTCTTGTTTATATTTTATTATATGGCTACTTAGGGATTTAGGGGATTTTTATCTAGTGCTATAATATATCATTTCCCATGACTTATTTATTATGGTATCTATATTGTTTATATTATATTTTTATATTCCTTATGTAACTATTTTTCCTACCCCTACATGGTATTTATAGTTTGTGTGTTACCTTTACATATGTACCTTTGTACCCTTACACATGCTTTGAATTCTTTTTTTACCCTTACGTAAGCTCTACTTACCTTTACACAACTGTTTCATTCCTTTACACAAGTAATTCTTACCTTTACAAAAGTGTTTCTTAACTTTACAAAAGTGTTTCTTACATTTACACAAGTGTTTCTTACCTCTACGCCAGTGCTAAGATACCCTTAAGCAGCATGAAAAAAAATTTAAGTTACCCTTGTGTTGTGAACTAGATACATTTAAATAGTGTATAGAATTTATGTTTATTCTTTACATGTGCTTTAGAAAATTCGTATTACCCTAATGTAACTTTTGAGTGCCTTTATAAAGATTTTATAGTTACCTTTACATGAATTGTTTAATTAAAATCATACCATTACACAACTTTACTGATTACCCTTATGCAATGATTATAATTTATTATTACCGTTAAAAAGAATTATAATTTACATATATACAACATGTGTAAAATGCATCTTATCTTTATGTGAGCTATATATTTTAAAGGTTTCCTTTACCAAAATTATAAAAATAATGAGGTACCCTTATGTAGCCCATGAAAAAAATATTTTACCTTTATGTGGGCTATATAGTTATAAAATTTCCCTCTTATATTTAAGTAGTAGCGTCTCTCATATGTTTGAATGGTAAAAAGCCTCTGTCACAAGAAAATGATATCAGGAATGAAATATATTAAGTATTTTTTAATTTTAGTGTGATATGTTAAATATTAATATGTTTCTATTTTAATTTCTAACTTTTGGGTTTTAAATATATGAGGAAGAATTAAAAAACACCCACATGTAGAATATGAAACGGATTTATAAAGAATGTTATACATTTTTGTTTTGTCTATAAATAGAAGCTAAGGAAAGAAGTGGATAAAGAATAAGAAAGAAATTTAGAACCTCATGGATTCATTATACTAATATGTTGAGGAATTTCTAGTTTCCCTACATTTACTTGTTCTGTATCAATTAAAGACGTGCCAAAGTTCACTACTCTACACCAGTTTCTTCATTGACATATTCTAATAGTCCAAATAGTTTTATTATTTTTCAGAAGCTTCTATAATTATTATTTCATTGATTATTATATGTACATTTAAGAGGTAGCATATGGTTAACATATTCATATTTTTTCAACTAGTATATATTAATCTATTTTCCTATTTAGTAATAGTTATGTGTTTTCAGTTTTTTTTCATAATGCGTAGGCACATTGTGATATATATAGATAAAAGCTGGATCACATTATTGAGGAACACACCCTAGAATGCTAAGGGTTTGGAGGAATATTAAAATTTTAAATTTACAATCGATCTGTTGATGGGAGAATAATATTTCCATGTCTGAAAAATAAATTTAGAAGATAGTTTAATAGAGATTATGTTTATGAACACTTGATTTGGATGAAATTCCCTACTCATTATTTAGATTGGATTTGGCATGGAGAATCTAACATTACAAAAAGTTTGATCACTGATGTCAATCCACAGAATGTTCTCCCAAATTCATCGATAATGAAAAATGAAATGAAAAACCATATAAATGATTCATTCGACATTGAAAGACACCAACAACAACATCAAAACTTATCAGAACAACCAATTTAGGGTGCTAAAAATAGCAACATGACAAGTGATGTTTTTGGGACTGTAGGATAACTAGATCATGATTTTAACATATCATTGGATCCTTATCTTGATTATGTGAAGACTAATGTAAGATAAAACTTTAATGAGTAGAAATATGTGTTTCATGGTTCAGTTGATGATGGAAATGAAGAGTTTTATAGTGGTTGTTTGAAATATTCAAATCTCTATTTTCTACTAAAGTTGTACCATATCAAATTCCTATATGAAATTACAAATAAGGATATGTCCATGATATTGGAATTTTTGTGTGATTGATTTCTTGAAGAAAAGATCCATGAGTCTTTTTATAATATGAAAAAAGTTTTTAATAATCTTGTACCGGATTATACAAAAATACATGTGTGTCCCAATGATTGTATGCTTTATTGGGGAGAGGATTCAAGAATATAGAATATAAATTTTTTTCTTCTTCTAGATGGGAGTATATAGGTGATGTTTGAAGTCCAAATCAATATTTAACTATGAATAACAAGAAAATAAACACACCTGTAATGTTTTTGTGTTACTTTCCTTTAAATCCTTGATTGCAAAGATGATTCATGTCATCAAAAACAGCAGAACACATGAAGTGACATTCTGTAGATAATAAAAATGATGAGTTAATGAGACATCCAAGAGATTCAAAATCGTGGAATACATTTTGATTAATTACATCCATATTTTTTATCTGATCCTAGGAATGTTTGATTGGGATTTTCTTTCGATGGATTCAACCCATTTGGGGCTTTAAGTACCAATTATAGCATTTGTATGGTTTTTTTTATCCCTTATAATCTGCCTTCATGGATGTATATGCAACAAACATATTTTTTCATTTTGATGACTGTTATTGGAAAATAAATTCCTAGAAATGATATTGATGTATATTTGTAGCCTATAATTGAATAACTACTGGAGTTATGGAGAAACGGTGTTGAGACATATGATGCATCTTCTAAAACAATGTTCAAATTGAAAACTACTCTAATGTGGACAATTAGAGAATTCCCTAGACTTGGGAATTTATCTGGTTGGAAAACTTACATGTGTTTGGATTTTCTATTTGTAACTTTTATTTGGAGCTCGAAAGACCATCTCATAGTTAAAAATGATGATTCTTGTGTCATCGAATATTTCTCAACTCATCTCATAGATTTCAGCTGAACAAGTCAAAATTCAATGGTTTCATTGATCTTAGACCACATCTAAAGTTGTTAATATGTTTGGAAATATTGGAACAACTTGGAAATGTTGAAATAAAATTTGAGAAGGTTCTTCACTTGAATTACAGTGGGAAATAAGTTTGAAGTTCATCATTAAGTGAAATCAGAATGCAACAATGGAAGAAAAAATGTATATAATTCAAACCTCCATTTTACGAATTTAATTTTTTTTAGAATAATCTTGATGTGACGCATATTGAGAATAATGTTTGTGAAAATTTGATATTCACATCTCTAAAGGAGCATGGAAAGTCAAAGGATCTTCTCAATGCTCAGAAATACTTACAATCAATGAACATAAAGCGTGATCTCTGGCCAGATGATAATGGAAGGTATGCTCTGACAATTTTTTCAAACAAAAATAGGGATAAAGATACATTCCATAAAAATTTAAAACATTTGATGTTATCTTATTGGTATTCAGGTAAAATATCAATGGGTGTTGACTTAAATCATCATAGGTTACATGTATTGAAAATCCACAATTCACATATTTTGTTATAGTAGTTACTTCCATTGGCATCACATACATTATTACCTAAAAAGGTTACTATTGTTGTACTCAAATTGTACAAATTTTTCAAACAATTATGTGAGAAAACTCTACATCCATTTAAGCTTGAAAACCTTCAGGATAGAGTTGTATTGAAACTTTTTGAAATAAAGATGATATTTCCTCCGTCATTTTTTACTGTCATGATGCATTTAACTATGAATTTTGTTGAGGAAGATAAATTAGGAGGTCCTGTACATTATAGATGGCTGTATCCAATTTAATGGAACATTATTTATATGTTTTTCATTTCAGTAAATAATTCTTGGCAATTTATTAAATACATAATTATGTTTTCATATTTTATTTTATAGATATCTTGGGCATTTGAAATCGTATGTAAAAAATAAAGCTCAATCTCAAGGCTGTATTTCAGAAGGATATTTGGCAGAGGAGTGTCTTAACTATTTTTCTAGATACTTGTATGACCTTGAGACATGATTAAATAAATTTTTACATTTTGAAGACACATCCACTCAATCTAAAATCCTTGGGAAATAAAAAATCATTCCTACTATTGGACGATCAGTTTTGAGGAGCTCAAATGTTACATTGATAAAAATGAAATTATTACAGGCACATAGATATGTGTTGCTAAATAGTGAAATTTTAGATCCATTTATTTAAGAGTTGAGGATTCAAACAAAGAGATGAATGAGAGGACGAACACTAAATGAGAATGATATAACAAAATCTATTAATAAAAAGCTTGTAGAATAGTTTTCATGACGTGTAAGTTCGTAAATATTGAAATAAATATGGATATTAGGTTGACTCATATATTTTGTAAATATAATAATGTATATTAATTTTTTCAAATCATGAATACTGATACTCGAGCATAGTTTTCAGAAGACTTAAAGTTTATTGCTCTAAGTCCTCTAAAAAAACCTATAATGTTCGAAGGTTATAATGTGAATGACATTAGATTTCATATAGTTGTCGGGAAGAGGGTTTAAAAACATAGAATAATGTCATATTTACATTCTATGATGTGGAATAATATGGATAGATGACTAATACTATCAAATTAATCTAAAACAAGAATTTTTCAATTGTTTTACTCAAATTTAATTGGGTGGGTATTATCAGGGATATTAAAAGAGATTATTTGCGATTTACTTCTGTAAACATATCTCACGTGAAGGATGTTGGTGTCCGTGAACTACATGATCCGTATATAAAATCATCGAAAAAGAAAATGGTATATTATAGAAATATGTCATGGATTAAGTGTGGATTGTAGTTTCTGATGTAAAACAAAGAGACTTGTATGATATAGGTGATGAAGAGGTAGATTTGACCTCTGACATTGAATCCCATCAACATCAAGAAGTAGAGTTATTTTTACACCATGATATTTAAAATATTAGTCTTGAAAGAGTTGATGAAGTAGATGAAGTAATGATGGAGCAGGAAACCAACATGATTTAAGAATAAAATGATTTTATGTGCAGTTATAGATTCATTTATCAACCACTTATGTCATTTTTTTAGTCATTCATTATCATTGTTATGTATATATTTTTTGTTAGTACTGTGAATATTTTATCATTTCTATTTTTTTCTGCATGAATTTTTCAAAATATATTTTTTGAACATAATTTTTTTTATTGACATGAATTCCAAGGAGGAAGCTCTATACTCACATTGTGGGGTCCAAGAGTTTTTATAGAAGCTGATCATCTATGGTAATATTTTCATTAGTTTAAATATTTATTATAAAATGTATCTATTTATATATTAAATTGTTTATTTATAATTGTTTAATTCAGCCACATATTTTAGGTCACCAATCATCCCAAACAAAAGTGTGGTTGAATGTTCATAAAAAATCTGATGGGAGTTTTGTTAATGAGTTTTCCAAAGAAGTTGGGGTATGAATTCATTTTTAATAAAAATAAATTATTAGCAGTTGTCACTATGTTAATATATATAGATTCTAATATTACTAATATTTGATTTATAAGTAAAAAATAAAGAACAATGGAATGTTAATCCGACACAGTCCTACTCAGTCTCCCATGATGATTAGTTGGTAATGTCCTTTGGAAGGAGCATCCTGGTCGAGTGAGTGGGATGGGTTTGGGACCATTACCATCTGAGGTATTTGGAAAGAAAATGGGGATTATAATTGATGAATGGTGGTGAGAAGGTAAATCACAAAACTTTAATATCATTTATTTCACTAACATTTATTGATTTTAAGTTTAAATATAAATATACAACATTGTTTAATTTTTAATATAATTATCTTATAGGCGCCAATAGTAGGAAGTAAGGATGAATATGGTGAGGGTGATAAGTAAAGTTCATCATTGGGAAATGATTAGTGGATAGGTTTTATTCATGTATCAGTATATCCAATGTGGGTATTTATTTTATCATTTTCATATATTTTATATGGGATCAGAACAAAGGGTGATGTGTGTATGTGTTGTATAACCATGTGTCTATCTGATGTGTTTCAACTAGCTATGAATATTGAAATTTCTTTATGATAATATATGATGTTTATTTTATTATCTCCCTTTTGTATAAAGTTTGTTCTGACTATTATAATCTACTATTTCTCAGTTGTTTTTCATGGTTCCTTACTAGCCATGAACCATGTATTAGGTGGCCCTCTATGATTCAACACATAGAATTTGATAGCCAAAAGAGTATGTCTAGGTAAAAATGAACTGATTTTAGGGTAAAATTTTAATAAATATGCATTCATCTTTATCATATGATTATATTTAAGTTAAAATTTTAAATTATATTTTTTAGTGTTTTTATTATGGTAACAAATATATTTATAGTGTATTGTTTATTATAATATTTTCTAGAAAATTATTGATATATTCTAACTAATTTATTTATGTTAGATTAAACTTATTCTATTAATAATTCATGACATAATATGATGATTTATTTTAATTATTTAAAATTAATTTTGTTATTTATAATTTATATTTATTGTCTGTTAATTAACAAACCTATAAATTCAAAATAGCATATTAGAAATTAAATGTATTTCTTACACTGGATTACTATAAATAGTTTGTTGACATGATTCCTTAATGTTGTGTTAATCAAAAATCATGTTATAAGATCATTATTTTTATGCCCATAAAATATATTTCCAAAAATTCTTTTCAACCAAGAATTATATTTATGATTTGTTACTAATAAAATGAAATATTTTAAAAAAGAAATGTCCTAGTAGTAAGATTTTTATTCTAATGTTTTTTAGGTCATATCATCTGTTAATTAAAACCTATAGTTTAAAAATAAATTTAAATCAATGTCCCATGTCAATATGACTTTATTTTATTAAAGAGAGTCCTAGAATTATATTAAATTCGGTTTGTTATGAAACTAGGCTAAAATATCTTAAATTAAATTTATTCTATTTTAAGAATGATTTTTTAAAGTTTTTACAATATTAATTGACTTTTATACGTGATTTATTATGCCTCATAGGTTTTAAATTTATGTATAAAGTATTGAAGTGAATCATGAAGAAATTATATTGTAATTATGTGATGAATTAAAAAACATGATTTTATGTCAATAAAAGTGATAAAAGTATTGTAATTATTCCAAAATATGATAAATTGAATATAAATATTTTATGAGTGATACTATGAAATTTTTAATTTAATTATGGTATAATACTGTGTAAGATTGATTAAAATTTCCTTAATGGTTATGTATTGTTATACCTTTTTAATGATATGTTTCCCTTAATCTACATGTTTGGTTATTGTGGTTGTTGATTTATTTTTATAAGGTAAAGCTATGTGAAATGAATTATAATTATATCATTATTGATATACGATGTATAATTCTGATATGATATTATGCAGTATATGTTATTTGTGAGGTGGAATCAATATCTTGTTGAAATAGGTTTTGGCTGGAGGTTCTGTGGCTGCAGAACCTGCAGCTTGTTTTTTTTCATTCATGATATAGTGGTGGTTTAAACTGCCGCTAGATATAGTTTTTTATTCGTGGCAGTTTAAACTGCTAATAGATATAGTTTTTTTGTGGTTGGTTAAACAACCACTATATTATGGTATTTTTTTAGGGCGGTGGTTCAAAATCGCCGCTAAATATGACCAAATTTTTCTTAATGGCAGTTTAATCCTTATTAGTTGTGGTTTATTTTCTAAAGGTTTCAGACTTTAGCAGTGGTTTTAACCACCTCTAGATTTCACTTATATTTTTTAAAGTGAAAACCACCACTATAACTAAAAAAACACTGTGAAATATGCATTCTATGACACTTTACAAAAATCCCTGCTAAATGGAAGGAACCTCCACATATTGATTGTCTCCCCCAATTTTAGTGGGGATTTTCTGAAACTGTCTCAGGACCATCTATGCATGGTTTAAACCGCCACCAGAAAAAAAACCACCGCTATACATGCATATTGTTGTAGTGATGAGATATGATATATTTTATAAATATCTAAATGTAATATCCAAAATAATTTTTGTTATGTTATTTTATACACTATAAAAACATTGACCAAAATAAGTAATTTTTTAAATATACTTTGATAGTTAAATATCACTATATATACCTTAATCTGATTTCATTTGAAGAAATCCTTAGGCTATTTAAGTTTCTTCACCGATCTCATAACACGATTTATCCTATATTTATATATCACCATATCATAAAAAAATATCATTAAAATAAAAACTGAAACATATAATTCAATAGTTATCTATAAATCATTGATTTCAGGGTATTATAAATTCACAATAGACACCATGCAAGTTTTTTTGAAATAAATCCATGAATTGGATCCAAAAAATATAAATTTTGTGTATAAAAATTGATTGTTTTGAGTATCCAGTGCTTTATAAAAAAATAAGTATTGAAAAAATAAAAATATATTTTATATTCTTAGCTTGTAAACTTTTACCCATATAGTGTATAAATCAATAGGAGTCTATATTTTATAATTTTCTTATCAAACTCCTCGCTTTGTGTCTCATTTTTCTTTTCAATTTCATTCAATTCCAAGTTATATCTTTTTGTGTAAATGATAGAGGCGTTAAAGAGTCTAAATATTAATTCACAAGGATTTCCCTTTATATAGTAGTAATATATACACCTATAGAAAATATGAATTTTTATTAACTATAATGAATATAGTAGATCATTTTTTTGACAAATGTATTGTGAAAATGTACCTCATATATGTATTCAAAACTAAGACTCATGTCCATTAAAACTTATTAATCTCATATATACTCTCGAGAACAACTACGTCTGTAATGACATATCTAAATATTTCTTCTCCATATTCATTGTAGGACATATTTTAATATATGAATCATGTATCTGCATGATGTTTCAATTTAAATACATGTGGTAGTAAAACTAATGGGGATACGATACACTCAAAATTTCTATTTTATTTCTTGTTTGATTCATTAGATTATATTAATATGGCCTTTCGTTTCCCATTCATTTAATCCATCTGAAATACCAAATGTTATTTAGACATTTTTTCATCAACTATTAAATATTTTTCATTTGAAAAATATTTTTTAAGGACATTCATCATGTTTATTTATAAGATTATATGGTCACTCTATAAAATTTTAAAAAATAGTATTAACCATGGTAACATCATGATCAACAAGTGCAACAAGAAAATCAACACTCAACTCATGAGCTACTTCAATCCCCATTCTCACATGATATTTTGGGAGTTGTTTATTTTGTATCATGTCTCCTAGGATATTATACATCGTACCCCTCATAGAAAGATGATGCATATTAGTTAATAGATATAAATCACATACAACTTCACCCTATAAAATTATAGTGATATAAATTTTTAGGATGTTTTTTTATTCACATTTAGTAGAAGGAGTAATGAAAAAATTGATTACGTCAGGTAAGGTAAGTAGTTGATGGGAATAGATAGCCTCAAATCTAGTGGGGTCATATGGTGCTTCATGTATTTCTTTTTTTTCCACTACTTGTTCACTTTGACCCTTTCACATAAATTGGTCCACCAAACCAGACTAGAGATTAATATTATAAAATAATATGTCTACACCTATATTTATTTCATTATCTTATATGAATCTCCTTTAGACATTGTCTTCATGAAATATGTTCATTATGTTACTCCAAAACCTAAGCCTATAATGATTCCATGTTGTTCTTGTAACGTCCCGGTTCCGGGTGCCACTCAACGGGTGCCCCGAACCCGGTTCACCACGTGACCTCAAGCACATTTCCCCAAACACCAGAGGCTGCCGACTAGCAGAAAGGGCCCAAGTCTGAGAGTGGGGAAACTATTCCCTCATTTGTCAAAGTGTAGCGCAACAGAATACAAGATAAAACATACAGAAATAGCATAAGCAATAAACCATAGACATTTAAAATAAAAAACTATAGTAAAAGAAAACCAACAGTTATATATAATGATGCAACATGCCCCAAGTTATAAGAAAATATCCCGAACATGTTACACAAAAATACAACACAGTACAATACAAAGTACAACAAAACAAAACAAAACAGCCGGTAGCATCGTGAGCCTAAACCTGGTCCCATGCCTCCCTACTCTTTAGTAGCAATCATGTACCTGAATAGGGAACCTTGCCCTTATCTACACCCGCAGAAACGTAATCTGTTTGGGCTGAAGACATGAACCAAACAGGGTGTGAGAAATAAATCCCAGTAGGCACCAACCAAAGGCTCGTGCTCAACTGTGTGTAAACATGCAACAACAGTGTGCAAAAGTAAATGCAATAACCTAAGAAGTACTCAAAAGTAACTAACTTAACCAGTTATATTTCCATTTTATTATTCATTTAATCATTCAGTAAAAGGAAAACCACCACAGTGAATTTCTATGTAAACAGTCAGTGTCCTCAGACACGCAAACCCTTAACCTTAGGTAATCAGAATATTTCTCTCAGGTATTTCCCTCAGTCATAATAGATATTTCCATCAGGCGTACGAAGTGTCAACATTAGGCACATAGTATATCGCCCACAGGCACGAACGAAGTTGCCCTCAGGCCGAAATAATCACTGCCCTAAGGATAATATATCACTTACCTCAGGCTATAAAGTAACTGGGCCATACCCAATATATAAATAAGAAATACTCATAAAATTCCTATCATGGAAAAAGTAATGCATAAAATGAACATGGCATACCCTCGGGTATCCAGGCCAAATGACTAAACAGAGGAACGCACCCCCGGGGTGGTCTTGGATCCAAGCAGTGATCCCAAACAACAATTTATTATCACATTTAAATTACCTAATAAATTCTTGGTATTTAATTCAACAAGGCCTCAGCCATACGACACACCATTAATGGGAGCGTATCTCAAAGGTACAAAAAATGCACAACAGTTGGAAAATTAAACACTAAACCACCTACCGTAAACACACATGATTGGCATACGCGAACGTCGATTCCAAAAACACCCAAAGATGAAGTAGATATGAGGTACAATAATTATCATTCAACATCAAATAACTTCTATGAGAGGAAGAATTGGCAAGAACTACTCAAGGATATGGGAGTGTTTACTTGTGAGGTTCCAACGTGATCGACGGAAGCGGAAACGGATTCCTGACGCTCGATCTAGAGATCCACAAAGGTTCATCCATCCTCTCCCAAGCTCTTTTCCGGTTCTAAGCCACCCTATGAACAGGGATGGCTACTGCCCATTTTAAGAAAAAAAACAAAGTACACGGCGTGTAATTTTAACTACACGGTGTGTACTCCTCTCATTTAAATGTTCCTGTAGTGGCACCACCAAACTATTCATTCGTCGACATGAGTACACATTGTGTATTCCAGACTACACAGCATGTACTGTCGCCCAGCTGGTGGCTGCTCCCACCGCCTTTCTATTCGCCCACCGAATGACTACATGGCATATAAATACAAACTACACAGTGTGTAGTCATTTTTTACACCTTTCATCACCGGCACGACTACACACCCCTTCTACTCATCCCACACGGCCAAAAGTACATGGCGTGTGGAAAATTACACGACGTGTAGTCCCAAAATTTAGTATTTTTCCCCATTTTACTTATTTTCCCAAAAACACTTATGGAAAGGGGAAAATAAGAAACTCATACCTCAAGAATAAGAACCAGGTTATTACAGACATTCCCCCTTAAATAAATTCATCCCCGAATTTCCCTTCCAAGGGTGGTGAAGAAAAAGCTGTGAAAAAATCTGGATACTGAGCACGTATATCGGTCTCCCGCTCCCAGGATTTGTTTTTCACTTGGCCATGCTGCCATAGCACCCGTATGAGAGGAACTGACTGGCCTCGGAGAACCTTTGTTCTCCTATCAATGATACAAATCAGATGCTCCTCAAAGGACACATCTACCTCAAGCTCAACATCCTCAGGATGAAAGATGTGAGACAAGTCTGAATGATAGCGACACAACTGAGATACATGGAAGATTTCGTGCATGGCTCAGTACCTCTGTGGTAACTTCAACTGATAGGCAACCAGCCTGACTCTCTCCATAATCTCAAATGGCCCTACATACCTCGGTGAAAGTTTACCTTGTCTCTTGATCCGCCTATGTCCCATCCTTAGTGAAACACGCAAGAAAACCTGATCCTCGACCATGAACTCCAAAGGTCATCTTCGGTGATCAGCATAAGACTTCTGACGAGACTGCACGGTAGCCATCCACTTCTGAATCAACTGGAACTGCTCAGAAGTCTCTTGAACAAGACATGTTCCCAGTAAAGCTGCCTCACCTGCCTCTAACCAGCACACGGGTGATCGACATGACCCACCATATAAAACCTTGTATGGTTCCATCTCAATAGTTTCCTGAAAAGTATTATTATAGGAAAAATCGAATAGGGGTATATTCTTCTCCCAAGAGCCCCCAAAGTCTAGGATGCATGCACCCAACATGTCTTCAAGCACCTGTATCGTACGCTCTGACTGGACATTAGCCTGAGGGTGGTAAGCTGTGCTCAGAAGCACCTGTGTACCCATTTCCCTCTAAAAACTCTGCCAGAAAAGAGATGTAAAACGAGCGTACCTATCTGAAATAATAGAACGAGGGACCTCATGAAGACGTACGACCTCTCAGATATACAACTTTCCGATCTCATCAATATTGATGTTCTCCTTGATCGGAAAAAAGTGAGCTACCTTTGTGAGTCTGTCCACAACAACCCACATGAAATCATTGCATCGAGGTGACCTCGGCAACCCAGTCACGAAGACAATCATGACATCATCTCATTTCCACTCCAGGATGGGTAACTGCTATAATAGTCCGGCTGGCCTATGATGCTCTGCCTACACCTGCTGACAGGTGGAGCATCTCGTAACAAAACCAACTACTTCTTTCTTCATACCCGGCCACCAGTACTGACGTCTCAAGTCACAATACATCTTGGTAACTCCAGGATGAACTGCCCAAGATGAAGCATGAAACTCCCGCATCAACTCCTCGCGTATATACCCTGGAACCCATACTCGTCCATGGAAACACAGTACGTCACCATCGCCTATCGTCCACCCAGGAAGAGGGTCCTCACTTGGCACCGACTCCTGTAGGACTAGGCCTTCTGAATCAGTTAGCTGTCTCATCCTCACTCTATCCAGGAGGGTAGAGGTCACAGCTAAAGAAGAAAGATAAGTCTGACCAAGATTGTCGTGCACCTCTAAAGGCATCTTAGAGAACAAAGCCCTAAAAATCCACTCACCACTGGCCTCATGAATTGCCTATGTCTGAGTCTTCCTACTCAGTTAATCAGCTACTGCATTACCTTTACCAGGTGTATAGGCAAGCTAAAAATCGAAGGACTGATGGTATTCAACCTACCTTTGCTACTGCAGGTTCAAGTCATGCTAGGTAAATATGTACTTGAGACTCTTGTGGTCCGTGAACATCACAAAATGTTCTCCCAAGAGATAATGTCTCCAACAGCCCAACACATGAACAACTATATCCAACTCAAGATCATGCGTCGGGTAATTCCTCTCATGTGGCCTCAACTGCTGAGACCCGTATGCAACTACTCGATCACCCTGCATCAACACTGCTCCTAGCCCAATACCTGATGCATCATAGTAAACTGTATAGCTCTTCCCCTGCTCTAGTAATATCAGGATCGGTACTGATGTCAAATTTCCATTCAGCTCCTGGAAGGTTGTCTCGCAAGCTTCTGACCAAACAAAATTCACACCCTTCTTAGTCAAACCCGTCAATGGTGCTGCTAAGCTGGAAAAGGCCTTTATAAAGCGTCGGTAGTAACCAACCATCCCCAAGAAACTCCGTATCTCAAAAACATTCTTGGGATGCTCCCAAGAAACTACTTCTCTCACTTTCTCTGGTTCTACTAAAACTCTTACCTCTCAGATGATATGACCCTGGAAGTGTATCTGGTCAATCCAAAAGTGGCACTTTGATAGCTTAGCATATAGACGATGATCTCTCAGTGTACTCAATACGATCTCAAGATGGGTGGCATGGTCGTGTCAAGTGTGAGAGTACACCAAGATATCATCCATGAATACTACCGCAAAAGAATCCAGATAAGGATGGAAGACACGATTCATCAGAGCCATGAAAACTGATGGTGCGTTCATGAGTCTGAACGGCATAACCATATACTCATATAGACCATACCTGCTCCTGAAATCTATGAGAGTTATATCAGATGGTCTAACGCACAACTGATGATATCCTGATCTCAAGACAATCTTCAAGAACACTCATGCTCCATGAAGATGATAAAAAAGTTCATCAATCCTTGGCAAGGGATATCAGTTCTTAACCTTCAACTGGATCAACTTCCGATAATCCAAACAGAGTCTGAGGGTACCATCTGCCTTCTTCGTAAAAAGGACATGAGAACCCCATGGAGAAGTACTGGGTCAGATAAAACCCTTTTCCTGTAACTCCTCTAACTGTATCTTGAGGTCCTGCAACTCTGGTGCAGCCATCCTATAAGGAGGAATGGACACCGGTGTTGCTCCTAGCACAAGATCAATAGAAAAATCCACCTCACACTCTAGAGGAAGAATAGAAAAGTCGTCTAGGTAGACATACCATAAATAATCAACCACTAGAGGGAAATCCTTCTAAAAATTCCCCTGATCATCCAGATATAAGATCACAATCTGGGCTGTGACTCCACCTCGCCAACGATGCTCTGGTCTAGCTCAACTTTCCTGAACATCCCATTCACCCTTGTATAGAAACTGTCCACCCTCTAGTGATGTGAAACTCACCCTATGATGATAGTAATCCACAAAGGATCTAAAGGGAAACAACCACTCCATCCTGAGAATGACATCATAGCTCGTCATCTCTAAGAAATAGAGGTCCCAAAGAAAGTGACACCCACCAAAATCAAGTGGTCACTCCTTGCACTGATGCACACTAGCCATTATTGTTACCAACAGAGTGTCTAACGTCATAAAATCTGAGGAAGTAGAAACACCGAGCCCAAGGCTTTCCACAATAGGAACAGATATGAAACTATGTGTAGAACCCGTATCAAAAAGTACTGAAGGTAAGACAAAAGATACTAGAATAGTACCTCTTACAGTAGAAGGTCCGGGATCCTACTCCTGATGGGTCTGTTTCACTGCATATTTCTTCCCAGTGCCGCGACCCTGCGACACAGCTTGACTTCCCTGAGCTGTCCTACCCTGCTGCCTCTGAGGTCTAGGTGTCTGGATACCACAACCATGATCACCATCTCTACCTGCAGGCCCTGATGTATTCCAGTTCCCCGACTGGTAAGAAGCTAATGGTCCTGTCCTCGTACACGGATTCTTCACAGAACCCCTCTCAATAGCCACTATTATAAACGTCCTGTAAAAGTGCTGTAGATGACCCATCTTGTCGTAAGCTCGACACTCCACTGGGTCTCGTGGACACTGAGGTCTCTTGTGCCCCTCCTTACCACATTGGTAGCATATGACCTGGCCACCTGAAAGTTTCTTCTGGCTGGTACTACCACCCTGAGAGAAGTCCATCAGTCTCTTCCTCTTACTAGTAGAAATAGTACCAGAAACTGGTGCTGAACCGCCCTAGACCACACCACTAGCCTCTCGATGTTTCCTCTCTGTAATCAGTTCCAAGTTCACAATATCATGTACTGAAGGCAACCTGAAAACATTCACCAGTGCTCGAATGTCATATCGAAGAGAATCCTCAAAGTGTCTGGTTCTCAGCATCTCATCGCCCACCAGAACGGGTGAAAAATGCTGAAACTCGGTGAAATGAGCAAAATAATCCATCACCGACATAACACCCTACTGCAGATTCATGAACTCTCGATCTCTATCTGCCCTCAGCGTCTCTGGGAAGAAAAAGTCATAGAATACTGCCTAAAAATCTTTCCACGCCATGTCTCTCTGATGCTCTGACTGGGTGGTAACATCCCACCACCTCTTGGAAGAATCACACAACATATAAGTTGCAAGCTTGAACCTCCACCCTGGAGGCATCTCAAGATGCTTGAAAATAGTCTGTATCAACCCCAGCCAAGACTCCACAGCCTGTAGTCCTCCATCCCCTGAAAATGTAGGCAGATGCTACTACTGGAAGATACGTGTTAGCTCTGCCATAAATTTGGCAGCCGGCAGTGCTCCCTGAAAGGTCTGCATGAACCGCATAAAGCCTTTACGAAACTATGCCTCCACGCCTATGTCCAGTATAATGGCTGGCGCCGCATCTAGCACTGCGGGAGGATCCACTGGTAGCCCATGTCCTACCATCTCCAAAGTATACTCTTTGCCGCTCTCTTGGAGAACAACGCATGAATGTCTCTGCGGCATGACACTATAAGGTAAAACACAATCCTTAGATCAAGATCATAATAGTCTAAAAATTAAGGAACCAAAAGGGGAACAGGAGGAAGAAGGAATTGAACATTTTCACAACAAGACTACACAGTGTGTATACTGAGTACATGGGATATATTTGACTTCTCTTCCCTACCCGGGTCCTTTTACATGGCCAAGCCACACGACTCCTGTTGAACAAAACTACACGGAGTGTATATAATCTACAAAGTGTGTATAGTGTAATTTTCTAACTCCCCGTGTCGTTTGTGACACGGCTGACTACTCGGCTTGATACTACATGGCGTGTTACACCCGCACATGGCATGTACACCACTCCATCATCCCAGCCACACGGCTAATTCTACACGGTCTGTCCTTGGACAAGACTACAAAGGGTGTCCCACAGGTACACGACGTGTACTATACGAGCTTCACCAACCCGTGTTGTTCGTTACACGGCCGGATACAAGGCTCCAACTACACGGAATGTTCAATATACACATGGCGTGTACACGAAAGGATTAAACCGACTCGTGTTGTTAGTTACATGACCAGATCCCAGGTCAGACTATACAACATGTTACATAATGGAAACGACGTGTATGTCTTAAGGTCTCCTCCATTCGTGTTTTTAGTTACACGGGCGGACTCTGGGTCAACACTACACGACGTGTACATCCGGTACATAGCGTGTTCGCCCCAAGAATTTTCCATCCCCGTGTCCCTGCCCACACGGTCTTTGACACGGGAAGGACTATACGGTGTGTACTTAGGCTACACGATGTGTACTCAATTTTTTTCTTTTCTTCCCTAACAGAATAACATACACGACGTGTTTAAGGTACTACATGGCTTGTATATTGGGTGTCCAGACAATATGCCTCAGAAACTTCTCTGAAACCTAGAAAATAATGAGAAAAAACATCTAAGTGCCAAATTCTAATCTGTGAGGGCCCATACTCACCGAAAATCAAAGTTTGGAATCTTATATGTGTTATAACCAGATAAACAACCAATGATCCTCCAAATTTCGGTAAATGAGGGCCCATACTCCCCAAAAACCAATGTTTGTCATACATTCTATAAACAAGCTCACACAATAATACAATATCAAATAGGAGGTATCTATCTAAGAAACCATCACAACAATATGATTTTTCTAGCACAACGTCTATCATAACAACATGCAATTTCTAATGCACCTACATGGCATGGAAACTATGCATGGAATGAGATTTCTAGCATGTGCCTAAATGATGCATGAGATGGAATACCCTCATCTCATTGGGTTTCAACTAAATAGAACCCATGAATAAAATATAAATAGCATAATACAAGTGCGTCACCCCTCGGTGAAAATCAATTCAACTGTAAAATTGTAAAATCAGAAAAAAATGAAACATGAGGTAAATTGGTTTTTCCCTATACATGGGTTAGCTACGCCCGAGAATAACTTATTACCAACTACCCTTCTTTTCATATCCCTGACTAAGGCTCCGAATAGTAATTCAAAGAAAAGAACCCCTCTGATACCCCTTTGTAACGTCCCAGTTCCAGGCGCCACTAAACGGTTTCCCCGAACCCAGTTCGCCACGTGACCTCAAGCGCATTTCCCAAAATGCCAGAGGCCACCGACTAGCAGCGAGGGCCCAAGTCTGATTGTGGGGAAACTATGCCCTCATTTTTCAATGTGTAGCACAACAGAATACAAGATAAAACATACAACAACAGCGGAAGCAATAAACCATACACATTTAAAGTAAAAAATAGTAGTAAAATATAACCAACAGTTATATATAATGATAAAACATGCCTCAAGTTCTAAGAAAACAGCTAGAACATGTTACACAACAATAAAACACATTAAAATACAATGTATAGCAAAAAAAGAACAAAATAGTCCGTAGCATCACGAGCCTAAGCCCGGTCCCATGATTCCCTACTCCACAGAAGCAATCAAGTACTTGTATAGGGACCCTTGCCCTTATCTACACCTACAGAAACGTAATCTGTTTGGGCAGAAGACATCACCCAAATAGGGTGTGAGAAATAAATCCCAATAGGCACCCACAAAAGGCCCATTCTCAACTGTGTGTAAACATGCAACAACAGTTTGCGAAAGTAAATGCAATAAACTAAGAAGTACTCAAAAGTAACTAACTTAACCAGTTATATTGAAATTTTATTATTCATTTAATCATTCAGTATAAAGAAAACCACCACAGTTAATTTATATGTAAATAGTCAGTGTCCTCAGACACGCAAACCCTTACCCTCAGGTAACTAGAATCATTACCTCAGGCATTACCCTCAGGCATAATAGATATTTCCCTCAGGCGTACGAAGTGTCACCCTCAAGTACAAAGTCTATCACCCACAGGCACAAAAGAAGTTGCCCTCAGGCTGAAATAACCACTTCCCTCAGGCTAATATGTCACTGCCCTCAGGCTATAAAGTAAGATTGTCATTCCAAACTTATAAACAAGAAATACTCATAAAAGTACTCTCAAGGAAAAAGTAATGTGTAAAATAAACATGGCATACCCTCAGGTATCCAGGAAAAACGCCTAAACAGAGGAACGCACCCCCGGGGTGGTCCTGGATCCAAGTAGCGATCCCAAAAAACAGTTTATTATCACATTTAAATTACCTAATCAATTCTAGGTATTTAATTCAAAATGGCCTCAGCCATACGACACCCCATTAATGGGCGCGTATCTCAACAGTACACAAAACACACAGTAGTTGGAAAATTAAAAACCAAGCCACCTACCTTAAACACCCAAGAACGGTATACCCGAACGTTGATTACAAAAACAGCCAAAGATGAAATAGATATGAGGTAAAATAATTCTCATTAAATCTCAAATAACTTCCATTAGAGGAAGAATTGGAAAGAACTACGCAAGGAGATGAGAGGGCATACCCGTGCAATTCCAATGTGATCAATGAAAGAGGAAATGGATTCCCAACACTCGATCTGGAGATCCATGAAGGTTCAGTCATCCTTTCTCAAGCTCCCATCTAGTTCTAAGACAATCCTATGAACAGGGTTGGCTACTGCCCATTTTAAGCGAAAAAAACAACTTACACGATGTGTTATTTTGACTAGACAACATGTACTCCCCTCATTTAACTGTTCCTCTGGCCGCACCGCCAAAATGTTCATCCGTCGACATGAGTACATGTCGTGTATTCCTGACTACATGGCGTGTACTATCGCCCAGCTGGCGGCTGCTCTCTCCACCTTTCTATTCTCCTGCAGACTGACTACATAGCGTGTAAATACAAACTACACGGTGTGTAGTTGGTTTTTACACCTTTCATCACTAACACGGCTACACACCCCATGTACTCATCCCACACGGCCAAAAGTACATGGCGCGTATTCCCAAAATTTAGTATTTTCCCCATTTTCCTTATTTTTCCAAAAACACTTAAATAAAAGAGAAAGGAAGGAACCCGTACCTCAAGAATAAGAACCAGGTTATTACAGTTTTGGCTACTTCAAAGCTATTAAAATTAGTTTTTATTCAGGTATAGTTGATGCCAGTTCTTGTTTCTAAAGAGTATAAAAAACATGAGACATTATTATCTAATACTATTATAAATCATAAAAAATTAATGTTATGCCAAACATACACATGATTCTCTTACTTCTTATGTGTTTTCATCAACTAGTTTACCCTCTATTTACACGATCCTCCTTTCATAGCACATGATGTTGGATGGACATATCTTAAGATTTTGATTCATTAATATAAATATAAAAAAAGAAAAATAAGTTGTTTCATATCACATAAAACATTATATATATATAATACATACCATTTTTTTTAAGTAAATTATACCCTATCCTTGATTTATGGTATACATACCTTGGTTTTTCAACAAATTTATTATTTTCATCACTCCATTCTTATTTCATAAATATATTTTTTAAATCAATGTAGATAAATTAAATAATTTAAAATAAAATATTATTGAATACTATGAACCTAAAAGTATTTCTCATCATGTTGACTTATGAATTATTTTCATGTTTTATGGTTTATAAAGTGTTCATATATAACTGGTGGGTGGTGGTTTTCCTTCAATATCCCTAAGATGATTCTTTATAATAACTATATGGAATCCAATATGATATTTTACAGTGAACATTAAGATATATTTATTATGGAAATAATCTAAAATAAATGAAAACTACAAAAGATAAGGAAAAGTAAATCAAGGTATCATTATATAATTTTGTAGTAAAATAGAGAATGTATATCATAACATTAACTGGATATCTTCCCAAAGGGATTCCTTCAATATAGGCACAACATTGTTCCATGTATCTATATCAACTATAACATGCATTCAAATTACGATACCAATATAACTAATGAACATTGACTTGTTGGGTTCCATTGGTTGGTTGTGTTGATTCCTTCCAACCTAAAATTTTATACCTTTGTTTCCTGTCTTGATAATTTTAGTTAACACAATGATGCTATGTAATTTTTTGTTTTTTCATTATCATTTTGTTGATCCCCTAACATTTTCCACATCAATCATGTGTTCTTCCTAAGGATTGGTAACATTATCATGCATAGAAGTAATTATATGCATGAGTTGTAAAACATTTGATTTAGATCATTTAAATGAGAACACATAATATTAAGGGGAAAATCAATGTATTTTAAAAAATACTTTATCCTTCTCATTGAACCCTCTTTTTTTCCATTAACATTAGAAGGGATTTTGGTCCCCTATCTTGTATCCAAATACAAATTCATGATTACCTATAACATAAAATACATTTTATATATTGAGACCATTTTGAAATGATTTTGATTTCCCTATTAAAGGGTCATTCTCAATTTAATTTTCATCTAACCGTATAGCTGTTTTAGTCTCCAACAGGACAATTGAAAAATTATTTTTTGTTGGATCTAATATAAAAAATACGTAAACAACTTATCATTCCATTATGAATGGATCATCCTTATATCTTTACATATGGAAATTTACCTTTAGGAATCCCAATTCATTAACTTTCACAATACTCTTTTTGTTAAACCATCTTCAATGAAAAATTAACACTTGGAATTTTGTCTAACCCAACTCGTATAGCTATTTGGAGATGCTAAAATATGACATATTATCATAAATATGAATTATATATTTGGAACCTCATATTTGAATTTATTCCACAACAAAAATAACTCTATTTTTTTTGAATTGTACTACATTCATATTGTTACTTTGTATAGACATATAATAATTAATCACAAGACTTCTGTAAGATATAACATTTACATTTGGTCCACAGGATAATAATCAAAGTTGTTATAAATTTTAATTTTGATTTCTAGATAACTCCTTATAAAAATTATCATATATCCATCTTAAAAATTGTTTATTATTTTTAATTGATATCCATAATTTAGTACGTGTTGGATTTAAATGTCTAAAAATTAATTTGTGGGTCACAACGTGTAGAGAAACCACTAAACTATTATATAAAATGTAATGGTGAGATTATTCCACCTCTATGATAATAATTATAAAAAAATCTATTAAATAAATCCCTTCACCCATAAGGTGTCCACTACATTGAGATCTTGGGAGACTTATGATATCAGTATCTGATATGTGATAGATATATAATTAAATAGCTTCTTCAACAATATATCAGTCTACAATAAAACATTATGTACGACATTGATTCTTAATGTAAGATTTCAAAATCATCATATACTGTTCAATGGGGTGTAACCATCTATAATAGATAAAACCACATAGTTGAACCTCTCTAAACAAGTGAACCATTAGGCAGACCATAATATAAAAAAATGATGGTGGGAATAATAAATATAATTTACATAATATAACTACTATCTCTTTATTCCTGATTGGAAACTTAAATGGGTCCTTAACTTTACTTCATATGGATTTGAAAGAGAATCATAATCAAGTTAATGTATATTGTACATTTTTAGGTAGTATTTAGGGTAAAATAATGGGCATCAATTCATTCATCAAAACATGATATTCAAGTGATTTTAGACCCTATAACTTCAAATCAGTCATTGACATGACATTCTTGATATTTTATGAATAGACCTATTGAAATTTTAAAACATTAAGGAAATTTTAAATTTTTAAATTTTATTTTTTGGATATAGTTTAAGACACTAGAGGAATAAAAGTTGGCCTTTCACCCTTCATCGGTTCCAACTCTTCCTTTATCCCTATGCCTATCATTTCCAACATAGCCTTGATGCTATATTTTCTTTTTCTAGGATAATTTAGTAACATTACAATAACACTACAAGTTACATTTTTTTCTATATGAATGAAATCAAGAAAATGTATGAGGTACAAAAATTTATGTTATGGAAATTCAATAAAAATTGGTCTCCCTTTTAAACTAATTTTTGTAAGGATTTTCGAAAAAGGATTACAAAAAAAGTGTCAATATCTTTTACTTTCTCGAACAATTAATCACCCTTTAATAGAGACCACGTTGTACCTTATTCTATATTCTCATAAAACAATGTTGTCTAGGATTTATATTTAGGTTATCGGTGTAAAAATTTACCATTTACTAAAAACATAGTCTTTGAGGAATGATTTAATCTAACTAAAAGTTTGAATTCTTCACAAATGGGACACCCCAAAATTCCTTTAATGTTATAGCATGAAAAATTTCCTTAGGTTGGAATGTCATTTAGCATTTCGTATAATATGTACCTCATTCTGAATTCTTCACTTCTATGAGCATCATATAATGTAGCAGCCATATCCCACATCAATTTTAGATCTTTTATCAATGGATCCAAATAGATATCAATTTAATTATTGGGTTGCTTTGGTCTAGATATAAGCATAGAAAACATAATGTATTTTCTATTTATAATTAACTATGATGGAAAGATATAATTACCAACATAACGATCCATGTACTATGATTAATAATTTTTACACCAATACGATTTATTATATTTGAAAATAATGAAAGACTGAGGTTTCTCAAATCATTTCCAAATTCAGGATACTCATAATCAATTTTATTCCACCGAAGGTTGTCTACTAGGTGACATTGTTTCTCATTTTCAATTCTTGAATCTCCATGGCGTATCAATTCTCTAGTGATTTACTAACATCCAAATGGTTTTATAAACATTGGAATAATAGGAAGGTACCATAATAATTTCAATGGACTTGATTTATGTTTCTTTTATTGAATCGGGACAAACATAGGGAATTTTCTAAGTGATTCATTGTCCTTTTGAAATAATATGTAATCATTTAGATATGAATATTTCTTTAGAGATCATTACCATTGAATGTAGCAATAATATAAGAACTTATAATCAATAATACAGCTCATTTTAAATTGGTATCATATCATTCAAGAGACTAAGTAGTTTTTTAATGCTAGTTTTTCTCTATCAACTTATATCTGTCAAATTATATAACTACAATATAGATTATAATGTTGTATATTTAGTTCAACTGGTATACAATGATCTATTATCATAAATATTTAACTTCTCAAACAAAATAGTAAAATCATGAAGTACATCATCAATTTCCATTTTCATTTCTTCCATATGTTCAACATCATCATTTACACTTGTATTCATATCAATTGACCTACATATAACAGTATCATCCCAACTAGTATGTATATTTAATTTCTTCCCATGTTTAGTCTAAAATTTAGAGCTTTGATCTATTATTTGAAAAATAAAATGATCTTCCAAATATTCTGGATGGATTTTTATTGAATAAATAAACATAAAAATAGACAAAGTACCAGAGAATGGTTGTATGTATACTCTATTGAAAATAGGGTGAACTATTTAACTCTATCATCATAATAATTTTTCATATGATTACCACCCACCCATTCTCAATTAATATCCCTCCTATTAGGTTTATAAAATATTAATTTAGTAAAAATAATAATTAAATATACATAATTTATTCACAATTAAAGGGGAATGTTATATATACTTCTAATAAGGGGAACCCAACATTTGGATATTATAGGTGATGATTCATAACAAGTTAACATTTTACAGAAGGGTGACATGATAAGAAACAACCTAGTGTAAACATGTGGTTATTGGTCCAGGTTATTGATTTGATGTTTTATGGGAAAAAATATATAATTCATGGATGATTTATATAAATTTTCTAGTTGGGAGTCCATTAAAAGATAGAAGTTTATTTTTATTCATTTCTTCGGATGGTATGTGTTGGGATATGTGGTGTTTTTGTGATAAGGTTCTTAGGAATAAAAGTTGATGTTTTTTTATCATATGATAAAACATTCTACTTCAATACATGTTGAAGAAGTTTTTTAGTGGGATTAACAGAAATATTCATATCAAACTAATGATTCAAGTATAAGCCCAACCACCTAGGATTACCCGAAAAAACTCAACTATAGTGGAGACAACATAGATAAATACCTCTTAATAATGATAGAGTGGAAACTGTGAGACATTTTTGAACAATATGGGATTATATATGGATATTTTGAATGCTTTTCATGATGCCAATTTAAATTGTAAATGGAATTATGAGTGGGGATTTAAAAATATTTTTAGGATTCCCCAAAAATATGTCCATAGTTAAAATAAAAAAGTGAGTTTTTCTTAATGGGATGAATTGATAAAGTCAAATGGAAAAGCATAAAAATATTAATGAATTAAATAAATATAATGGTGTTTAGAATGATTTCAAGTGGGTAAAAGAGAAATAATGCATTGAAAATAGAGACCCACTAACTAATTGGAATTGATTTTGAAATGAAAATGGAAGGAATTTTCAATGAGGTCAGTAGGGGGAAGAAAATTCTATGAGTGAAAATTTAAAAAGCTGAGGAACTATTAATAAAAATGCATGAAAATTAACCCAATTAATAAATATCTAAAACATTATATTTTGTAATCTCAATTTTTGTGTCATTCTTACAAGAAGTAATTTTTAACTGAACCCGAGGTTAATAGTTTTTATTAAAAAATTCCTATCATAGAAGTTCATAGCAAAGAAAATATTACAAGGATTAGGTTTATTCTGCCTTTTAATGAATGAAAATGGGAAGAATTGTTTTATTTAAATCAATGGGATTAGGAAAGATATATTGAACATGGATTCTACTCCCTCATGTTAGAATCCAAACCCTCACTATAAAATTTCCTCAGGATGTGGAAGGAGTGGGAATGCTTGGGTAATGAATAATTTTCTGTGGCTAAATATTTGGTATGACCAATTTTAATATATCTCCTATGATTAAATACAGATTAAAGATCTAGAAAAAATAGTGAGAAACTAAAACCATACGTGAAATGTTTCCAATGATAAGTATCACTCAACCAAAATTGAAATCAAAAGAAAACAGTGAGGCTGAGAAGAACTGAGTAGGCTAGAAGAAGCATGAGTTTTGTGGTTAACTAGGTGATAGCCCCACTTGATGAGGACATTGTCAGGATAACTTAATTTTGTGTGTGATGATGGTTCCATATTAGGTATGTGTGAGGTAGTAGACATGTGTTTAGGACAATATCATAAGGATAAAGACACTAATAAAGGAGAACATTTGATGTTGTCTAAAGAGGAGTAGAAGTTATCACATACCGTAGGTTTTGAGAGGGTCTATTTGTTTGAGAAGGTCAAGGGGGAGTAGCGACTGAGGTAGACTTCCATGATAGCATGAACAATGAAAATGAAGTGAGATTTATTATGATTGAGTTTAAAATATTGAGAAGGGTTATATTATTGCTTTCAAAAAAGTGCTGATAAAGATGAGTTTAATCAGCACTAAAATAAAGCACTCTAGTAAAACCTCTTTTATCATAGTTTTTTAGCATTGAAAATGATATGTTTTATCAGAGATTTATACTATAACACCGATAAAACCCATATTTATTAGTTCTTTTTTAAAAGCACTCTTAAAAATTGATAAAAATAAAATAAAATATAATTTTAATGAATATATATTAAAAAAATAAATTATAAAAATAAAAAAATAATTAACATTATTAATGATTATATAATCTAAAATACATGAATGTTAAAAATGAGTGAAATTGAATAATTTAAAATGAATAGAGTACACAAATATTAAAAAATGGATAAGTTTTATTAATTACATAAATTAATTAAAATATAAAAAATGGATAGATATTAAAATGAAGATGAATATATATTAAAAATATGAACAAATTGTCAATAAATATGTATAAATAAATATTATAAAATGATTTAACTCTAAAAAAGAGAAAAATTAATAAATGTTGAAATTGATTAAATAATATTAACTAATATAATATAAAAAATGAATAAGTTAAACTCAATGGATAACAGAACTAGTTAAAAAATGAATTTATAAGATTAATTACATGAATTTTAAACACGTAAAAAAATGAAGAAAATAATATAAAAATAAATTTAAATGAATTAATTATATATATTCCAATAAATTTTAAATATTATAACATAATAAATAAATTTTAATGAATAATATTTAAATAAATTAAAAACATAATAAGAGTATGAAAACATAGAAAATAATTATGTATAGTTAGTAAGAATAATTACATTAGTTGTATATACATAAACAAATGAAGAAAATATTTAAAAAAATTATTTTAAAAAATTAATTATATAAATTCTGTACAATTTCAAAATACTACAGCTTAATAAATATAATTGAATTAATATTAATAATATAAATTAAAAAAGAATGAAGAATATTAGAAAATAGTAAATAAATATGTATAAATAAATATTAAAAAATGAATACATTCCAAAAATATATAAAAATATTATATATTAAAAATTAATAAATAATATTAAATGAAAGAATATTTAAATTGAATGAATAAAATTTAATAAATAAAAAAATATTTTAAAAGAGAATTTATGACATTATCTAAATGAATTATTAACACATAAAAATTAAAATAAATGAAAAAATAAATGTTATTGATTAAATAAATAAAAAAATTATAAAGTAAATTATATGGACTATAAAAATTTTAAAATTAAAATGCATTTATAGGAATAAATTATATACATTTAAAACATATTAAAAATATTAAAACTTAATAAATAAAAATGAATATATGTTAATAATATTAATTAAAAACATATAGAAATTGTTAATTCATAGTAAAAAAATATGTATAAATTTTAGAAAATGAACAAATTTGAAAAATCCTAAAAATTAATAAATACCACAAAAAATTATATTGAATGAAATAATAATAAAAAATAAATAAAAATTTTTTATAAAAAATATAACTTTGTAAATTATAATATTATTAAAAAAATCATTTAAAAAAATTAATTATATTAATTTCAAAAAAAAAATTAATGTTAAAAATTAATAAACAAAAATGAAGAAATATTATTCATATAAATTAAAAAAATATTGAAAATATTACATAGTAAATAAATATATGTATAAATAATTATTAGAATATTATTAAATTATAAACAATATAAAAATTAAAAAATATTAAAAAAGAATAAATAGTATTAAATGAAATAATTTTAAAAATGAATAATAAAATATAATAAAAAAAACTATTTAAAAAATTGAATTCACAAGATTATCTACATGAATTATAAACACAAAAAAAATGAATAAAATACTAAAAGATTCTTTTAAATAACCTAATTATAAAAATTATAATCATTTTAAAAATATTACATGTTAATAAATAAAATTTAAATACTAATTATATAAATTTAGATCATATTAAAAATTATACTTAGTAAATAAATATGTATAAATTTTAAAAAATGAATAAATTCCAAACATATTATATAAAAAATGAATATATATATATATATATATTAAATGTGAAATAATATTAAAGATGAATAAAACATGCCAAAAATACACATATGCACAATTCATATACATGCAAATACCCATATATACACATTCATATATGTACATCACACACATGTGCACATACGCATTTGCATGCATATGTACACATGAAAACATATACACATATTGAACATATATATACACATACACAAAACAGAAACACAGAACAATATTCATACACATATATTCACATAAACATAGATATAAATATATAAATTAAAATATCACATATTAATAAATCGTATTTATTTATATTTATATAATTGTTCAAATTATTAGTATATATATTTATATATCATATTTATATAAATTATATATATTTTATAATTAATGTAGGCAACTAAAAAATATTTTATGAATATGAATATGAAAATTTTATATATGTTAATAATATTTATTTATTAAATGTTATACAAATAACTGTATCTTTTATTATCGCTTGGAAATGAGTTGATAATGTTGAAACTTTATTAATGAAAAATATTTTCCTAGAAAAGCGAACATGTTTATAGTAAATTTTTTCATTCTATTAAAAGTAATCTTTATCAGAACTTCTATTTAGAATTGATAAAAATTTCACTTTTATCAACGGTTTCTGTTTAACAATAATAAAAATCAGCATCGTATATCACGCGATCTCTAGTTGTGTTGGTTATGGATTAAGATGAGAGGTTTACAAATCTATTGTTATTTGGAATAGTTGTAGTGGGATATGAGACTATAATGGCATGATGATTTTAGGATGGTTTACAACATGCTATCAGAGTGAAGGTATATATCTTCACATTGGTAATATTGTTAGAGGCAATAAATCATTCACTAATACTAGAGAAAAACATAGTAAAGGAGGGTGCACCAAGTCGGACAGTAGTGTTGGGTGAGGTAGCTAGTAGAACATCGGGTAATTGGAAGTGTGGAAGTGAGGATACCCATAGGGTAGTAAAAGTAGGGCTACAAATATTCAACCATGGAGTGGGTCATCACTAACATTCTTCTATTGTGGGAAGACATGACATGTTCAGGCTCTCTAAGATCAACCACCATAGAAGCTCCTTGCATGCAACCCAATGAGAAACATGGAAATATTTTGTTAGAGTTACTAACAGGAAGTTAAGGTTCATAGACTGGGTCAAACTCAGGATTAGAGGTGCTTTCAAGAGACACTGGTCCGAATTCATCAACACATTTTTTTACATGGTAGTGAAAAAGATACCCAACATGTGGGGAAATGGTCATTGTGGTGTATAGCTACATAAGAAGGATAGTAATTGGGTAGTTAGTATGGAGGATAGTTACAACTATTTTAGATAATATATTTAGAGTAGGCTAGAGAGCAGATGATATTTAGTGGTATTACATGATAGTTTAGTCAATGTATTCAATTTCTTTGATATATATAGGTGCACAAGGTTCTCATACGATAAATGGATTAACAAAAAGATAGTTAATATATGATGATCTGGTTGAGTTCATGATAAATAGGGGATTTATTGAAATCACTCATTTTTGTGGGAATTAGGTGATATTTAGGATTTTTATGGGAATTGAGTGCGAGGCATGATTTATGTGAACATAGGATAGGACCCATGACTTTAGTCATGGTATTCATTTTTCATTGAGTTCTAGTTAATGACTTACTATTCATACATAGCTAATTCATCAATGACATACTATTCATACATAGCTAATTTTTGGTTGATGGGGTCTTTGGAGTAATGTGAACATAGGATAAGACCCATGAGTTTGTGTTGACCAATTTTTATCATTGTTGATATTTATAGATTAATTATCATGGGGGATGGTGTTGACCAATGGTATGGAGTATGTGTTCACCTAGAAGTCCATGGTTAGTGGTTTCTATGACTAATAGTTAGGGGTTGAGGCTATCTATTAATATGAGTATTATGGGTGGGTGATTAAAATGATGTACATTATTGTGCCTACAGATGTCAAGGTATTAACCTGATAATGGTAATTTATAAGTCCTTGGGACATGTGAGATGACTTGTGGACGTTCCTTTTGGTCATTGGGATGGCTTGTATGGCTATGGGTTAAAAATTTTCTTGTGAAATCATGTGTTATGTGATTGGATTGAATTTTGAGGCTTTTTTCAGTATGATTGGTAATTGATGTGTCTTTAACAACCTAATATTTTTGACCCTATAAATTAATATTATACTCAATAGATTATGTCACATGATACACCAAACTAATGAAACACTAAAATAAAACAAACCAAGAAATATTAAAATTACAAGAATAATATAATCATTAGTAGATAAAAGGATAATAATAAATTGAAATATTTATATATAGTTATTATTTTAAAATTATACATTTCAAAGAACAATTTGAAAAAAGGTGTATGGTATTTTACATTAATAAATTAAATTTAAAATAAATAAAGTTTATTATATTTAGTAATATGTAGAGTTTTAGAGAATTATATTAATATAAAATTATTAATAAATCTATATGTAAAAATATTAAAAATTGATGAATTTTAAAAATGACAATTTTTAAATAAAATTCACATTTTTATTTAAATTGAATTTTAATTTAAAAGATAATTTATAAATTTTAGAATTTTAATTTGAAAAAAATAACTATTTTTTTAATTATAATTTCAAAATTAGTTTAATATGATTTTTTCGATTTTTCTAAAATATTTATTTTAGGTGAATAGTATACAATACCGTTTTTATAAATAAAATAAATTTTAGGACATTATTATTATATAAGTATGAGTTTAAATTTAATGAAAATTTTTTCTAAGAAAAAATATTTATTTTATAAGTGAATTTATAATTTTAAAAATTTTGGTTTTAATTTACAAATGCATACTACACATTTTAGAACTTAATTTTATTTCAAAAAATTAATTTTAGTAAATTATAAATTTTTTATTTTAAATGTAATATTTATACTTTTTATAAAATTAATATAATAAATTTATTTTAAAATTTTAATCATTAGGTCCTAGTTATGTGATAAGTTTCAATTTATTTTCATTCATAATGGATAAATTACTTCCGTAAAAACTTGTTATGTTTGTAAAGTCTTAAATAGGTAAAAAGGGTTTAACTTAGAGGGAAAGATAAAAAATATATTTAAAACATATGTGAGAATGTACAATTGAGATCTTTATATTTTTTTAACTTCCCATATTTATAATTTCCCAATTTTGGAGCTACATTACAAGAGAGTGAATACCCAATATTAATTGTTTTTGAATATTTTAAAATATTCCAACGCTTTTCACTTATAAAAGGGGCACTCTTCTGCTTACATCCCCTAAAATAGAAACCTACTTATTTAATAAAAAAATATATAAAAACCTGTCCTAATAATTCATAAACACTTTCAATGGGTTATACTCTTTTTGAAAAACCATCCCTCAAAGGCTTAACCCCCTTTTCATATAAGATAATCTAATAAGCGAGTTATAAATTTCAAACATCTCCTTTATCATTTCTATTTCTTTTAGTGAAATTCTTATTCCTAAAATTAAATTATACAATATTAATATTAAATAAATAGTATAATTATTATACTGTTATGTTATTACAATGATGGTACAAGAATTAACCACCTTTCCATTTTCTATTAAGAAAAATGAAACTATAAATCTTATGTTGTGAGAACTACCACCTCCATAACACAACTTATTTAATTTTCATTAAACTACTTATAAGGATTATCATAATATGTATTTCAATACATAAGTATAATATCTATGAAATAATTTATATTTTTAAATGATAAACCATATTATTCCTTTTCCCAATTCTATAGAAAATGAAATAAACATTCATGTATACGTGTCTACTACCGCCTCCATGGAACGATTGATTTATATTTTTGTTTTAATAACTCCCTTATATGGATAGTAATGAGAATGGGTTAAATGGATAAATATTATATTTATAAAATTATTAATGTTATGTAAGGAAAAATTGGATGTAACACCCTGATATTTTATGATATATATCTTTTCAAATAAATTTAATTTCTTCTATAGCTTGTGATACATGAAACCTTGAGTCTAAATGAACCAAAATTAAATATACTATTATAATCTATATATTAATTGGTAGATATGAATATGAATAAATAAATCATTAAAAATATATAGTTAGGGCATGTATAAAATAATTTCATTAAATATCAATTGATTATAAAATAAAATAAAAATCATTTTAAGTAAAAGAGTTGTTTTCTAAAAATTACAATTTATGATCACAATGCGTTTTTATTTTAACAAATTAAATTTATCTCCATTGGTGAATAGTTTTATTTAAATATATATGTAATTTATCAAACAATTTTTTTTAACATTAATTTAATAATTTTTTAGCAACGAGATCAGAATATATATCCAGTTCTATGCTCAAAAATATATTTGTCTTAAAAACAGTTTTCATCCTATTTTGTAAACTTATTTTAAAATTAATTTATACCCCTTATAGAAATTGAATTTGGAAGAATATATTACATATTTATAATTAGCAGGTCCAAATTTGGTAAATAGACCCCATTTATTTTTAGGTGTTATAAATAGTAACCATGGTAAAATTTCTAACCTCAGTAAATGGTAAATTGGGTTGAAATATGTTAAAACTATTTTCTATGGTCATAATTTTTAATCTTAATTATTATTGGAAGAATTTATTTAGTAAATTATCAACTTAAAAATTAAATTTAGTTATTAATGGAATATTTTCAATGAAAAAGACCTATATAATATTTAAATCAAAGAAAAATATGAAATTCCACTCTCTTAATTTTAAATATCTCTTATGTGTTCACATTGAAAAAAGCTGTGAAGGATTCATAATGGACATTTTGAGAATAATTAAATTATTTACATTATTTTATTTTTTATTTCTAATCTTTATTAATTATATAATTAGAAGAAATCATTATGTAATACTGAAACAATATTTATTCAATTAATAAACAAATATAATTAATGATTGTAAAAATATTAGATGTAATATAATTTGATAGATTTATAGTGTATTAAAAATTTTATAGATAAAAATAAAAAATTATTATTATGTGAAATTATTATATTCTAATTTTATCTTTTTATTGGTGTCTTTAAAGTCAAATTAAATTAATAGTTCTAAAATTAACAACAAAAATATTTTATAATAAATAATATTTTATTAAATGATTTAAAATTCCTAAAGAAATTATATTCCAAATATTGAATGGAGTAGTATTGAACATATATGTCATAGTTCATTTATGAGTAAAATTTCCATTTAATTTAACATTCTCAACCCTTTAAGAGTGAAATAGTTGTTACTGTAGTTAAGGTAAAATGTTATTAACAAAGGGGTTAATAAAAAATATAATGATTAAAATGACACAAAACCCTATCAAAATTTCATTATTTGATTATATATCTACATTAACCTCTTTTTATTAGAATAGATATAAATTTTTAATCATTTTTATTAAGAATTACTTAAATATAGTTTAATATTTTAACTAATTCCAAATGTGTCCTTTCCCTACTTTATTAATTTGACCCCATCCTCTCTCTTTATTACTGAACATTTATTATTATAGATCAAAAAAACACTAGATAATTATATTATAAATATAATTATCCATATTCTATATGTTCATTCTTCCAAAAATAGAAACCTTAAGATCCTCAAGAGGAGATATAAAAGAGTTATTTCAAGGAAGAAGTAATCACCTTAACAAATCACTTTGTTTTCTAGTTCATATCTTTTCACCTATAAATCTATTTTATTTATTATAAAATAATAATATAAATATCAAAAATATAATTATTATTATTATGAAAAAACCATTATTTGACCGATTTTCTATCTAATGGTAAGTGAAGTATTGTGTGTGAATACACACGACATACCATCTTCACGTAGTGATACAATTCATTTTTCATCACCATATTTTATGGATGAGTATTATTTAGGGTTTAATGATTATAATTTTATTTATGAAATAATTAAAATTTTAAAATTTTAATATTATATCTACTTTCTTTCATTTCAATCCATTGGAAAACGATAACGTCGCTCGTGCGTACGTGTGGACTACCACCTCCAAGAAGATACACAATTTATTTTTCATTTTTAGTTTACATAGACTATAAAAAGGATATATTTAATGAATATATGTTATATTTTTGATATAATAATGTTTCTTAAGATTTATATTATTATTTAACTTTCTTTAATACCATCCGTTGAAAACAGAAAAAGACATTTTTGTGTACGTATGACTTACCGACTCCATGAATGCTGTACTTTATTTTTCCATTTCTATGTTTTTTTGTAAAACTATAAATAAATATATAATTATTACAAATATTACATAAATATCATGATTAAAATTATGGATATTATGGAACCATTATCAAATAATAAGGATCAAAACTACTGAAGCAATACATATTTGAAGAAATAATGCTGTTAATACAGAGAATAGTGATTTAAAAAAAATTATTAATAAATTAGTAATAAAAGGTTATAATTAAATAATATGTGAAATAATATATATAATAATGGTCATATAATATATTTATAATAAATATATATTTATTATAAAGGAGTTTTGGACATGTACTATGGATGTCAGACCTCAGGTAAGAGATTTATGTTATAATTTCTATATTTATCAGGAATGTATATAATTATGTTTTGATGATGAAATTTTATTATATAACTATAAATAAAATCATGGATTTTATTCCCCTATGTTTATTTATATAGAATACATGTTTTCTTTCATTTTCAAACTTTTATGAACTCAAGAGACTAATTTTTTTAAGGAAAATCGACTCTATTTCTTTCTTTAGCAAAAAATCCTCTTTATTCCATATCCATGTTTTATAAAAATGTTTTCAAGAATGATTGTAATATTATATTATGTTTTTAAAGTAATTTTTACCCATTATTTTATTTTTATTTTTTTAAAATGAATCTTTTTGACATTTTTTGAATGTGGTACTTTTTAACTTTTTTCCAAGAGTATGAAAGTAATATTTGATTTTAACTGACATGACATGAAAAAAATACTTGAAAACATGAACAATCAATGATTTGAATATTAAATTACAAATTTTCAATTTTATTTTCAAAGAAAATTTTCTCTAAAATATTTTTGAAATTTTTATATTTTAAAGATGTTATTTACAAGTGGAAGGGGTTTTTTCCTCAGGAAATATTCCAAGTGAACCTTTAAAGTCATTTTAATATAAGATAAAATAATTTGATATTAATTTTTATTTACTAAGGATATGATCTAATGATAAAATAAATATTATTTATGTGGATGGTTTATGATTATGATGATAGGATATTTATGAAGTATATTTCATTTCCACAGGTTATGCTACTTTGAGATTTCTATGAAATCCATTTCTTTTCATGGGTTATGACGTAAAAAATGCTTTATGATATTTTTGTAGACATATATATAGTTTTCATTATGTGATGGGTGGGACTAGAATTATATACCCCTCTAATTCATTTGGTAATGAATGATATCTAATGAGATAAATATGAATGTAATAGGGAGTTAACCCAACTCAAGAAAGGACTCTATCCACTATAACAATATTGGGAGTAAACCTTGACTAATAAAATGGAATAGGGAGTGAACCCAATCCACTATGATAGTCCTGTCAATTATTTTTCGCTACTATGGAAATGATTTTCTATGGTTATGTATATTCAATAGATTTAAGAATTATATTAAAGTTAATATCTCATGGACCATGTTATTTTATTATTTTATGATTCATGTATTATGAACTTCTATGATTTATTCCATGACCCAATATTATGATATTTTAAATGTAGGGTATGGTTTTTAAATGTTACTCTCATGTACTTATACCCTTTTTATCATATTATAATTTAGTTACAATTGACATATCCATTATTTACCATTAATGAGCATCATATATCACCCTTTCTTATGATCCCATTCCATAGGTTTTGAAGAAAGGTCATAAGTATGACACATATAATAAGGGTGATAGTTATGATGAACTTATTGGAATATTATGCAGCTCACTTATAAACTAGTTCTTTATGTATCAATGTTTTTTAATCTACAAAACCTATACAATTATTGCATGGATTATTATGTTATTTACTAAATATTTCTCTAATATGATGTAATATATATGTAAATTATGTATGGGTCTCTATATTGGAAAAATATTTACAATATGAGCAATAAATAATCAGGGTAAATTCAACCATCTAAAAGAGAGTTTTAAGAGAAAACTATTTTTTATTTATACTATGAAATAAAATATTATAATTTATATTATTATTATAATTCTTTCCATTTATTATATATCACACTAATAAACACTCAATACAATCATTTTTATTTGATTATAATGATATTATACCCAAATCAATTTATAATCATCCATTAATTATGATATGTTCTTATTTTGGTTGGTCTTAAAACATACATGAACAATGATATGAATTTATATAATGGATGACTATGTAGAAATAACAAATAAAATAATATTATATAATTTTTTTGGAAATTTTATATCAATATTTAACTAATTTGTTAAGAAAACACCCTTTGTTGGATAAGAATCATTGAAATATGCTTATTGTCGATTTCATCTTCAAGGATAAAGAATGAAACACTAATGAAAGGTAGATAAAAATTAATAAATTACTAAAATTAACCCTTTAATTAAACTATGATAAAATGGTATTGATATTATTTTTATTTCAAATGAATACTAACACTACAATCATAAAACTGTTTCAAAACAATCATGATTACTTACACTAAATATTGAGAATATATAAAAAATAACAATATATATATGTGTATATAATGATTATAAATAAGGAATATAAACGGTTATTTTACTAAATAAGATTCTTGAATATGTTCTTAATATTGTTTTAATTAATTATGATGTTTGGTGTAAGTAAATAATGAATTAAAACCAATTTAAGGGTTTGTTGTCTTAAATAGTTTTCTCATTGAGACCGATTTATTATTATATGCCATGTTTTTTTTAGAATAGAGTATATCCTACCCATTTAATTTTTTGTATAATGATCATATAATTTTTCATTAAATTTAAAATTTTCATTTGAAATTAAACTCTTTCATGGGATTTGGAATCAAGAGTTTCTAAGTTTGTAAGGGTTTTCATGGTCTCAATTTTGATTCTTTGAGATATAATACATTTTAGGCACCATGAATTAATTTTATTGTGTATTTTCTACCCATAGATATATTTTTATCATATTTATTTTTTATTTTATTTTATATTAATCCTAATCATATTACCTTCTTAAAATGGAAATTGATTCAATTGTTACCCCATTATTAAAGATTTTTGTTAACTCAACTTTCGTTCATTGAGTTATGATCATTCTTGGGAACTTATCTCATATAATTTGGGTATATTCTATAATTTTTTGTATTATGTGTTATTGTCTCATTAATTTATGTGGATTTATATTCCTACCACATAAATCCATATCGAATATTTCTTACATAATGGAGTAAGTTTCCCTTAAGGGATATTGATGGCTCAAATATCCTTTCATTGAGTTATAAAGTTTTATCTTGAGCAATTCTCTTCAGTGTTTTGGTTCTCCCATCATAATATTTTATTACATGGTATTTTGTAATCCACATTGGTAAAAATATTTTTTAATAGAAATAATGTTTTATAACTCTTTTCAATGTAGGTTTTCCACAATTTTAATTTCAAAGTATTAAAAAGGATCATTCAATAATCAAATATTTTTTAATTTTATCTACATTTACTATTGAAAAAATAAAATTATTTTCAAGGATCTATTATTAGATATTATTTTTAAAAGTAAATTTTTCAAAAAAATTCACTTCGCATTTGCAAAATTTACTTTTAAATGCGACATGTAAATCCGTATTTAGCTTTAACGTTAAAAATATGTTATAAAATCTCTTTTAATATTTCAAAATAATTTTACTTTTCATATTCAACAAGAGTTACACTCATTAGTTTCATGTTACAAGATTTATAATATAATAAATATATATATTCATGAGGAATGACCTCATGGTATTAAAAAATTTGATTACTTAATCCCTTATTATATGATACCTATCAAACCATTAATTTAAAATATGTTTATCAACTATATCAACATCATTTTGTGATTCCTATTCTAAAATAAGGATATGTTTGTTTAAAACCATCCACTTTATTTCTTTTGACTAATTATTAAATAGTCTTTTCTATCAATGATAAGGTCTATCACCAACTTTTTCATTCCTAACCATCCACTGTGAATAGGATTAACTTGTCATTTAGTGCCTTTTATTTGTAAGAACAATATATTTACTTCCATTTATTGATGGGTGTTCACCTAGATGGAATACATAAATTTATTTGGGAAATTATTAAGTTGACCATATAACACACATCTATATGGTCTAAATAAGACATATTTTATCTTTATTTATGGGTATTTACATATAAAGATGATTAATATCTTTTAATAACCATTTGTTAACCCTATGAATACCATGTGATGACTTAATTATGTGAATCCATCTAAAAATTTTATGAAACCCATTTTATTCCATGGATTATTTTCTATTTAAGAAATGAAACCTATTTTATTTCCATGGGTTCTTTATGATGTGTTGAATTAAACCTATTTCTATTATGTGTGTTTTTTATGACAAATAATTGATGTCCTATAGCATATATATGTTTGGATTAATTACAGGTGGATTATTATATTTCCCTCCATTGCATTGGTTAAGGATTTTTAATTCACAATAAAAGTATTTGAGAGAGAATTTTAGTCACTCATAAGCGTAGAAACTGATAGTGAAACTCATGAAAGTAATGCTTCTCAATAATAATGTTGGTTTTATATTTGAAAGGTGTTCCATGATTTTATACTAATTTTCATGACTATTTTATGATATAATGAATCATTTTAATCGAATATTTTTTCCAAACTATTTTGATTAATGTATTATGTTTTACTGATCCTTATTCCATGAATTATGATATATGATTTGTTGAATATGAATATTGATTTGTATCTATATTATAGCAATATTATTATCCTATTCTCACTTATGATATTCAGTTATTATCAGTTATGTTTACCCTTACTGAATAGCTGAACTCACCCCTTCCTTATGTTACCAATTCCCGACATTATGAAGATGAGTATAACATTTGATAAGTCTAAAAGGATTCTACTCGGGATTAATTATAGAGAAATGTTCACAATTATTATAAAATAATTTTTTTATCCAGCTATTCCTTAAAGACACTAAAGCTCCAGTTCTTAGGTTCGTGTGACTATTTGTGAGATGTAATGGTTCTCCATGTAAATAATTAAATAAATGGGTTTATTTAGATCAAATCACTATAATGGGTATCATAGGATTGTTTATTGTTTTTATTAGTTTAGTTCTTTTGGGGTACTATAATTAAATAAATTTAGTGAAAACCCTATGTATGATTCAATGTATAAGTTAACATACAAATGTTTTGGTAAAGTAGGGATTATATGGTATTCCTAGAAACTATAACCTTAATTTGATATTATAAATGGACTGTGGTTTTGGAATAGATGCACCTAGGGGTAAAAACCTTAAAAACACCAATTATGTATCACCTCAATCTTCATTATGGTTGTTGATGAGTGAGCCTAAGACTACACAATAGTCTATATACTCTTAAGGGATACTCTTTGGTTGATTGTATTCTATTTATAAACCATTATTCTAGATTTGAGAATATATTTAGAGTAAATTAGATATCCTAATAGTAATATAACCATGAAAAACATATGTTAAACTTTAGGCATTATAGGTTTAACTGGAAGTAACATAGGTTTAAATGAATGTGTCATTGAAGAAGAAACATTGGGATTGATCTTTCATATTGATATGATAATTTACTCTAATTTAATAATACCCATTTTGAGTTTTAGTTTTTTGTTGAAATAGGATCACATAAATTAATATAAGAAAGGTATATATCTAGAAACAACTATGTTTTATAACTGATTAATGTAATATAATTAAATGGTTGAGAATATTATTATTTTCAATTTTCGATGAAAAAAGTGAGTTTATTAATATTACCTTAGGAAATGAGGTTGATATCATAATACAAATTAAAATTTAAAACATTTTTTCTATTTTCATTAGTGAGTATATTTATCAATGGTATTCTGGTATATTATATTTAAAGATTATGTAAAACATCTAAATATTTTTCTTCAGTTCTTCTAAATTAAGGGTATGAAAACATATATTAAATGGTATCAGTACCATTAAAAAGTTATTTTATGACATGTTTATATTTTATTGGAATAAAAATTGGTGAACACTTGATTTAGGTATTGATAACACTTAAGATTGACATACACATAATGTTGATATAGTAAATGGTTTTATGAATTTCAAAATGTAAGGTAGAAAATATCAATATCCTTGGGATTGATAATTGATTCTTGATTTTTTTGGTGAACCTCATCTCATTTTAGCATTATGGTATATATTGGATAGTATGTGATTTTATACCATTTTATATTTAAGGAAAATAGTAATTTATCAAAGGATATTTGGTTTCTACATGGTTTAATGTCTTGAAGATTCAAATGGTTTTCTAAAAGGTATATAATGGAGAATATATAATTATGGTTTATATATACTTAGGTATATGATTATATGAATGGATAATATTTTCAAATAAAATATATAACTTGATATAACATATGAGGGTATATTAGATGTCATATTTAAAGTTATATCATGAATTATTTTTATGGTATGATTACCCTCACCTACTTTAATTAGTGAGTAATAATTAAAATTTCAATGAAAGAATTTATTTAACAGGGGTAACATATGACAACTTGAGATTTTATACCCTTTAAATTAATATGATATCCAATTTATTATATTACACACAGCACTAAACTAACATAAAACCCAAATAAAAGGAACCATGACATATTAAAATTACATTAATTATATCATAATTAGTATATAAAAAGATAATATTTAATTAAAATAATTATATATAATTATTTTCTAAAAAATAATTCCTTTAGAAGAACCATTTGAAAAGGGGTATTATATTTTACCTTAATAAATTATATTTATAATAGTTAAAAGATTTTTATAATATTTAATATTAATATTTATAAACTAATATATAAATATTCAATTATTCATAAATATATATGAAATAAGAAAAAAAAATACATGAAGTATAAAAAGGTCATTATCTATTAAAAGAGGGTTTTCATTATATATTTTATTTTAATTGAAAAGTTAACTTATAACTTTTAGAAATAAAATATGAAGAAATTAAATGAATTCATTCATTTATAATGTCAATAAATTTTTCATATGATTTTTTTTTATTTTTCTAAAAAAATTATTTTTCTTGGTGAAAAATGAAAAATACCATTTTTCTAAATAAATTGACTTTCATGACATTAAGATTATATAAGTGGGAATTTGAAATTCCTGAAACATTTTTATAAGACTATATTTATATTTTATAAGACACTTTATAATTTTAAAAACATATTTTTAAATTTAATAATCCATATTTTATATTTTTTAACTTATATTATATTTTTTAAAATAATTTTTTTTAATAAATTAGTTATCTAAAATTTAAAAATTAATTTGTCACCTTTTAAATATTAACATAAGAAAATTTATTTCAAATTTGGAATCATTAGGTCTAAATAATGTGATAATAACTAATCTATTTTAAATCATAAAGGATAAATATCTTTCTTTATTTTAATAGGTTGGGGCCGAGACCCCTTCTATTAGAAAAAATAAAATCCTCTTATAAATAGGGGTGATAGGTAACCCTTACCTGACATAGAGGCCTAGGGCCTAGGGGTACAAAGATATAAAGCAACAAGAACTAATGGACCAGACATCTGAATCAATAAAAATAGCCCAAATGACCAGTGTGAGAAGCCAACAACATGAACAATCATGAATCAAATCACACACCACCCCCTACCAATAGACATCACCACATAAATCATATCTCAAAAATTATTTTCCCCAACAAAAAACATTTCATCGTGATGGAGACACAATAAGGCAGGGCACCCCTCCTTCCACAATGTGGGAGGAGATATGGATGATGGGTAATTAAGGAATTGATCAACCATATCACTTCCCCTATCCATTATTTTAAAACATTCGAGCTAATTATTTTAGAGTGACTTCCCCTTTTTATTATTTTTTGGATATTTTCAAAAATGACATCCCTTTTCACTTATAAAAGGGGAACTCATGTCCTCAATACCCCTCACACAATAACCAACTTATTCAATCCCATACTCTGCATAAAAATTTATTAAATATTTTTAACCATATTAACCAGGATTTAGTCTTCTTAAATTTCCATCCCTTAAAGGATTAACTCATTTTTCCAAGGAGACATTCTAAGAGGTAAGGTATAAAATTCTAACCACCCATTTCTCATTTCCATTTCATTATGTTCACATCCTCTTTATAAAGTTTCATTATATTATATCAAAATGATAAAATAAATATAATTAGTTTACTTTTATGTTATTATAGTGAAGTTACACACATTAACAACCTTTCCTATTTATATTAATAAAAATGAAATCACCATTCATGCATTGTTCGAACTACCATCTCCACAACACATCTTGTTTAGTTTTTATTAATAGACTAACAAGGATGATACTAATAAAGAGTTTATCATTTATGTTTAATATTTATAAAATATTTTATACACTTAAATGATAAACAAAATGTTTATTTATCCCCTCCTTTTAGGAAAATGAAATCAGTATCCATGCATACGTGTGGACTACTACCTCCTTAGAATGATTGTTTACAATTTTTTCTTTTCATTGATTACTTACATGGATGGTCATGAGCATGGGTTTAATGGATGAATATAATATTTATAAAATTATTATGGTTCTATAAAATAAACTTTTACAACCTATTAACAATATTAACAATAAACAATCATAGTAAATTCTAAAGTCCAAAACAGAATTCTAAGATAAATAGATGGTTTCTTCATACTATTATATAAATTCACATGTGTTATATTATTCATCAAATTATTTATAATTATGATATATCAGTATAAGAAACACTAAATAAAATCATTATTCTTATGTTATAATTATATTTAAACTAAATAACTTCATAATCATTTAATAATTATTATATGTTATTGGTTATTTTTAATTAACAACCTACTTGAAAAATACATTGAATTTATATTATGGATAACTATGAGAACATAATAATTTTTATAATATGATATAAATAAGTAAATAATTATTTATTCTTAAAAAAAATTATATAAATATTTAACTCATTAATTAAGAAAACACCCTTCTTAGTTAAGAATCACCGAAATATGCTTTTCGTCAATTTCATCTTCAAGGATAAAGAATGAAACACTCATGAAAGTAAGGTAAAAATTCATAAATAATTATAAATAACCCATTAAATTAAAATTATTGACATTTTAATTAATTTTTTTGGAATAACAATGAATGCTGACACCTCTCTTACAAAACTACTTTGAAACAATCAAGATTTCTTACACCAGATATTGAAAATATGTAAAAAATAACTATATATATGTATATAATTATTATAAATTATTAGTATAAATGTATATATCTTGGAATAATTTTCATATGTATTTATGTTTTAAAATTAACATAAATATTTATAATGTTTTGTGTAAGTGAAAAACAAATTAGGACCAACGTAAGGGTTTCTGGTTCTAAATCATCACTCATAGAGATATATTTCTTATCAGACACCATATATTCCTATAAATGGTGCATATAATAACCATTTAATATTTTTTTTATAATTATACTATAATTATTAATCATATGTAGGGTTCGTTTGAAATAATATCATTCAATAGGTCTTTGAATCAAAAGTTTTTATGGTTGTAATGGTTTTCATAGTCTCAATTCTGATTCTTTGAGACATAATATATTTTGTGCACCATGATTTCCATGAATGGTGTATTTATCTCCTATGAATTTATTTTATCATAAATTTTTTCATTTAATGGGTTATAATAATAAATATAATATTCCATTATTTAAATGAATATTGATTCAATTGTTACTCAAGTAGTAAAGACTTTTGGAAACTCAACTCTCATTCATTGAGCTATGATCATTTTCAAGAACTTATTACAAAATATTTGGGTACAATACACCATTTATTTTATTACATGTTATCATATCATTTTTTCTTTGGATTTATATTCAAACCATATAAATTATTATTAAATATTTATTACCTTATGGTGTATGTTTCTTGTAAGGGATATTGATAACTCAAATATCCTTTCATTGAGTTCAAATGTTTTATCTTTAACAATTTTTTTACATGCTTCGATTCTCCCACCCTAATAGTTTATTATTTTTTATTTTGAAATAAAATTTTGTAAAAATAATTTTTAATTAAATGAAGTATATATTACTCATTTTACAATGTGGGTTTTCCAAAAATTTAATTTAAAATTATTAAAAGGCTAATTTCATATCAAAATGTTTTATATTTGGATCCACATTTCCTATAATGAATTTATGTCATTTTCATGGATCCATTATTGGAAATCGTTTTTAAAAGTAAATTAATTCAAAATAATTCAATTCACCTTTTGAAAATTTACTTTTTAATGTGATATGTAAACATGTATTTAACATCAATGTGATTTTTTTTCTGAAACCACTTTTAAATTTTCAACTATATTTCCCATTTATTATTCAAAATTTCCTCCACACATGGGATTTATGTTACATGATGTATTCTCTAATAAATTTATTTATATATTGGGGAATTAAACTCACAGTATCCAAAAATTGGATTTCAAGATTCCTTCTCTAGAGATACCATTTGAAGTATTATGTTGTAAGTATGTTTTTCACATATGTTAAAAACCTTTTGTGAGTTCTTTTTTACCTCAAGGATATTTTATTTTTAAACCATACAATTTATTTTCCTGGATGTATTATTTTTTGTTCTTCTATATCAAAGATACGACTCATCATATCATTTTTCATTCCTCACCATCCACCATAAATAAGAATAACTTTTCTTCTAATTCCATTTCTTTATAGAAATTTATATTTTCTTCCTTTGATTAATGAATGTTTACCTATATATCATAAATCGATCGATTGGGGAAATAATTGACATAACTATATAACCTTTTTCTATACGGTGTAAATATAATATTATTTATCTTTATTAAAGGATATTTTGCGAGAATGGTATTGAATATCATTGGAGACTAATTTATTTTCCATGGGTTAATAATGTTTTTTACTTCCATAAGTAAATCCACTTGAAAAGGATATGAAACCCATTTTGTTCCGTGGGTTAATTTTTGTGTGATAAATTAATCCCATTTTATTTCCATGAGTTATTTATTATGTGTTTAATGAAACCCATTTTCTTTTCCATGAGTTATTTTTGATATGGCTAATAATTGATTTCTTGTGGAACATGTAAGTATGGATTAATAAATTCTAGAGTCCTATATCGCACTCTAATGAATTATTTAAAGATTTATATCTCATGAGATATGTGTTTAAAAAAAATATTTAGTTTCTTGTAATCTTGGAAACTGATGTTGTGTATCATGAAAGTAATTTTTTAATATACTAATGTTTGTTCCATATTTGGAAAAGTTCCATAGTTTATATGTATTCTAATGATTATGTTTTCTCTCATAGAACATGTTTATTGAATCATGTTTCCACACACTTTTGATTTTTGTATTATGATATTCCAAGACTTCTTCGATGATTTATGATATATATTTTATTGTGTAGGTATTTTATTATTTATCTTAACATTATCATGTTCTCAACCTATTATAACTTATGAAATTCAATTATTGTCACTAATTTTTACACTTACAGACTTTCTAATCCCACACCTTTCTTATGTTTCTAATTCTTTAGGTTATGAATATGAGTATAACTTATGATAACTCTATAAGGTGGTTGGTGAAGCTCAATTTTAGAGAACTATTAAAAAGTATTTTAAAATAAAATATTTATGTTACTAGTCCTAAAACACACTAAACCATTAGTTCATTGGTTTTCTAAACTATTAAATAGATATAATGATTAATTATATAAAATAATGAAATAAATGTGCTTATTTATATTGGGTTACTGTAGTGTCATTCCACTCTGAAAGCGGATTAGGTAGATAAAGGATCACTTATATCTATTGAGTATAAGGGGAGCGAGTTGTGTGATATCATTGATTAATATTTATTTTTATTTTTACATACACTAGTATATGTATGGATATAAGGTAGGGACATTTTTTGTGATGTCCAATTGTGTTCCTACTCACAGCCTACAAGGGACCTCTGAGATACATGAGACATTATGGATTTAATTATATGTAAGGTAAAAGTATTGACATCAAGACCATAGTGAACATGGGTGTATAGAGAGTAACAACCCCAACTCTAGTAACATTGATCCAGTTTCAAATTTATTAGATTAGAATAAGATACAAGAGATCACATCACCAAGGATCTATTAATATAGCAGTCTTGAAGAACCAAATAAAATCATGATTACATTTTTACATTGTAAATGTAATATAAGACATTGAAAAGGTAAATATTATATATCCTTGGAGCTCAATCAAAAATTAATTTTTAATATCCAACAAAAAGGTAAAAAATAAGGGTGTTCTCAGATATTAAGTAAGAATTATGTACTATTGGGAAAAATACCTTAAGGTAACATTGAATCATTTTTTGGGTTGAATGTGTCTATTTAAAAACAGGGATTATATGATATGTTGTGGAGTTATAGATGAATTTTTGACAATCTATATTGAAAAAGATCCATGAAAAAATAATGGATGCTCAAGAGGCAGTACAAAAAGATTGAAAACAAGGTTGCATCATTTCCCAGTGTTTTCCAATGTTTTTGTGTCCAAAATTGGAGAATAAAGAAAATGTGTTTTTGGAAAAGGAAGATTCATGAAATATTGAATGTGGTTTGGAAAGTTACATGTAAGAAATGTTTTGAGATCACCACATCAAAATATGTAAAAGGAAAAGGTTGCACGGAATATTTGAATTTGTGTTAAAGATGAGGATGCACGAAAGAGACTTATGCATCCAATACGATGTCAAATTGGGTTTTCCATGATTGGATAAATGTTATATTAAAGGTAGTTAGTAGGTAAGTATTTTTTATACATGGTTGGAAATACCAATAAATAAGCGGCTACACCCTCATTTTAGAAGCTCAACACTGAGGAAAAATCATAGCTCTGAATCACGTAAGAATTGTGTGCGAAGGGAGTTTTGAGTATGGATAGAGTTTAATGTAATAAGGGGTTTATGATTAACACATAAAAGTTCTACGCAAGTTGGTTTTCAATGATAAAGGAAAATGTTTCAGGCAAAGAGATAAATTAGCATGCAAGGCACTCAATGGTTGCGCAAAATATTATAGTTTCCTAATAAATATTCGGTAAAGTGGTATTCATCAATTGGATAAAAGTGGGACTTCAATAGATCATCTATCTATAATTGAGGATGAATTCCTTCATGAAAATGAATGGACCTACAAGTCCATAAATTGATTTTGAATCCTTTTTAGAGAAGTGATCAAAGGAAGTGGAGGAAGGTGATACTTTCCACCTATAATGATCTAGAGAAAGAAACATAGGGAGAGACCATTGGTAAATTAGGGAGAAGACACAGAATCTTGTAAAGTCAGAGATCTTAGAAATATAAGTGATCCAGCTTGAACAACATTTTGGCAGTGAGCTATAGTTGATTTGGTACATCGAAACATTTCCATTATATGCTCCTTGGATGTAGACCAGTGAGGGTAAACCAAGTAAAAATATGTATGTCCATATGCTTTGTTTCTAGATTTACTTTATATGAATCATCATTAGATAATGGTAGAAAGTATAAGATGAATATAAAAACTAAAGATAAAAAGAAGTGACCCTTATAATAATGAGGTCAAGATAAAGTGGGGTAGTAATAATTTCGAAAATAATATCCATACCATGATTCACCCCCCACTTAGGGTATCCAGACCCCTTTTGGACCGAACATGTACAATATAATCTGTCATGGGTAAAATGGAAATAACAAATATGGCAGGGTAAATAACTGAAAACAAATTTCATTTGATCAATAAAGTGACAGAAAAATTCATCCGTGTATAATATATATTTATTAATCCCATTAATAGTAATAACTAGATTCTTAATAATGGAAATAAAGAATGTCGAATATCTTGATCAAGGACTTTCTCTATAATATTTTCCAATATGGGTAAGAATACACCAAACATTTTTTTAATAAGGATTACTAACTATTTTTGTCATGAGACATGTCGATGCATCAAGGGGCTATATATAACTAGTTCCCATTCATAAATAATTCTCTAATTAATTCTAAATATAGTAAATGATAAATTTAATTCATAAAATAAATTCATCATCAAGAAATATACATATTTAATAAAGAATATCGAATATGAAGATTTCCCTCATGAATCAAATAACTTTCACAATAAAGAACTATATGTAGAAATGGTATACAATTTTTGAAATGAGCATACCCATGATATAAAGAATTTTGATATCAAAGAAAAATATAAATTCTAATTTAATATAATGATAATAAATTTAATGTTTTAAGAGAAAATTAATGAACAAAAAATTAATAAGAGAAAAAAGAATATGATCAATTAATCAAAAATATAGGTTTTTCAATAAAATAATGTCATTTAAATATTAGAAGAAAATGGAATAAATTATTTCTAATAAACTTTCATTAAATAAATTTACTTATAAAAACAATGAGAATTTATAAAAAATCTAAATATTATAAAACAAATATGGTAGTGTGAATATCTGTTAATGTCGTATATTTTAAAAAGAATCATTACTTTTTAATTATCATAAATAAATTAAAAAATTACCCTTTTATAATATATCCTAAGTATTACTTAAAAGCATGAATAAAATCAAGGATAACATAAAATTTCCTTAATAATTAATTTAATTAAATAATAAGTACATATTTAAAACAATTTTGAAAAAAATATATATTGAAAAATAATGTACCCAATCAAAAAGAGAAACAAAGCTAGATTTTAATTTAAACACTTATTTTCTTGATTCAAATTCAAAATAGAGGAAATGTTTTGAGAAATAAAATAAAATCATTAAATAATTATAGGAAAAGAGAATAGATGTATGTTATGAAATATATATTTTAACATTCCTTCAACAAATATATAAGAAATTGTAAAAAATTAGATTGTGAAATAAATTATTACCTTTATGGTAACATTTGGTTTGCAACAACTTAGAATAGTAAACATGAATTGAAACATTAAATAGTATTAATAAATATATATTCTTGTTAAATATAACTATGGATTAGTATATACACTAGATAAAAAATAGATTCATAATAAAAAAATGTCGTATTAAGGTGAAATTGAGATGAAAACTATTGAACTTTTTCTTCTAATTAGTTAAACAAGAATTAAACTCTTTTATAATAAATTTATATTTAATATACTTAAATTAAATGACCATATATATAAATATAATAGCATATATGTTAAAATTTTATAATCTTATCACTTATTCTTTAACAATCATTCATTATTATCATTATTTTGGGTGATAACTATTTATTTTTATCATGCATGTTTCATCACAGATGTTTTTAATTGTGAATAAGTTATGATTTCATCATTTATAGAATGATATTAATTTTATAAATATCACAAACATATATATATATTCATTATATACATATTTATAATTATCCATGAAAAATAGACCTGATAAATGAATCACATCACTTCGTGGAGGTGGTAGTACACTCGTACACATGAGCGATGCTATCATTTTTAATGGGTGGAAGGGTAAATAAGTATATTACATATTAAATTTATAGAAACATAGTTATGTAATAATTTCCACATATATATATATATATTTTATTTACATCATTATGACTATCTATGTGAGGTGGTGATAGAAAAGAATAACATAGGTTCGTGAGGCGGTAGCCCACTATACACATGATCGATGGTTTTTACCATTTTATAGAGAATAATATGGATAAATATTATGACACCAACATAATAAAATTATATTTTATTTTAGATATTAAGTTTATTGTATTGAAAATTTTTAGGACATAATTAAACGTTGTAAAAGAATAAGAAAAATTAAATTGTTCGATTAAGATGATTACCTATAATTAAAAATAGATCATTTAGATATCCTAGTAAGGTCCCTATTTAGTTACCTAATAATCTCATAAATATACATTACATCATTTAGTTGAATATTAATTACACTACACAAAAACATTTTTAATGATCATCATGGTTTAGTGCCTTTGGAGACTAGGTACACAATCTTCTTATTTAGTGAAAGATATTCAATGTTTATAAAAAGATATTACCATTTCTTAAACATTATAGAAATACCCTACATAAAACAATTCTTTATAACCTAGGTAAAGGAAATATAATAAAGGGTGATATTAGATTCCTAGTAAGGGTAAATAAGGAAGATACATAAGAATATCTTGAGTATAATGGTATGATAACATGAGAATAACATTAGAAAACCATGATTTTCATATCAAAGATAATAATCTTTAGTCATTTTATAAATATTGACCAATCATAAGACGTTAATCATAATAAAATAAAATAATATTATCCATGAGGGGATAACATTGGCATAATACATAAACTTTTGGCATACACTTAAGCATAGAAAATCATTTCCTTAGTACCAAGTATCATTTATAAAACAATCACAGTGGAACGAGTTCACACCCCAAACTTTTTTATTAGTAAAGGTTCACTCCCAAGACTATCATTATAGAAAAACTACATTACTAAACTGGGTTTACTCACCATCACAATCCTATTTATTTAATGATATATCAATATTCAATCAATGATTTGGAGGGAGATATAAGCCCCACCCATTACATAATGAAAATCACATATATATATATATATATATGTTCCAAAATATCATTAAAAAATCATCATGTCAAAACCCTTGGAATGAAATGGGTTTCATAAAATTTTTATCATATCATAACCTATGAAAAAGATATATATTTTCTAAAAAAGTCATAATTTCATCAAATCACAACCTATGAAAAGAAGAAATTTTCATAAACATTTACTCATGGTATAACCAAGGGATGAGAAATAAGTTTCATAAACATAATTAAATAAAAAAAATAATCCATTTAGAGAAATAATAATAATGGTGCCCTTGGATCATATCCCCATTAAAGAATAAGTAACATAAAAGGATGTCATAATATATGAAAAATGATTTTGAAAGATCCCTTGGAAAATTCATTGAGGAAAATAACATTTACTTTGAAATCAATTTTAAAAATAAAAACTCATAGATTATTTTTTAAATACTTTTATTTGAAAAGAACCTTGAAATATATAATAGAATATTTTAAAATCATTAAAAAAATAATGAGGAAAATATCCTTTCCTCTTAATTTTATAACATATAAATAATTTTGAAAATAATTATCTTTGAAAATAATCTTAAAAACTTATAAATGGATGTTAAAATTAAATAATGGTTTTATAAATTACATTCATTTTATATACATATTCCTTTAATATTTTTAGTAAAATCGAATCAGACATTGTTTGGAAAACAACATGATGATTTCTTTAATTTGTTTTTGTAAAAATGTAAAACATGGGTAAAAATTTCTTTTGAAAATCATTTTTTAAATTTTAAAATATTTTAGAAATAATTTTTAAAAAAGTGTATTAAGAAGAAAATTAGTTTTTGACCGAAGAGAGAAATAAAGATAATTTTTTAAATTTTTTTTTTGCACTTTCAAGTACATACAGAGAGGAAAATAAATTAAAAAAATGTATTATAATGAAATAAATAGAGGATAATAAAATTCAGTATTTTATTTTGTTATTGATCATAATATTTTATCATATAAAACATTATTATAAACAATCCTGATAAATGATGAGATTGGAAAATAAAATCTTTAACACTTTTGTAGCATTGAATCGTAAGACCCATAATAGAATTAAATAAAATGAAACATAAAATATCATGATAATAAATAAATTTATTATATTACATGTCATAGGGGATATATATACACCTCATAAAATAATATATGTTCATAACATAACATATGTCTCAAGAAAAAAAATTGAGGAAAAAATCTTTTACCATGAGTATCAACTTCTTTCAAACCCATTTGAACCTCATGTATATTAAATATAAGTTTATTATAAATATATTATAGAATCATAAATATAAATATCATATGATTTATTATTTACTATGACCTTTTATTACCCTTTATTAACAATTCCATGTTAAAGTCACATTTCAGGCAATTACTGCTTTATTTTTCATGAATGTTTTGATTTTTCATTTTTGGTAATATTACATTAATCACGGTTCTATAATCTATATAATATTAAAAATGATATAAATATCATATATATTCATTATAAATGTATTTATAGTGATCCATAAAATTTATATATATAAAATGAAATACATTGTTCATGGAGATGATATTTTGTACACACGGATGAATATTTTTTTCATTTTCTCAACAAAAAAGAAAAAAATAAATGTAAATAATATATTAAAATTGAAAAATAATTTCTATTTTATAAATTTATCACATATATTTATTTAAATCAAACCTCACAACCTTCCAAGTAAATAATTCTTGAATGACAAATCAAATCACTTCGTGAGGTGGTAGTATACCATACACACAAACAATGTTATCGTATTCCCATAGAATAGAAATTAAGAAGATACATGTGATATCATGATTAAAGAAGAAGAATAATATCATAAATATCATATAATTAATACAAAATTATTTCCATCCATGATTGGTGGTAATGAAAAAATAAATGACATCAGTTCGTGAGGTGGTAGTCTGCCAATCAAACGAATGATGATTTCATAACCGATTTGATGGAATATGAGAAAAAATTATGTTTTTTTATTAAAATAATAATATATCAGTATATTGAATATACTTATGTTATTATATTATCATTTATTAATAATAATTTATGGATTTTGAGAAAGAAATAAAATAAAAATGCTCATTGAAGAACATTTCCTCTTCTTCAGGTAACATCTTTAGGTTTTCACCAAAAGAATTATTATGTTGAAATTATGTTTAAAATAATTATTATAGGATTATAGGATGGATGTATGTAATTTATTTTGGTAGTTATTTGATGAACTCAATGGGTTTGGAAAGGGTTAGTAAGATACGAGAGGGATGACCTTTTATAAGTGATGTGAGTGGTATATTTGTAAATTTTGAAAGGAAAATGGCATAATCACTTGTTTCACAATCCCCAAGGCCCCAATATGACATATTATAGAAACTATAAGAGTTAAGGTTGAAATATGTCCATAAAATAGGTTTTATACATGTTATGGGTAATTTTTAACCCTTATCTTTTTAGTCCAACCCCTAGGAAACCCATTTTTACCTGAATTACTAAAAACTATTTTTATTGTTTTTATTAATCATTATTATAAAAAATTATGTTGAAATTATTAAATAATATTAATTATTATGAATAAAAATATGTAATTAATTTTTCCAAATTAATTTCCCATAAGTGGAAAATCATAATTTAAATGTAATCCCAAAGACAAAACGAGAAAGCAGTTTTCTAGAGAGAAATGCCTAAAGGTTTAAAATGTTTTTATAGAAAAATTCAATTTGAAAAAAATGCAATTATAAAAATTGATTTAATAAAAAATAATTTAAATAATATTGCATTATAAACAATTTAAAATATAAAAAACCCCATGTAATTATTGAATTAATAATTTTAATATTTATTAATATGAATTAGATAGTTATATTCATTATAAAAATATTAAGTCATTTTTAAATAAAAATGAAATAGTTTTCACTAAAACATTTTCTTATAATTTTTTATTTAAAAGGTAAATTTATAAATTTTTGAATTTTAAGACTAAAATATGAAAATAATAGTATAAATAATAATATAAATATTATCTTATAGTGAGTTTTTAATATTTTTTGGAAATTTTTATTTCTGGATGAATAGTGAAAAATACTCATTTTTTATTGAAAACCACTTTTTTGTTTAAATTATTTTAAAAGTTAAATTATATTTAAAATTGATTTTAAAGTGAATTTTGTTCATTTTTATATATATTAATATAATTTAGGTCATTTCAATGTTTTTCATATTGAATTTTGAATTAAAAACATTTTAAAATCTCGAACATTTTCTCTTTGAAAACCCCTTTTTCATCGTGTATGTGTGATTAATATTAAGTAAATATTTTCAACTTATTTTTATAGAATTTATAGAAATATATTATATATTAGGAATTGTAATAATTTATATTATCTAATAAGGAAAATTTAATTATTGACCAAAATGAATTGTGAAAATAGTAAAACTTAATTATCGCAATTAAGATAAAATTGGGTTTATTGTGGGATAAACTAAAAAGATAAAGATTAAAATGACCTAAACAATTATATAAAATATATGTTATGGACATATTTCTACCATATCATGTCTTATTATTGATAATAATTTATTTTGGACACTTTTTCATTTGAAAAATGTGGTCACACCTTTTTCTTTTCAAAACTTATAAGTGTGCCACTCACCTCACTTACAAAAGGTCACCACCTATGATCTCTTATTCGCACCTTCACACCACTATGGTTCATTCAATACCTAAAAAAATAACTTAAAAACTCCAATATAATCTTTATAGAATCATTTATTTGGTCATAAACCAATTTTAGGATTACTTTAGGTATAATCCTAAAAAATGAATCGATAAGAGGTAAAATTCTTAACTATGCGTTTTTGTTTTATTTATTTATCCACTTCCTTAAAATATTTTTCAATTTTTCTTATATAATAATAAAATGATATAACACATACTATAATGTTATTATTTTATTTAAATGAGCTATATCAATATCCTCTTCCATTAAATGTGTTATGAAATCATCATTCGTATATATGGAGGACTACCACCACACAAAATGATGTCATTCATTTTTTCCATTACCACATCTTACAATTTGGTATGATGATGGATATAAAGTACATATATGATATTTGTAGCATTTTTATTCAATTGGGTCCATTATATATATATATATATTAATATATTACTTTCCATTATCTAGGGGATACGATAATGTTACTCGTGTGTATGGAAGACTACCACCTCGCAAAGCGATGTGATTCGTTTTTCACTAATGCTTAACATTGAAATAGTTTTAAATAAACTATTTTCATATAATATTTTATTTAAAAGTTTAATTTATAAATTTATAAATTTTATTTCTTAAATATTAATTTTTTTAAATAATAATATAAAATTTTTCTTAGGGTGATTTTTTTGGACTTTTCAGAAAAATATAATTTTTTGATGAATAATGAAAATACTGATTTTTAATTTAAATATGAGTTTAATTTTAAATTATTTACAAAGTTTAATTATATTTAAGAATGGTTTTAAATTAAATTTAGTTTATTTATATATCTATTAGTAAAATTTAGGTCATTTTAATCATTTTCATATTGATGTTTGATATAAAAACTTTGTAAACATTGGGATATTTTCTCTTTGAAAACACATTTTCTCGTTACGTTTGTGTTATTAATGTTAAGTTAAATTTTTCCACTTATGAGAATGGATTTTTAAAAAATATATTTAATAATTTTAATTATAATAATTCATATGATTTAAAAAGTTCTAATTAATTTTTGACCAAAATTAATTGGGAAAATAGTAGAAATTAATTACCACGGTTAAGGTAAACATGGATTCACTAAGAATTAAACTAAACAGATAAAAGTTAAAATTACCTATAAAATTGTGTAAAATATATTTAATGGAAATATATAATCAATATCATGTCTAATTATCAATAATAATCTATTTTGACAATTATTTCTCATGAGAAATTTGGGTACACCTTTTTCTTTTAAAAAATTTCAAGTGTGCCACTCACCTCATTTATAAAATGCCACCCTATAATTTCCTATTCACACCTTAAAACCTCTTTGGTTCACCCAATGACTATTAAAATCACTTACCAACTTCAATATACTCATCCTATAATCCTTGGTTTGGCCAAAAATCTATTTTAGGATTACATTATGTATAATCCCAATGAGATGATATGAGAAGTTGTAAAATACTTAACTATGAGTTTTTGTTTTATTTCTTCACCCACTTACATAAAATATTTTTAAATTATCATTATATAATAAAAAAGGATAAAAACTATACTATTATGTAATTATGTTAAGTAAATTACATTTATCCATCTCCTCTTATATCAAATGGGTTATGAAATCATCATTCGTGTGTATGGAAGAATAACGCCTCACAAACCAATGTTATTCATTTTTCCATTACCACATCTTACAGTTGAGTAATATGATGGATATAAAGTAAATATATGATATTTATAAAATATTTATACCTTTTGAGTCATTATATAACATATATATATTTTATACTTTCCATTCTGTAGGGAATATAATAATGTCACTCATGTGTATAACAGACTACCGCTTCACGAAATGATGTGATTCATTTTTTCATTAATGATTTACATGGGTGGTAATAAGGGTAATGAAAATAAATATATGTGATATAAATGAAATAATTTTTATATTAATTACATATTTATCATTCTGAAAAGATAATATATAAATTTTTTCTTACCTTTTGACTCACTAAAAAATGATAATGTAGTTCGTGAACGTGTGGACTACCACCTTCACAAAGTGTTGTGACTCTCATTTCATCACCAAAACACATGGATAATATATATATATATATATATTTAATGAAATAATATGGTATATATGTAATATTATGATCATTCTATATGGTTAAAGTTTAACGTTCTGGTTCTGAAAGCTGCCAAGTGGCGCCCTATACCCGGTTGGTCACATGGACTCAATAGAATTTCCCTGAATGCTAGAGGATGCTGAATAGTATCAAGGGCCTTGGGTGTGATAGTGGGGTAACTATGCCCTCATTGGCAGAGTAACACATCAAAAGTAAAAAAGACAACAATAGAGGAAGCAGTAAAAGCATGTAATAAGTAAACAATAGAAGACTGAAGAAATAAACAACTGCAACACATATATATAAATGATGCATGATACATATGTCTAGGAAATAATCCAAAAAAATAAAAATTTTGGAATACAGTACTAAACCAAATTAAAAAAGAAAAGCAGTAAATAGCTCCATCGAATCACAAGGCTCATCTTGGTCCCATGCTCCCCATCTCCATAATAATCATATATCCTAAGTAGAAGGGAGCTTTCCCTTATCTATACCTACAATAATATAATCTTTTTGTGCACAAAAGCATGGACTAAATAGGGTTTGATACTAATCCCAGTAGGCAACCACCCAAAGATCTATGTCTAATAGTTAGCGAATATATATGGCAAACAATAAAAAAATGAAGCAGTAAGAAAGGTAGTACACATAGTAAGAATCCTAAAAATTCAATTTCATTAATTTTATTATATCATGTAAGTAGCTAATAGAAAGTAGGTAACCCTATGGGAAGTAATCACATCCTAAAACCTCTGGTACAACCAAACAAACACAAGCAACCCTCTGGTAAGTACCACTACTACAAATATAGATTTTATCAGCCCTAAAAATGGCCTTTAACAGCACTAGAAAAGCACTATTAATGCCGACGAAGATAGGGGTTCCCGTTTATCAGTGATCCAAAAATCACTGATAAAGATCTCTTTTATCAGTGCTAAAAAAAGCAATGATAAAAGGGGTCTTTTATCAGCGCAAAAACAAAGAACTGATAAAAGGGTCCTTTATTAGCGATTTTTTTTAGAGATGATAAAAGATCCCTTTATTAGCGCTTCCTTTATCAGCTCCTTTGTTTTAGAGATGATAAAGGACCCATTTTATCAGCGCTTTTTTAAAAGCACTGATAAAAGGTAAAAAAAATTAAAAAATTAAAAAAATTAAAAAAATTAAAAAATACTACCAATCAGGGGGGGATTTTATAGCGCTTCAGCCCCACTTTTACATCAATTTTCCTCCCCCCTACAGTGCCCCATGCACCCCATCCACCCTTTAACACCGCTTGCTCCCATATTCCCCCATGCGCGCGCCCCCTTCCTCCACCAGGATTTGAACTTGAGACCTCCCCCCTGCATCCCTAAGCCCCTACCACTCCTCTATTTTGATTTGTTTTCCAATTCATGATATATCTATATATATATATTGATATATGTAGTTATATTTATTCATATAGTAATATATATTTATATTAATATATATATATTTATGTTATAATATATATAGTTATATTAATGTATATCTCTATTTATATATATATATAGTTATATTTATCCGTATAGTAATATATATTTATATTAATATATATATATATAGTTATATAAATATATATATAGTCATATTAATATATATATATAGTTATATAAATATATATCTCTATTTATATATATATATATTTAGTTATATTTATTCAGATAGTAATTTATATTTATATTAATATATATATATAGTTATATTAATATAAATATAATTATATTAATATATATTTATAGTGATATTAATATATATATTTATAGTGATATTAATATATATATTTATAGTAATATTAATATATAATGTAGTTATATTAATATATATATATATAGTTAGATTAATATATATATATAGTTAGATTAATATATAGGTATATAAATATACATATATTTGTATTTTAAATAAAATGGATGTTATTTATTATTTGGATAAATATAATATATTTTATATGTTAATATATTTTATTATTTATATTTATAATTTAATTTTTATGTGTGAATATATAAGAAATATGTATATATTGTTATATATTTGATTATAAATAGAAGTGCATTATAAAAAATGATGAAATTTCAAAGACATAATATCAATATGAATGTAATACCTTGGAATAAATTTAGTCCCCACCAAAAAAATCCAATAATACTCCCTTAAACGAGGCTAAAAATTCACAAAATGATAAAAAAATTAGGGTACCCCAACAAAAAACTCAGTTTTGGAGGCCTTATGGGCCTTTTTTGGCCTCAAAAAAACCTCAACTAGGGCTCTCCTTGAACACAGCGACGTAGAGCTCGTCTCAGGCTTCGATTTTCTATGTGGTAGAGCTCAAACAAACACTAAGATCAAAATTTATGGCCGTTTGAAGTTCGATTTACGTTTTCAACATATTTTGGATCTTTTTTTTTATTTTTTACTCTTCAAATATTTATTAAATGACTATTACTCCATAATAATTAGTAAATTATTAATTAAAATATTTTTTTAATTTTTTTATAATCCATTTTCACTAAATATGTTATATATTAAGTATATTAATTGTAATTGTATATTTATAATTATCTAAAATATATTTAAAAATTATATATTATATTTATATCAATATAACTATATAACTATATAACTATATTTATATATTAATATATATTTTTTAAATATTTTTTTGACGTCGACCCTTTATCAGTGCTTTTAAAAGCACTGATAAAGGCCCCCCTTTACCAGCGTTAATGAAAAAGCACTGATAAATGGGTTCTTTTATGAGTGCTTTTTTTTAGCACTGATAAAGGCACCCCCCTTTTTCAGCGCTTTTTTTAGCGCAAATAAAGGTTGGAACTGGGAAAAACTATTTTTGTGGTAGTGTACAAACATTCTAACCCCTATTGTTCAACTTTAGCAAAGACACTCGGATGAATCACTCACCGTTAATTCCCTCTATAATCTCATATCAGTAACTAATAGGCACTCTGAAGAAGAACTCAATGTCTAATTCCCCCTCTGGCCCATATCTAGAAAACTATAGACACTCTGAGGGAGCACAAATTCCATCCCCCCTATGGTCTTGCAACGTAATAGTAAACATACACTTTGCAGAAGCCCTCAACATCCATTCTCCCTATGGTCTACTACACCAAGTTATCATGGCCTTGTCTAAGTCAGTCATGCACAACGATATGTGGAAGCCAAAATTAAACCTCAATAACTACTTTTATAAACAATCTACAACATATCATAGCATGTTAGATAATTATCACTCTATCTTAACAATACTAGGCATTGGAAATAAAGCAACAACCTAACAGTAAAAGAGAGACCAAACGGTCAAAAACAAGAAAACATGGTCAAAACACCTATATCTTGGAAAATATAACCCTATTATAAACAATTAACCTCTATCCAAACAAACATGGCATAGGAAAAAAATAAAAGGGCTAAAAACCATAAACATTCTATACCTCGTTCTTGGGTATTGGGCACTTTTGCACATAAAATTCAAAGACTATCTACGGAAAGGAACAAACCACCTACCTCAACGTTGTGACATCAATATACAGGAAATTTAGGCCTTGAATCTCTATAGAACTCCATATCTTTACAAAAATGCTAAAAACGTTCAAACTAGGATATTTCGTGAGAGAAGAGAAATAAAAAAATGGTGTTCAAGAAGAAATGAGAACTCACCGAGGTGATTCCAATGCAATTGACGATGGTCGATTTGGAGAAAGGATGGAGAGTTGGGGGTCAGAGAAGATCTATGGACATACAGTCAATCCTGGATGATACAAACAAAAAAGAACAGGGTTCTGTCAATTAAACATGACTCTGGTTCATTTAATAAAAAAAGGAAAGTACAAGGCGTGTATTTTAAAAGTACGCAACTTGTACTTGCATTTTCCAGCCTCCGCTTTAGGCATTTTATGGGTCTCCATACAAGGCCATGTGCTCGGCCGTTACACAACTAGCACATGGTCACCAATGGTAACTGGGTTCACAACGTGTACTTAAAGGTACACGACTTGTACTCCTGAAATTCCTAGTAACTCCTATTTTTCTAAAAAACAACCAAAAAATAAAAACTTACCTGAAAAGAAGTTCTGATTTCTTAAAAATATCCCCCCTTAAATAAATTCATCCTCAAATTTCCCTAGCAAGGCAGCATAGAAAAAGAATAATCCTCAAACATCTCTGGCCACTACGATCGTACATCGACCTCCCCCTCCCAGGTCTCGTCCTATACTTGTCCGTGCCGCCATAACACGCATACTAAGGGAACATACCACCCATGGAGAAACATCGCATTTAGATCAAAAAATACGGATATAATTCTCCTTGAAGGTGGCATCCACCTCAAGATCAACCTCCTTTGGTTGGAAAACACGATACAGGTCTGATAAGTAACATTGGAGCTAAGAAACATGGAAGACATCATGAATACCCCTTGTACCTCTAAAGTAACTTCATATGATAGGAAACCGGTATCACTCTCTCCAGAACCTAAAACGGCCCAACGTACCTCGAAAAAATATTACCCTATCTCATAATCCTCATGTGTCTCAACCCTAGTGTGACATATAGAAAAACCTAATCTCCAAACTTGAACTCTAGAGGTTGTCTTCGTCGATCGGCATAAGATGTTTTTCATGACTGTGCAGTAGAAATACTCCTTTGAATCAACTCTATCTACTCTGTGGTCTCTTGGACAAGATGAGGTCCTAGCATAGCTGCCTCTCCTCCCTCCATCCAACATAAGGGTGATAGACATGGCCTACCATACAAAGCCTCATAAGGTTCCATCTGAATAGTTTCTTGAAAACTATTATTGTTGGAAAAGTCCCCAATAGGTATGTTCTTCTCTTAAGAACCTCTAAAATCTAATATCCATGCTTGAAGCATGTCCTCAAGAACCTAAATTGTACGCTCAGACTGGCCATCTATCTGGTGATGGTATGCTGTACTCAGAAGTACTTGTGTACCCAAAGCCCTCTGAAGTCCCTGCCAGACCCAAGAAGTAAAATGTGCGTCTCTATCTAAAACAATGAAGTGTGGAATCCCATGTAGACATACAATATATCAGATGTACAACCTTCCCAGCTCATCAACACTGAAGGTATCTTTGATTATAAATAAGTGATCAACCTACATGAGTTTGTCAATGGCAACCCAAAATACATCATTCCCTCGATGATACCTCGGCAAACTTGCCACAAAACCCATCGCAACAGCATTCCATTTCCACTCAGGAATGGGTAACTGCTGCAAAAGGCCTACGAGTCATTAATGATCCACATTCACCTACTGACAGGTGGAACACCTCATGAAAAAACCAACAGCATCATTCTTCATACTTGGACACCAATAAAAATGATGTAGATCATGATACATCTTTGTGACACAAGGATGTACTACCCCAACTGAGGAATGGAAGTCCCGCATCAGCTCCTCACATATGTCTGCTAATGTAATGGCCCAGATCAAAGTGCTACTCAACAGGTTCCCCGAACCCAGTTCTACCTATGACCTCATGCACATTTCCCCAAATGCCAGAGGCTGCCAACTAGCAGCGAGGGCCCAGGTCTGATAGTGGGGAAACTACGCCCTCATTTTTCAAAGTGTAGCACAGCGGAATATAAGATAAAACATACAACAACAGAAGAAGCAATAAACCATACACACATAAATGACTACAGTAAAAGATAACGAACAGTTATATATGATGATGCAACATGCCCCAAGTTCTAAGAAATTATCCAAAACATGTTACACTGCAAGACAATTCAACTGAAGTACAAGTACAGAAATGAAAAGCGGAATAGCCAGCGGCATCACGAGCCCAAGCTCGGTCCCATGCTCCCCTACTTCCCAGCAACAATCAAGTACCAGTACAGGGACCCTTGCCATTATCCACACCTACAGAAATGTAATCTATTTGGGTCGAAGACATGACCCAAATAGGGTGTGGGAAATAATTCCCAGTAGGCACCCACCAAAGGCCCGTTCCCAACTGTTTGAAAATATGAAACAACAATGTGAAGTAGTAAAATTAAATAAACTAAGCAGTACTCAAAAGTAACTAACATTACCAGTTAGATTTCCATTTAATTATTGATTTAATCATTCATTATAAGGAAACCACCATAGTGAATTTCTATGTAAACAGTCAGTGTCCTCAAACACGCAATCCCTTACCCTCAGGTAATTAGAAATGTAACTCGCAGGTAATTGGCCTCAGGCATAACAGATATTTCCCTCAGGCGTATGAAGTGTCACCCTCAGGCACAGAGTCTATTGTGCACATGCACGAAAGAAGTTACCCTCAGGCTGAAATAACCACTGCCCTCAGGCTAAAGGTAACACTGCCCTCAGGATAAGTAAAGAACTGCCCTCAGGATAATAAAGTAACCAGGTCATGACTAACATATAAAAAAGAAATTCACATAGGATTCTTATCGAGGAAAAAGTAATGCGCAAAATAAACATGGCATACCCTCGGGTATCCTGGCCAAACAGCTAAACAGAATAACGCACCCCCAGGGGTGTCCTGGATCCATGCAGTGATCCCAAATAGTAGTTTATTATCACATTTAATTACCTTTACAATTATAGGTATTTAAAACAGCTAAGGCCTCAGCCACAAGACACCCCAATATGGGTTCGTAGCACAAAAATACACACAAAAGCACAATAATTGGAAATTAAACACCAAGCCACCTACCTTGATCACCCATGATCGATCTACCCGAACGAAGCCTTCTGAAATTTCCAAGAACATCGTAGATCTGAGGTAAAAGAATTCTCGTTCAAACATAAATAACTTCCCTTATAGGAATAATTGGAAATAAACACTCAAGGATAAAAAAGCTCTTACCCGTGCGGTTCCAGTAAGATCGATGGAGGCGGAATTGGCTTTCCAGTTCACGATCGGCGGATCTCCCATGCTTCGACCATCTCCTCGATCTTCCCTTCAGTGTTCTAAGACTTCCCTGTGAACAGGGGAGGCTATTGCCTCTTTTATTCCAAAAAAAAACAAAATACAAGGTGTGTAATCTCAAGTACACGACGTGTACTTTCCATTTTTTAAACTGTTCCCCTGGCGGCTTCTCGCCAGCGTGGCACTGTTCATCTGTCGACATGAGTACACGGCATGTATGTCTCTATACACGGCATATACTATCACCCAGCTAGCCACCACCTTACTATTCTCCTGGAGACTAACTACATGGCATGTAAATGCAAACTACACGGCGTGTAGTCGATTTTTACACCTTTCATCATCGACATGGATGCACGCCCTGTGTACTCATCCCACACGACCTAAAGTACATGGCGTGTAGAAAAGTACAGATCATGTAGTCCCAGAATTTAGGATTGTTCCCTATTTTTCTTATTTCCTCAAAAAACCTAAGGAAAATAGTAAAGAAGAAACCCGTACCTCAAAAATAATAACCAGGTTCTTACAAACTTCCCCCCTTAATGAAATTCTTCCCCGAATTTCCCTTATAATGGTGGTGAAGATATAACTCAGAACAGCTCTGGCCACTGAGCATGTACATCGGTTTCCTGCTCCTAGGTTTCGTCCTACACTCGGCCATCCTGCCATAGCACCCATACGAGGGGAACTGACCAGCCTCGGAAAACCTTTGTGCTCCTATCAATGATACAAATCGGATGCTCCTAAAAGGATGCATCTATTTCAATCTCATCCTCCTCAGGTTGAAAGACATGATACAGGTCTAAATGATAGAAATGCAATTGACATATATGGAAGACGTCGTGCATGGCTCGGTACCTCGGTGGTAACTGCAACCAATAGCCAACCAGCCCGAGTCTCTCAAGAATCTCAAATGGCACCACATACCTTGGTGGAAGTTTACCCTGTCTCTGGATCTGCCTATGTCCCAACCTCGGTGAAACACATAAGAAAACCTGATCCCCAACCATGAACTCCAAGGGTCGTCTGTGGTGATCAACATAAGATTTATGACGAGAGTGTGCGGTATCCATCCGCTTCTGAATCAACAGGACCTGCTTAGAAGTCTCCTGCATGAGACATGGTCCCAGTAAAGCTGCCTCACCTCCCTCTATCCAGCACAAAGGTGATCGGCATGACCTACCATATAAAGCCTCGTAAGATTCCATCTCAATAGTTTCCTGAAAACTATTATTATAGGCAAAATCAACTAGGGGTATATGCTTCTCCCAGGAGCCCCCAAAGTCTAGGACTCATACATGAAGCATTTCCTCAAGCAATTGTATCGTACACTCTAATTGACCATCGGTCAGAGGGTGGTAAGCTATGATCAGAATCACCTGTGTACCCAGTGTCCTCTGAAAACTCTGCCAGAAACGAGACATAAAATGGGCATCCCTATCGGAAATGATAGAATGGGGGACCCCATGAAGACGTACGACCTATCAGATATACAACTTCCCGATCTCATCAACTACGAAGGTCTCCTCGATCGGAAAAAATGAGCTACCTTTGTGAGTATATCCACAAAAACCCACACGACATCATTGCCTCGATGTTACCTCGTTAACCCCGTCACGAAGTCCATCGCGACATCATCCCATTTCCACTCCAGGATGGGTAAATTCTATAATAGTCCGGCTGGCCTCTGATGCTATGCCTTCACCTACTGACAGGGGGGACACCTCATAAAAAAACCAGTTACATCTCTCTTCATACCCAGCCACAAGTAATGACGTCTCAAGTCACGGTACATCTTGGTAACTCCGGGATGAAATGCCCAAGCTGAAGCATGAAACTCCCACATCAACTCCTCTCGTATATCCCCTGGAACCCACACTCGTACATCGAAAAACCATACTTCATCATCGCCTATCATCCAACCAGAAGAAGGGTCCCCACTGGTCACCTAATCCCCTAGAACTAGGCCTTCTGAGTCAGATAGCTATCTCATCCTCACTCTATCCAAGAGGATAGAAGTTACAGCTAAAGATGAAATATAGGTCTGCCCCTGACTGTCGTGCACCTCCAAATGCATCTCAGAGAACAAAGCCATAAGCTTCCATTCACCATTGGCCTCTTTCACTTCCTGTATCTGAGTCATCCTACTCAGTGCATCAATAACTACATTACCCTTAACAGGTGTATAGGAAAGCTCAAAATCGATGTAATGAAGGTATTCAACCCAAATTCGCTGTCTCAGGTTCAAGTCACACTGGGTAAAGATGTACTTGAGACTTTTGTGGTCTGTTAACCCCGCAAACTATTCTCCTAAGAGATAATGTCTCCAACAGTGCAACACATGAACAACTGCATCCATCTTAAGATCATGCATCGGGTAATTCCTCTCATGTGGCCTCAACTGACGAGACCCATACACAACCACTCGATCTCCCTGCATCAACACAGTTCCTAGCCCAATACCTGATGCATCATAGTAAACTGTATAACTCTTCCCCTTATCTGGGAGTATTAGGATCGGTGATGATGTTAACTTTCCCTTAAGCTCCTGGAAGGATGTCTCGCAAGCTTACGACCAAACGAGCTTCACATCCTTCTTAGTCAAACCCGTCAACGGTGATACTAAGTAGGAGAAGTACTGTATGAAGCGTCTGTAGTAACTAGAAATCCCCATGAAACTCTGTATCTTAAACACATTCTTATGGTGCTCCCTGAAAACTACTCCTCTCACCTAATCTGGGTCTACTGCATCTCTATCCTCTAAGATGATATGACCCATGAAGTGTATCTGGTCCATCCAAAAGTGGCACTTTGAGAGCTTAGCATATAGATTATAATCTCTCAGTGTACTCAATAAGATCTCAAGATGGGTGGCATGGTCGTGTAAAGTGTGAGAGTACACTAAGATATCGTCCATGAATACAACCACAAAATAATCCAGGTAAGGATGGAACACATGATTCATCAGGGCCATGAAAACTGATGGTGCGTTCATGAGTCTGAACGGCATAACCATATACTCGTTGAGACCATACCTGATCCTGAAAGCTGTGAGAGGTATATCAGATGGTCTAAAGTGCAACTGATGATATCCTGATCTCAAGTCAATCTTCGAGAACACTCGTGCTCCACGAAGTTGATAAAAAATATCATCAATCCTTGGCAAGGTATATCAGTTCTTAACCGTCAACTAGTTCATCTTCCGATAATACACACAGAGTCTTAGGGTACCGTCCTCCTTCTTTGCAAAGAGGACCGGAGAAACACAAGGAGAAGTACTAGTTCGGATGAAATCCTTTTCCTGTTACTCCCCTAACTATCTCTTGAGCTCCTACAACTCCGGTATAGCCATCCTATAAAGAGGAATGGACACCGGTGCTGCTCCTCACAAAAGATCAATAGAAAAATCCACCTCAGGCTCCAGAGGAAGACCTGAATAGTCGTCCGGGAAGACATACCTAAAACGATCAACCACTGGAGGGAAATTCTTCTGACAAGTTCCCTGATCATATAGATATAAACTCGAAATCTGGGCTGTGACTCCACCTCTCCCACGATGCTCTGGTCTAGCTCGAATCACCTGAACATCACATTCTCCCTTGTATAGAGACACTCCTTCCTCTAGTGACGTGAAACTCAACTTGCGATGATAGCAGTCTAAAAAGGTTCAAAAGGGAACCAACCAGTCTATCCCAAGAATGATATCATAGCTCGTCATCTCTAAGACATAGAGGTACCAAAGAAAGTGACACCCACCAACCTCAAGGGGGCACTCCTTGAACTGACGCAGACCGGCTGTTCTAGCTCCTAAGAGAGTGTCTAGTGTCATAACAGCAGAAGAAGAAAAAACAAAGAGCCAAAGGATCTCCACAATAGTTACGGATATAAATCTATGAGTAGTATCCGTATCAAAAAGTACTGAAGATAAGACAAAAGCTACTACAATAGTACCACTGACAGTAGAAGGTCTGGGATCATTCTTCTGCTGGGTCTGTTGCACTGCATATGCCTGCCCAGTGCTGCGGCCCTGCAACACAACCTGGATACCCTGAGCTGTCCCGCCCTGCTGCCTCTGAGATCCTAGTGTCTGGCTACCATGGACACGACCACCATTCCTGCCTGCATGCGCTGATGTAATCTAGTTTTCCCAACTGGTATGAAGCTGCTGGTCCTACTCCTACACGCGAAGTCTGCACAGAACCCCCCTCACTAGACACTAGTAGAAACATCATGCAAAAGCGTTGTATATGACCCATCTGGCCGTAAGCTCGGCACTCCATGGGGTCTCTTGGACATTGAGGTATCATGTGCCCCTCCTTACCAAACTGGTAGCACTTGACCTATCCACATGAAACATTCTTCTGGATGGTACTTCCACTGTGAGAAAAGTTCATCTGCCTCTTCCTCTTGCTAGTAGAAATAGTTTCAGAAACTTGTGCTGAACTGCCCTGGCCCACACCACTAGCTTCCCACAGGGTTCTATCTATAATCAGTTCCTGGTTCACAATATCATGTACTGAAGGCAACCTGAAAACATTCACCAGTGCGCAAATGTCTTATCGAAGACAATACTTAAAGCGTCTAGCTCTCAACACCTCATCACCCACCAGAACGGGTGCAAAACACTGATGCTCGGTGAAATAAGCAGAATAATCCATCACTAACATAGCACCCTCCTGCAGATTCATGAAATCTTGAGCTCTATCTTCCCTCAGCATCTCTGGGAATAAGAAGTCATAGAAATCTGTCTGGAAATCTTCCCACGCCATGTCAATATGATTCTCTGACTGGGTGGTAACATCCCACCACCTATTGGAGGAATCACACAACATATAAGTTGTGAGCTTGACCCTCCACCCTGTAGGTGTCTCAAGATGCTCAAAAATAGTTTTCATCGGCCCTATCCAAGACTCCACAGCTTGTGGTCTGCCATCCCCTAAAAACATAGGTGGATGCTGCTTCTGGAAGATATGAGTCAGCTCGGCTATAGATGTGGCAGCCTTCAGTGCTCCCTGAAAGGTCTACAATAACCGCATAAAGCCTTCACAGAACTACGCCTCTGCGCCTGTGTCCGGTATTACGACCGGTACTGCATCTGGCTCTGCTAGAGGTTCAACTGGTTTCCCAAGGCCCACCATCTCTGGATTATAATCATCACCGCTCTACTGGAGAACAACGCATGAAAGTCTCTGCTGCATGACACTACAAGGTCAAATGCACACCTTAGATCAAGATTATCACAGTCTGAAAATGAAGGAACCAAAAGGGGAACAGGAGGAAGAAGGCATTCAAAATTGCACAACAAGGCTACATGGTGTGTAAACTGACTACACGATGTGTACCTAACTTTTCATCCTCTTCCCCGGTCCTTCTACATGGCTAATCCACACATCTACCATTGAACAAAACTACACGGTATGTATATAATCTACACGGCATATATGGTGAAATTTTCCAGCTGCCCGTGTCGTTTGTGACATGTACGACCACTTGGATTGATACTACATGACGTGTTACACCCACGCACAGCGTGTACACCACTCTGTCTTCCTAGCCACATGGATAAGTCCACATGGTCTGTCCTTAGACAAGACTACACATCGTTTCCCATAGGTACATGACGTGTACTAGACGAGCTTCACCAAACCGTGTTGTTAGTTACACGGCCGGATACACGGCTCCAACTACACAGCGTGTTCCATATACACACGACGTGTACACAAAAGGATTACACCGACTTGTGTTGTTAGTTACACGGCCAGATCCCAGGTCAGACTACATGACGTGTTCCATAGTGGACATGACATGTATATATTGAGGTCTCCCCCGTCTGTGTTGTTAGTTACGTGGGTGGAATCTGGGTCTACACTACACAGCATGTACTTATGGTATATGATGTGTTTTCCCCATGCACTTCCCTTCCCCGTGTCCTCGCCCACATGGTCTATGACACGGGAAGAGACTACACGTAGTGTACTTAGGGTACACAACGTGTACTCAAAAAGTTTTCTTTTATTCCCGAACAAAAGGATATACACGACATGTTTAAGTTACTACACGGCGTGTATACTGGGTTTCTGGATACTATGCCTCAGAATCTTCTTCAGAACCCTGAAAATACTAAAAAACAATAGCTAAGTGCCAAATTCTGATCCGTGAAGTCCCATACTCACCTCGAATCAATGTTTGGCATCTTATATGCATTATAGCCGGATAAACAGCGAATGATCCACCAAATTTCAGTCAATGAGGGCCCATACTTCCCAAAAACCAATGTTCGGAATCTATTCTAAAAACAAGCTCACACAATAATACCCTATCATTCAACAAGTATCTATCCAAGCAGCTATCACAACAACATGCTTTTACCAGCACTACATCTATCACAACAACATGCAATTTCTAATGCACCTACATGGCATGTGATCTCTAGCATGTGCCTAAATGGTGCACGAGATGTCATACCCTCATCTCATCGGGTTGCTACTAAATTAAACCCATGGATAAAACATAATCAGCATAACCACAAGTGAGTCACCCAATGGTGAAATCAAATGAACTGTAAAATTTGAAAAATCAGAAGAATTGAAAAAATATGTGGTAGACTGGTTTTTTCTTGTACAAGAGTTAGCTACTCCTGGGCACAACTTATTACCAACTACCGTTCTTGTCCTATCCCTGACTAAGGTTCCAAATAGTAAGTAAAAGAAATAAACCGTCTGTGATACCACTTTGTAACGTCTCGAATCTGGGTGCTACTCAACAGGTGCCCCAAAGTCGGTTCGCCACGTGACCTCAAGTGGATTTCCCCAAACTCCAAAGGATGCTGACTAGCAGTGAGGGCCCAGGTCTGATAGTGGGGAAACTATGCCCTCATTTTTCAAAGTGTAGCGTAGCCGAATACAAGATAAAACATACAACAATAGCAAAAGCAAGAAACCATACATACATAAACGACTACAGTAAAAGATAACCAACAGTTATATATAATGATGCAACATGCCTCAAGTTCTAAGAAAACAGCCAAAACATGTTACACTACAATAAAATACAACTTAAGTACAAGTACAGAAAAGCAAAACAGAACAACCAGAGGCATCGTGAGCCCAAGCTCGGTCCCATGCTTTCCTACTTCCCAACAACAATCATGTACCAGTATAGGGACCCTTGCCCTTATCCACTCCTGCAGAAATTTAATTTTTTTGGGCTGAAGACATGACCCAAACATGGTGTGAGAAATAATTCCCAGTAGGCACCCACCAAAGGACCGTGCCCAACTGTGTGAAAATATGCAACAATAGTGTGCAGTAGTAAAATTCAGTAAACTAAGTAGTACTCAAAAGAAACTAACTTTACCAGTTATATTTTCATTTTATTATTCAGTTAATAGTTCATTATAAGGGAACCACCATAGTGAATTTTAATGTAAACAGTTAGTGTCCTCAGATACACAATCCCTTACCCTCAGGTAATCAGAAACGTAACCCACAAGTAATTTCCTAGAGGCATAACAGATATTTACCTCAGGAATACAAAGTGTCTCCCTCAGGCACTAACTCAATTTCCCATAGGCACGAAAGAAGTTACCCTCATGCCAAAATAACCACTACCCTCAGCCTAAAGGTAACATTGACCTCAGGCTAAGTATTACACTACCCTCAGGCTAAGCAAGTAACCTGGCCATGAATAACATATAAACAAGAAATTCACATACAATTACTCTTGAGGAAAAAGTATTGCCTAAAAAAACATGGCATACCCTCGGGTATCCTGGCCAAACGGCGAAACAGAGGAACACACCCCCGGGGTGGTCCTGGATCCAAGAAGTGATCCCAAACAACAACTTATTATCATATTTAAATACCTATACAAATCTAGGTATTTAAAACAGCTAAGGCCTCATCCACATGATGCCCCAACATGGGTTTGTAGCAAAAAAATACACACAAAGGCACAATAGTTGGAAATTAAACACCAAGGCACCTACCTCAATCACCAGTGATCAATATACCCAAACGACGCCTTCTGAAATGTCCAATAACATTATAGATTTGAGGTAAAATAATTCCAATTCAACCTCAAATAACTTCCCTTATTGGAAGAATTGGAAAGAAACACTCAAAGAGAAGGAAGCTCTTACCCGTGCGGTTCTAGCAAGATCGACGGAGGCGGAATCGGCTTCCTGGTTCACGATCAGTGGATCTCCAAAGCTTCGACCAACTCATCAAGATTCCCTCTAGAGTTATAATCCTTCCCTATGAACAGGGGAGGCTACTTCCTATTTTAAGTGAAAAAAACAAAATACACTACGTGTACTCTCAAGTACATGGCGTGTACTTTCCATTTTTTAAACTTTTCCTCTAGCGGCTTCTCGCCAGTGTGGAACTGTTCATTTGTCGACATGAGTAAATGGCATGTATGCCTCTCTACATGGCATGTACTGTCGCCCAGCTGGCCACCGTCTTACTATTTGCCTGCTGACTGACTACACAGCGTGTAGTCGGTTTATCACCTTTCATCACCAACATGGCTGCACGCCTTGTGTACTCATCCCACACGTCCAAAATTACACAACATGTGGAAAAGTACACAGCGTGTAGTCCCAAAATTTAGGATTGATCCCCATTTTCCTTATTTCCTCAAAAAACCTAAGGAAAAGAGAAAATAAGAAAACCGTACATCAAAAATAAGAAACGAGTTCTTACAGCTAACACCCATACACTCCCATGAAAATGAAATATCTCATCATCGACTATGCTCTATCTAGGAATAGGGTCCTTTCCTGGCATGTTCTACCATAGGACTAGGCCATCAGAATCTGATAGCTTCCTCATTTTCACTCGACCAAGAAGAGTAGAGGCAACAATTACAGAAGAAAGAAACGTTTTCCCCTATCTGCCATGCACCTCCAAATGCATCTCAGAGAACAGAGACATAAGCTGCCACTCCCTACTAGCATCCTGAACTTCTTGTAACTAAGTCCTCCTACTCAACAAATCATCCACAACTTTGCCCTTCCCAGGTATGTAGAAAAGCACAATGTTAAAGGACTGAAGATATTTAACCCACCATCGCAGTCTCAAATTATGGTCATGCTGAGTGAAGATATATTTGAGACTTTTGTGGTTGGGGAAAAACACAAAATTCTATCCGAACAGGTAGTGTCTCCAACAATTTAAATCATGAATAACTATATCCAACTCGATATCATAAATCAGGTAATTTATTTCATGTTGCCTCAACTGCCAAGACCGGTACGCAATGACTCCTTCTCCCTGCATAAGTACTACTCCCAGCCCAATACATGATGCATCACAGTACACAATATATCTATTTCTAGGCTCTGGTAGAGCTAGTATCAGAACTGAAGTCAACCTTCCTTTCATCTCTTGAATGAATGACTCACAAAAATCAGACCAAAATAACTTCGCACCCTTCTTAGTAAGACCCATTAGTGGTGCTGATAAGCGTGAAAAGTACTGTATGAAACATCTTTAGTAACCATCCATTGCTAAAAAACTTCATACCTCAAAGTCGTTCTTTGGATACTCCTAGGAAACTACTTCTCTCACTTTCTCTGGGTCTACTGATACTCCTGTCTCTGAGATAATATAACCCAAGAAGTAAATCTGGTCTAACCAAAAAGGCATTTTGAGAGCTTATCATATAACTGATGCTCTCTCAGTGTACTCAAAATTATCTCAAGATGGGTAACATGGTCGTGTAGAGAGTGATAGTACACCAAGATACCATCCACGGAGACTACCATGAAAGAATCCAAGTAAGGATGGAACACACGGTTCATTAGATCCATGAAAACTACAGACCCGTTCTTGAGACCGAACAACATAACCACATAATTGTATAGACCATACCTACTTCAAAAGGATTTAAGAGGTATATTAGATTGTATAATATGCAACTGATAATAACTATACCTCAATTAGATCTTTGAGAACATCTGAGCTCCTTGAAGCTAATCAAAGAGATCGTTAATCCTCGTAAAGGGATATTAGTTTTTGATTGTCAACTGGTTTAAATTCTGATAATAAACACAAATTATGAGGTTACCATCCACCTTCTTGGCAAATAGGATGGGAAAACCCCAAGGATAAGTGCTGGGTCAGATGATATCCTTTGCCTGTTACTCCTCCAACTGCTTCTTATGCTCCTACAACTCAGGTGTAGCCAACCTATAAGGAGGAATGGACACCAGTGCCACTCTCGGCATACGCTCAATAGAAAATTCCACCTCTCTCTATAGAGGAAAACCTGAAAATTCATCTGTATAGGCATCCCTGAAACGATCCACCACTGAGGTAAAGTCTATCGGAGAAGTCCCCTGGTCATCCAGATATAGACTAGAAATCTAGGCTGTAACTCCTCCCAACCCAAGATGCTCTGGTCCTTCTCTGCTCGCGTGGACATCCTACTCTCCCTTATGAATAAACAATCCACCCTTTGGTGATGTGAAACTCACCCTATGATGATAGAAATTGAAAATTTAATGGAAGAGAACTAACCAGTCCATTTTGAGAATGACATCATAACTTGTCTTCTCTAAGACATAAAGGTCTCATAGGAAGTAACACCTTCCAACCTCAAGAGGGAACTCCTTGCACTAACGTAAACTAACCGTTCCTGTACCCAACGGTGTGTCTAACGTCATGTCATAGACATAAGAAAAGATATGGATCCCAAGGCTCTCTACAATATCAATAGATATGATACAATGGGAATACCCTATATAGAAAAGAATAGAAGCTAAAATTGAGGAAAATAGGATCGTACCTTGAACAGTAGAGGGTTCGTGATCCTACTCCTGCTGAGTCTGCTCCACTACAAATGTCTGACCAGCACCATGGCCCTATGACTCTACCTGGCCAATTTGAGATAATACACCTTGTTGTTGCTAAAAGCCTGGTGACTGTTTACCACAGCTGTGACCTCCACATCGGCCTGGATAACTGGAAGAACTCCCGTTCCTTGCCTGATGAGAAACTCATGGTGCTTCCCCTAAACGCAGAGTCATAGAAGAACCCTTGTCAATAGCTGCTGGTGAGAAGAACTGATATAAGTGTTGAATATGGCCCATCTTGCCGCATGATCGGAACTTGACTGGATCTCTCGGGAAATGTGGTATCATATGCCCCCTCTTCCCGCACTGGTAGCACACCATCTTGCTACCAGAAAAAGTGTCCTGCCTCCTCGGATCCTCGTGCATGGACTCCCTACGGCGCATTCTACTTTCAGTAAAGGGATTCCAACTCTGGATGTCGAACCGCCATAGATCACCACTCCATAATCCCTCATATTTTGCTCCGTGATCAGCGCCTGATTGACTATAGAAGTGATGGAAGTCACCTGAGTGATGTTAACCCGAGATTAGATGTTTTTCTTGAGACCATCCTCAAACTTCCTTGTAATAAATAACTCATCAACTCCTAGAATAGGTGTAAAGAGCTGCAACACTGTGAAGGGGGAAGAATAATCCATAACAGAAAGAGTACCCTGCTCCAGAGTCATGAACTCTCGGGCTCAATCGAACCTCAAAGTCTTAGGGTAGAAGTAGTCATAAATGAAATTTTGTAACTCATCCCACGCCATAACCTACTGGCGTCCCACCAGTGAGATCACATCCCACCATTTGTTGGCGGATTCCCGAAGCATATACATAGCGAGATTCACCCTCCTCTCTGGAGGAATCTCCAGATGCTCAAAGATAGAAAGAATTGCTTCTAACCATGACTCTACAGCCTGAGGCCCTCATTCCCCAATGAAGGTGGGATAAATCTACTATTGGAAAACCCACATCAGCTCTGCCATATAAGGGTCAAGATGTGGTACTCCTCAGAAGGTCTACATGCACCTCATAAAGGCCTCTCAGAACTGTGTGTCAGCACCTATGTCTAGAATGATGGCTAGTGCCAAGACTGTCACAACTAGAGAATCCGCCGGTAGTCCCTGATCAGCCATATCTAGTGTCTGATCATTTCCTTGTAACTAGAGGACAACCAGAGGATGTCATGGTGGAATGACTCTGCGAGGTTAAGTGCATATCTTAGATCATGATTAACAAGGACTGAATCTTAGAAATGTAATAAGGGAACAATATAAAGAAGGCATTCAAGTTTTACAAAGAATGGGTACAGAACGTGTATAATGACTACACAATGTGTTCCCTTATGCCTTCAAATAGGCGTGTAATTCTGCCAACGCGGGTCATGTAACACCCTATAAACATGGCATGTTGTCCAACCACATGACGTGCACTTTAATCCTCTTTTCCTGCCCGAGTTCTCCTATACGGATAAGCCACACGGTTCTCCTAAAATAATACTACATAGTGTGTTAGTGCCCGACACATCGTGTACTAGACGAACTTCACTGACCCGTGTTGTTTATCACACAACCGGTTACACGGCTCACTCTACACGATGTGCTCTAGATAGACAGGACATGTACTAGAAGGATTCCTCCAACCCGTGTTGTTTTTTACACTACCAGATACAAGGGTCACACTACATGTCTTGTTCAAGATTAACAAAATGTGTATGACTTAAGTTTTATCCATCTATGTTGTTAGTCACATGGGTGAACACATGGTCATCACAACACGAAGTGTACATCAGGAACACATCATGTTCCACAAAAGATTTCACAACCTCGTGTCTCTACCCAAAAAACTAATGACACAGTTAGAGACTACACGACATGTACATGAAGTACACAAAGTGTACTAAAAAAACAATCCCTTCTCAAGCAGAAGTACACATGGCATGTATTTATCATTACACACCATGTATTCTGGGGTTTTCCAGATAGTAAGCCTTAAATAACTACTCCGGAACCCAGAAAAACAATGAAACAAATATTAAAGTTCCAAATTCTGATCCATGAGGGCCCATACTCCATGATAATCAAAGCTTTACATCTTATACATGTCATATACCAAGAATATCAATACAATGATCCACCAATTTCTGATCCATGAGAGCCCATAACACCTCAGAACCAAAGTTTGGCATCCATTCAAAAACAAACATTACACAAACCAATACCTTATCAAAATGAAATTATTCTTTCAAGGTATATATCACAAAAAAATGCATATCTTACACAACATTTATCACAATGACATGCAATCACTAATGCACCCTAAATGGCATGGAAAGAATGCCTGCCATGTGATTTATAGAAAGTGCCTATATGATGCATGAGATAGAATACCCTAATATAATCAGGTTACAACAGAATATAACCTTAATAATATCAACAATAATACCACAAAACATGTGAATCACCCAATGGTGAAATCAAATCAACTATAAAAATTTCAAAATCAGAAAAATTTCAATAACGAGGTAAATTGGATTTTTCCTGTACTTGGGTTAGCTACTCCCAAGCCCAGATTATTACCAAGAACCTATTTCTTTTCTATATCTATATATAGGCTCCAAACAGTAAGTCAAGAAGAAGAAAAATTCCTCTGATACCACTTTGTAACGTCCAGGTTCCGGAAGCCACCTAGAGGGACCCCGTACCTGGTTGGCCACATGACCTCAAGCACATTTCCCAAAACTGCAGAGGCTGTTGACTAATAGCATTGGCCTTGGGTGTGATAGTGGGGAAACTATTTACTCATTGGAAGAGCAACACATCAGAAGTAAAAAAGAAAACAATAGTGGAAGCAATAAAATCATGCAATAAGTAAACAATGGAAGATTGAAGAAATAAACAACTGGAGAACATATATATAAACGATTCATGATACATATAGATAGGAAATCATCCAAACAAATCACCATGCTAGAATATAATACTAAACCAAAGTACAAAAGAAAATTAGTAAACATCTCCACAATATCGCAAGCCCTAGCTTGGTCCCATGCTCCCCAGCTCCATAGAAATCATGTACCTGAAGTAGAAGGGCACTTTCCCTTATCTATACTGGTAGAAATATAATCTGTTTGGGCCCAAAAGCATGACCCAAATAGGGTGTGAGACTAATCCAAGTAGGAAAACTTCCAAAGATCTGTTCCTAATAGTTAACGAATACATATGGTAGGTAATAAAAAAATGATGTAGTAAGTAAGGAAGTACCCATAGTAAAAATCCTACAAATTCAATTCCATTTATTTTAATATATCAAGTAAGTAGCTAATCAAAAGCAGGTAACCCTTTGGGAAGAACTCACAGCCTAACCCCTCTGGTTCAACCAAATAAATAGAAGAAACCCTATGGGAAGTACACACAGTCTAACCCCTCTGGTTCAGATTTATAAAAAATACTTTGAGGAAGCACTCATCGTCAATTCCCCCTATGATCTCATATCGGTAACTAATATTCACATTGAGGAAGAACTCAAGGTCCAATTCCCCCAGTGTCCCATATCGAAGAAACTACAGACACTCTGAGGGATCACAATGTCTATCCTCCCTATGGTCTCACAAAGTAATAGTAAACAAACACTCTGGAGAAGCCCTCAACATCCATTCTACCTATGGTCTACTAAACCAAGTTCTCACAGCCCTATGTAAGTCAGTCGTGCACAATGATATATGTCAGCCAAATTAAAACTCAAGAACTACTTGTCTAAACAATATAAAACATATCGTATCATGTCAGATAATAATCACTCCAACCATTACAATACTAGGCATGGGAAACAAAGTAGAAACCTAACAGGACAAGCTAGAAAAAATGGTAAAAAACAAGCAAACATGGGAAACACACCCATATCTTGGCAAAGATAACCCTATTCTCAATAATTAACATCTATACTAACAAACAAGACATAACAGGCAATAAAAGGGCTAAAAACCATAAACACGCAATACCCCGTTCTTGGGTATTGGGAACTCTTTCACATAACATTCAAATACTATCTACGGAAAGGAACAAACCACCTACCTCGACATCGTGAGATCAATATACGTGAACTTCAGGCCTTGAATCACCCTATAACTTCATATATCTACAAAAAAGTTAAAAACGTTCAACTGAGGATAACTCGTGAGAGAGGAGAAATCAAGAGATGATGTTCAAGAATAAAAGAGAAATCACCTAGGCAATTCCAACTCAATCGACGGTGGAAGATTCGAAGAACGAACGACGATTCGGGGGCTCATAAAAGATTCACAGCTGTACGATCGCTCCTGGATGAGATGAACAAAGAATAATTGGGTTCTGTCGATTAGATGCGACCTTGGTATGTTTAAAAAAAATTAAAGTACATGAAATGTATTTTAAAAGTACATGGCATGTACTTTCCTTTTACGGCCTGTACTTAAAGTGGTCTCTAGGTCACCACACATCACCATGTGATCAGCCGTTCCATGACCATCACACGATCACCATCAGCAACCGGGTACCCGGCATGTACTTAAAAGTACACGGTGTGTACTCCTAAAATTTCAAGAAACTCCTCTTTTTCTAAAAATAATCAGAAAAGAAAAAGATACCTAAAAATAATATATAGGTTCTTATATAACGTATTACTTACCTCATTTCCATAATGATTTTTGAAAAATGGAAATGTCACTCATGTGTGCGTACGACCAACCATCTCCATGATTGTAACATACCTCATTTATCAAAACCATATCTCATGATTTGTATTAATAATATAATTTATCTATTAATATGATAATTATAACATGATTATTATTCTGTAGATGTTTAAATAATGACCACTTTTACCATAGTCATCCTTTCAAATTCTTTTTTGACGCATAAGATAAATATCAAAAAAACACCCAATATTAAATTAATTAACTATGTAATCTTATATAACATGGTAATAAGTGAAATAAAAGGAATAATAAAATTTAAAAGGGTTATTAATAAATTAAATAATTAACATATGTGTATTATTTAGGAAGATAAAGAAGGTACATGATGAGTTAGACTCAAGGTAAGGGTGTTTTTCTAAATTTCCTCTCATTGAGGAATATATTGATGTTATAAACCTATATTATCTTAAGAGGTGTATATATAGAAACTTTGACATGTTATATCATAAATATTTATATTATCATGGTATATAATGTTTTTTTTAATCTTACCCCTTTATGAGGCTTACGATTCAAATGTTTCCAATGTGATAAAGGGATTTTCTTTAAAATAAATATTCTTTTAATGTTTTACTTCCAACTCTTAATTTTCCCTGTATATATTTGTAAAATGATTTTTTGAAATTTTTTATATTGGAATAATATATTTATAATATAAATTTTGAAATATCCTTGATTTTTGAGCGGCTCAAAATTCCTCAACCATTTTGAATTTTTGACTTTGGTGGCCAGGACAAATATTCTATTGATCTTAAAAACCTAATTATAGGAGTTAGACTAACCGAATGCCTTGTTTTTATATAGTTATTAAGGAATAAAAGGTGAATTATGGTATTAGGTGAGTTTTGGGTCTGTGAGGACATGAAAACTCAGTTTGGGGAAAGCGCCAATAGTGGAAAATGGTCAGATTTAATCGTTCATCCTACCAGGAGTAACTGTAAGACACACCTATTTCACTGGAAAATGGTTTTTTAAACCATACAGGTGGGGGAAAATGGATATGTGACACTTCTGTAATTTTTATCAGAGGGTATACACACAGTCTAAGAATGGTCTAGATAATCATGCATTTAGACCTTGCGTGTGTGGTTCTTGGATTGTGGGCACCACACAACTAGAGCACAGTTGGCCAAATGGTGTTGTCAAACCATACTAATAATTTAAAGGGGTGAAATGATGGATTTTAACATACCTTATATTTAATTTTTTCCTCCACTTTCTCTACTGTTTCTTGAGTATAGCATGGGGATCCTCCCTTTTTTACTCTCTTATAGGATTCGAGCCTCCTCTCCTCATCCAAATTCTAATTCAAGCTTCATTTGTGGCGACAGATTCATCTCAGTAAGGCACTAAATCCATTAAATTATTTTATTTAATTATATTTCCATACATAATGCTAAATCTGTGGGAGTCCTTTTTCCATTTGTTTAGGATGTTTTTCTAAAAGATCGATTTCTCTCATTTAAGCTTGAGTTAGAGGCCGATATCAGATGAGTGAGAACCTATGAGTATAATGTAGGTGGTTCCTAGACTTAACCACAATTTTATGAGTGTTTTGGGGGATTTTTTATATGTTACCATATGGGTATTTTGTGATATACCCCTAATTAAATAAAGGGGTTTTAAATTATTAAAATGTTATTAAGGGATGCCATTAGGAATTCCCTATCCATTTATTGTGTATTCTATGTCGGGTATGGGGATTTTGACCACTGGGCATAATAAGTCAGGTGTATGATTTAAATTAATTAAATTACTTATATTTATTACAATTGATCCATTAGAACATAACAAGCATGACCCAAGGATTGAGGTGACATGATTTATCTGATTGGGCATTGATCGAGACATATAGGGTGATGATTATAAACAGGTTGAGGAAATATGATCATCACATTGAGGTGAAGAGGTCGTTAGGATGAGGGTATGGACCACATAACTTTGGATGGTGTTGAAAATCATAATTGAGCAACATTGTCATAGGGGAACGAGGTCTCAGATGATGTGGCTTAGGTATATCAATGATCGATTCTCGCCATTTTTAGTCAACACACCATTTGAGTTTTTTGAAAATAGATACGGTTTAATCAAGGTGGTGTTGACCACTAGTTGTGTGTAGAGGCCCCAGAGATTATGTGGCTTAGGGTATGGTTTTGACCATCAGATATGTTAGAAGAGATCATTATATAAATCAACAAGGATGGTGATAGACTATTATGAGATGATAATGAGTGTAACGCCCCGACCCCAGTTACCCAGAGTCGGTGCATTAATACATAACATTGGCATGATCACAAGAAAGATCAATTCTCGAAAGACCGATTGGTTTAGTAGCCTTGGAAACACTAGATATATTCATAAGTTTTACATTACATCATAAAATGAAAAACTAATACAACAACATAATGTCTCCACAATCCACACTATTAACCCCTCTTAAAATCCCTGCAGGTCATTCATAACTTACATTTTCACATCGTGGGAAAAATAAAACATAGAAAAGGGGTGAGCTCAAATTCCCAGTAAGGATAACAATATAGCGGAACATTCAAAAATAAGCATAAACATTTAAGGCAATGAATTACTAAAACAAAAGCCTTTTAAACTTGAACTTCAACATAGTATGGAAAAAGTAAAATGAAATAATGCCATTTACTTGTTCACATGGATATTCTACTAATCGAATAATCACATGAAAAATCAATAACCACTTTCATAATGTTGGAATGCATAATGCCAGACTATCATAACCACATAGTCAAGGCCTCGTGCCAAGACTACAAATAAGATTTTGTCAAGGCCTTGTGCCAAGACACTAGTTTGTCTCCTGAGACCTACCGATGCATCGAGGAGCTATAGCGGGCTCCACCCGTCACATATTAAGTCCAATGCATTCCCATATGAAAAGGTTTAAACATAACATAAACATTCGTATTAAAACTAGCATACGAAATGTCAATACTTTAACCATAAACTATGAATGGTATAAAAATAGCACATCCACAGTCAAACATATCACAAAACCTTCAATACAATATAGAAGTTTTGTATCATAATAAACCAACATCAAATAATCTTAAAATCCATCAAGGATGTTGACATAGATGAAATCAAAATTCTTTTAAAAGAAGTATCTCCTTTTATTTTGAAATCATTTAAGATCCATATAAAATAAAACATTTTCTTTGAAAATATTCTTATAATCTTGTAAGGGAAGCTTTGAAGATTTTATAACGGCGGAAAATAGCCGCACCCGCCGTATAAGTTAAAAAAACATTCTTACCTTAATTCTGTCGAAAAGGTTAAAAAGGACCTTGTTTTGAAAACGACCGAAAGATTCCTTTATAAACCACTTATAAAAGTCAAAAAGGGTATAAATGACTTTAACTCATATTCTAGTAAATAGTAAAAATGTTTTGAAATACATTTTTAAGAAACATGGATGTGGATGATAAAGAGATCCCAGTAGATTATTACGTATAAACAACCTTGGATAAGGAAGAGGTTGTAAAGTAAACCCTTACCTTGTACTTTTCCTTGGTTGGGGTAGGTTAACCTCCTGTATAATGGTGAAATAATTGTTATTAAATTATACAAGAATCATATACATTAATATGATATCATATATGATCTTTTAATATTGATTTGATAATAATATCTTAGTATTATTACTGTTTCGGGTGTGAACTTACTTGTTTGCTTTTGTATGTTTTGTTACGTAAGACATGTTTGTAAAGGATAAGTTTTATATTATTCAAATCTAGAATGGTATCAAGTCCTTAAAAATCATTTTAAATCATCAAATGATAATTATACTTGAATGGATATGATGGAGAATGAATCTCATCGCGTTCGTGGAGACGGTAGTCCGTACGTACGCACAGACGCTACTTCCATTTAATTTTTATTTTAAAAGAATCGAATACAAATGATACATAGGTATATTACTATTCCAGTATAATATAATATTTTATACATGTTACTTAAGTTCATTAACACCATCCTTTATACGTTCCATGTGTGGTATGAATGAGTCATATCATTTTAAGGGGGCGGTAGTCCGCACTTCCTCAAATGAAATTATCGTATGTATATACAACATGAAACGAATAATGGTATGAAATAAAATGGAATTACAGAAGCATAAATATAAAATATATATCATTAATATCATATTTAATTACAGTTCCATCATAATGGCCACCATGAGAGGCGGTAAGATGTATTTGAACAATCATCGTTTCATGAGGCGTTAGTTTGCCATCCACAGAAACATTATGTTCATCATCCATTAGATGGAGTTGTGTGTATGTGTAGTTTTAATCCTTCTTATAACAACATCCTAGTATATTGAGGATACTGGTGTTGTTACAAAAGGAAGGAAATAAAAAGAGTTTGGGGGTTGAAAGAGCAAAATAAATGAAAATAATTTAAGAGAAATCGTTACCTTTAATTTAGGTAACTCACTTTGGTTGGAACCAAAGGACTTCTTGAAATGATTTCTGCCTAAGGGGAAGCTTCAAGGAGGAGGAGAGGGATGTGGGGAGCTTATTTGGGCAGATTTTGGACGAGACAAGTGGCTTGAGAGGTGTGAGGAATGAGTAGAAGTGGTCTCCTTTTATAAGGGAGAAGAGGGGCTCTTTAGGAAAGAGTGAAAGTATTACTATATAATATAATTATATTCGGTTTATAATGGTCCAAAAATCATTGAGGTCGAAGATAAGATGACTCATATTCTAAATAACATCAACCAATAAGAATTGGACAGGTTTTAGATAATATTTTAATCATTATAATCTTATTTATTTAAATGATTTATTAATGGGGTAAACATTGCATCATTATTGTGTCATTAATAATTTAAATTATTTGATGTATAAAAATTATAAATAAAATATAATTATGTAGGAAATCTTTTTATCTTTCTAATGAATATTTATAATCGAAAATCCAACATGTATAACCCTATGTAAAAATTGTTCTTCTAAAAGATGTAAGCTTATACCATTTTTATTTTTATTTTAACTTTATTAATATAAAGTGTCCCTACCACATACAAGTGGCTCCAAGGGGTCCCCAAATTGACCCAAGAATGCCCATGGTCGGGTATGTGTCCACCAATAAGGTTAGGACACGTTTTAGTGTAATTGTTTATTATTATAATATTATTTGTTAACCCTTATTTACCGGATTTACCCTTTAACCATGGTAAATAAAATATTTACCCCAGTAATTATTCAAAATGTGTAAAAATAAAAGTTACCTATTTACACAATTTGAACATCCTGATTCCAAATATGGAATCCATTTTCCTAAATTCAAAACACAGAAGTGGCAGAAATTAATTTAAAATTAATTCCTGCTATAAAAAAAAGCGTGTTTTTAAGAGATAATAACTATCAAAAGATTGACACTTCTTTATGTTCGGTTTAATTGTAAAATTATGTCCAATGACCAACATTATATTAAAATGTAAAAATATATTCTAAATATACCTTAAAACTATTAAAATTCATAATTTATCACTATTAATTATTTTGATTAAAAAAGTTGTTTTTAATTAAAATTTAGTAATTTTCACTATTCATCAAAATATGAAAGTTATCCGAAAAGTACCAAAATTTCACCTTAGGCTAAATTCGATATTCCGAGTCCAAATATGAAGTCCATTTTCAAATATAAAATATATATAATTTCAAAAAGTAGGTACTACTATTCACAACGGCTAGTTTAATTAGTTGTGGTGTGTGTTAGAACTCGAGGTTGCGTACAACACACGCTATCGCATTATTCGAAGGGAAACGTACCGTAGAAGCTTGGGGTGTTACATTCTCCCCTCCTTCAAATAATTGCGTCCTCGAAATTTCTAGGGTATTACTGCATAAAAAGACTCGGGTGGTTCTTCATCATATGTTCCTCGGGTTCCCACATTGCCTCTTCCATCTTATGATTTCTCCACCAAACTTTTACCAGACGCGTCGTCCGGTTTCTCAGTACTTGTTCTCTTGTATCAAGAATCCTGACGGGGTCTTCACAATAGGAAAGATCAGGTTCCAGTTCTAATTCCTCATAGGTGAGTACATGCGTTGGGTCAGGCATGTATTTCCTCAACAGAGATACGTGGAACACATCGTGAACTTTGGAGAGACTTGGCGGCATTGCCAATCGGTAAGCTACAACCCCAATTCGTTCTAGAATTTCGAAGGGTCCGATGTACCTGGGACTCAATTTACCTTTATTACCAAAACGTATGACTCCCTTCCACGGAGATACCTTCAGGAAAACATGATCACCGACTTGAAATTCCAAATCCTTCCTTCGATTACCGGCATAGCTCTTCTGCCTACTTTGAGCTGCTTTGATGTGATTTTGGATTACATTCACCTTTTCCACCATTTCCTCCACCAGTTCTGGGCCTACAAGTTTTCTTTCACCAACGTCATCCCAATAGGTTGGTGTACGACATCTCTTTCCGTATAACGCTTCATATGGTGCCATCTGTATACTCGAATGGAAGCTATTGTTATAGGAAAATTCTACCAGTGGTAAATATTGATCCCACATACCCTGAAAGTCAAGTGAGCAAGATCTCAACATGTATTCTAAGGTTTGAATAGTCCGTACTGATTGTCCATCTGTCTGAGGGTGGTAAGCAGTGCTCAAATGAAGTTCAGTATCCAGGGATTTCTGAAGACTTTTCCAAAATCTTGAATTAAAACGGGGATCACGATCAGAAACAATCGATAGGGGTACTCCATGAAGTCTCACAACTTCATTAATGTATAGTCTTGCTAGACGTTCCAGGGGTAGATCTTCTCTTATAGCAAGAAAATGTGCTGACTTGGTAATAAGATCAACAATAACCCATATTGCATCGTTCCTTCTAGGAGTCTTTGGTAGCCCCATGACAAAGTCCATCGTAATATTGTCTCATTTCCACTCCGGTATGGGAAGAGGTTGCATGACTCCTCCAGGCTGTTGCCTTCTAGCTTTCACTTTTTTACAAACCATACATCTTGACACAAAATCAGCAATCTTCCTCTTCATGTTGTCCCACCAAAAATGTTCCTTCAAATCTCTATACATTTTGGTGCTCCCAGGGTGTATAGAGAAATTGGAACTATGAGCATCATCCAGCAATTCCCTTTTTAGATCAGGTATATTGGGAACACAAAGTCTCTTCCCGAATTTCAAAATTCCATCTTCATACACAAAGTCTCTCAATCTCCCATCATTCACAGCTTTAATCTTCTTCTGAAATTCTTCATCATAGGTCTGAGAACTCTTAATCTTTTCTAGAACAGATGGTTTGGCAACCATTTGAAAAAGCATTGAGGTTTCACCTTCCCTGGTTATTGCCATGTCCATCTTCACTAGATCCATGAAAATTGGATCCCTTTCAATTCTCATATTGTTCAAAACTCCATGGTCTTTTCTACTCAAAGCATCTGCCACCTTGTTTGCTTTCCCCGGGTGGTAGTGTATCGTACAATCATAATCCGTGAGTAATTCAAGCCATCTCCTTTTCCTCATGTTGAGTTATTTTTGTGAGAAAATATACTTCAAACTCTTGTGATCAGTATAAATCTCACATTTTTCACCATAGAGGTAGTGCCTCCTTATCTTCAAAGAAAAGATCATAGCTGCTAACTCAAGATCATGAGTAGGATAGTTTTGTTCATGAATTTTCAACTGTCGTGATGCATAGGCAATAACTCTATCATTCTGCATTAGAACACAACCAAGTCCTTTCTTTGATGCATCACTATAAATAACGAACCCATCATTCCCTGATGGTAGAGTCAATATAGGAGCATTGACTAATCTTCTCTTAAGTTCTTCGAAACATTCTTCACACTCTTTTGTCCAAACAAATTTAACCCCTTTACGTGTGAGCTTCGTTAATGGGTTAGCCAATCGGGAAAAATTCTGGACGAAACGTCGATAATAACCTGCCAAACCAATAAAACTGCGTACCTCAGTTATACTCGTAGGTGCTGGCCATTCTTGGATTCCTTTGGTCTTAGAAGGATCAATAGAGATTCCATCTTTGGAGACAATATGGCCAAGAAAAGAAATCTCATGAAGCCAGAATTCACACTTGCTAAACTTCCCATATAATTCATGCCTCCTCAGAGTCTTCAAAATAATGCGCAAGTGATTTTCATGATCTTCGTAGGTTTTGTAGTATACCAAGATATCATCAATAAATACCACCACAAATTCATCGAGATACTCCTTGAAAACTCTATTCATCGGATCCATGAATACAGAGGGTGAATTAGTCAATCCAAACGGCATTATAGTAAACTCGTAATGCCCGTACCTGGTTCGAAATGCTGTCTTCGGAATGTCTTCCTTCTTTACACAAAACTGATGGTATCCAGATCAAAGGTCAATCTTTGAAAAGTATTGAGCTCCATGCAGTTGGTCAAATAAATCATCAATATGAGGTAGGGGATACTTGTTCTTTATCGTTATAGCATTGATCTCCCTGTAGTCGATACATAACCTCATAGATCCATCTTTCTTTTTAACAAAAAGAACAGGGGCTCCCCATGGAGAAACACTAGGGCGAATAAATCCCTTATTACTCAATTCCTCTAGTTGTTTCTTTAGTTCGACTAACTCTACACTGGCCATTCTATAAGGGGTCTTCGATATAGGCCTTGATCCAGGAATCAAATCAATGGAAAACTCAACTTCTCGTTCTGGAGGATGTCCAGGTAAATCTTCCGGAAATACATCTACAAATTCTTTCACAACAGGTACATCCTCTATTTGAACATTTCTTTCCTCACCGATAGTTACTTCATTCTCTTCCTCCCCAATAATTGAATTAAGTTGAGCTACTGGGGGTGGATCTAAATAAGAATTAGGTGGTGACGATTCTGCTCTAAAAATAAGGTGCTCCTTATCATTATCATCAAGAATCGTAACCTCTTTCTTCTTACAATAAATCTTTGCATCATAGTCCGAAAGCCAGTCCATACCGAGGATTATATCAAACTCAATCATAGGTATGACGATGAGATCAGCAGATAAAGAAAATTTATGTTCTCTAATGGGGACTGATTCACAAAACATTGTTGCAATGATACTTCCCTTAGGAGTTTTAACTGACAACTCCCTTATTAAATCAAATTGGAAATATCTAATTTTCTTAGCAAACTGGGAAGATATGAAACAATGCGATGATCCAGAATCAAATAATGCATTTTCTAAACTTGAGGAAACCAGTAAATTACCTGCCACCACGTCTTTCGGAGCTTCTACCTCAGTAGTAGTGGTAGCATAAGCCTGGCCTTGATCCCTTGGCCTTTTCTGAGGTAAGTTCTCCTGACGCTTAGGACATGCATTTGCATAATGCCCCATCTCCCTGCAATTGTAGCACTGAACGTTGGTAGCTTCCTTCTTCCCCTTGCAATCATGAGCTTGGTGGCCTTTTTCACCACACTTGTAACAGACTCCCATTCCCTTCAAGCAAGTACCGGGGTGTTTCTTCCCACATTTACCACATGATGGATATTCAACCTTTCCTTTCTTCCCCTTATTTCCATTCCCAGATTGATCAGCAGGTCTCTTCTTCTCTTGCTTTGCTTTAAAGTCATAAGACTTAGAGAATTCCTTTTCGGTCTTGATAGCACATGAGACAATGTATTCGTACGATGAAAAGGATTGTGAGACTAACGCTCGACGGAGAAATGGTTTTAACCCATCAAAGAAACGATCAATCTTACTTCTTGGGTTACGAATATAATCACCAGCGTACCTCGCTAACCTTGTAAAGTTAGCCTCATACTTTGTGACAATCTCATCCTCCTTTTGTCTCAGACTCAGAAATTGCCTTTCCATATCTGCTCGATGGTCGCGAGGGAAGTATTTTTCTAAAAACAGATCTTTGAACTCCCTCCACTCCATATTTGATACTTCATCATCTTCCTTCATGTTTTGAATCAATGACCACCATTGATCAGCATCTCCAGTGAGGCGGTAAACTGCCATGATAACTTTTTCCCTTTCACTGCTCCCCAAAGCCTGAAATATTTTCTCTAGGGAAAATATCCATTGCTCAGCTACTAAGGGATTTGTATTCCCATTGAACGTTGGTGGTTGTTGCCTCATGAATCGATCTAACATTGATCCTCCACACTGCGGATCAGGGTGCTCCATACGGGTAAGGTTATTATTCATAACCTGAGTAAGTTGTCCCAGTATGGTGATTAGCTGATCAGCACCAGTTGCATCACCAGCCCCACTATAATTATCTTGAGCAGGAGGGAAATCCCTACATGGAGTGCGTGCATTGATACGGTTTCCATTTCTTCCACTAGGCGCCATTTCTAAGCAATAGCATAAACTAGATCAGTTTATGAATCAAAATACATAATCCCATACTTATAAAACACTTAACATAAATTGAACTATTTATGGATATAATCCATAATCATAAAAATGTTTTCTTTGAGGAATTATATACTCATAAACACTTCATAATGATTTGTAAAGAAAATGAGAGTTATCCTAAGCATATCCCCCGGGAGTGTCGTAACCAAGAGTGCAGCAAGGCCCGTTGTCGTGCACCAGTTCCCGTTCGAGTCTAGCTCAAAGCGGTGTTTTCGGGTTTTACCCCTAGGTACATCTGTGCCAGAGCCGCCTCTACCTGCTCGTATCCAGACAGGGATGTATTTCTCGGAAAACTCACAAAATCTCTACAATACCAAAATTCTAGGAAGTTCTTCTATACTAATCCTCAAAGTTCATCTTAGGTCTACGTGCTCTAATCAGAGTTTATCTAAATCTAGCTTCCAAGGTTTGTACTAAACTTCCTCTGATACCAACTGTAACGCCCCGACCCCAGTTACCCAGAGTCAGTGCATTAATACATAACATTGGCATGATCACAAGAAAGATCAAATCTCGAAAGACCGATTGGTTTAGTAGCCTTGGAAACACTAGATATATTTATAAGTTTTACATTACATCATAAAATGAAAAACTAATACAACAACATAATGTCTCCACAATCCACACTATTAACCCCTCATAAAATCCCTGCAGGTCACTTATAACTTACATCTTCACATCCTGGAAAAAATAAAACATAGAAAAGGGGTGAGCTCAAATGCCCAGTAAGGATAACAATATAGCGGAACATTCAAAAATAAGCATAAACATTTAAGGCAATGAATTACTAAAACAAAAGACTTTTAAACTTTAACTTCAACATAGTATGGCAAAAGTAAAATTAAATAATGCCATTTACTTGTTCACAAGGATATTCTACTAATCGAATAATCACATGAAAAATCAATAACCACTTTCATAATGTTGGAATGCATAATGCCAGACTATCATAACCACATAGTCAAGGCCTCGTGCCAAGACTACAAATAAGATTTTGTAAAGGCCTTGTGCCAAGACACTAGTTTGTCTCATGAGACCTAACGATGCATCGAGGAGCTATAGCGGGCTCCACCCGTCACATATTAAGTCCAATGCATTCCCATATGAAAAGGTTTAAACATAACATAAACATTCGTATTAAAACTAGCATACGAAATGTCAATACTTTCACCATAAACTATGAATGGTATAAAAATAGCACATCCACAGTCAAACATATCACAAAACCTTCAATACAATATAGAAGTTTTGTATCATAATAAATCAACTTCAAATAATCTTAAAATACATCAAAGGATGTTGACATAGATGAAATCAAAATTCTTTTAAAAGAAATATCTCCTTTTATTTTGAAATCATTTAAGATCCATATAAAATAAAACATTTTCTTTGAAAATATTCTTATAAGCTTGTAAGGGAAGCTTTGAAGATTTTATAACGGCGGAAAATAGCCGCACCCGCCGTATAAGTTAAAAAAAACATTTTTACCTTAATTCTGTCGAAAAGGTTAAAAAGGACCTTGTTTTGAAAATGACCGAAAGATTCCTTTATAAACCAATTATAAAAGTCAAAAGAGGTATAAATGACATTAACTCATATTCTAGTAAATAGTAAAAATGTTTTGAAATACATTTTTAAGAAACATGGATGTGGATGATAAAGAGATCCCAATAGATTATTACGTATAAACAACCTTGGATAATGAAGAGGTTGTAAAGTAAACCCTTACCTTGTACTTTTCCTTGGTTGGGGTAGGTTAACCTCCTGTATAATGGTGAAATAATTGTTATTAAATTATACAAGAATCATATACATTAATATGATATCATATATTATCTTTTAATATTGATTTGATAATAATATCTTAGTATTATTGCTGTTTCGGGTGTGAACTTACTTGTTTGCTTTTGTATGTTTTGTTACGTAAGACATGTTTGTAAAGAATAAGTTGTATATTATTCAAATCCAGAATGGTATCAAGTCGTTAAACATCATTTTTAAATCATCAAATGATAATTATACTTGAATGGATACGATGGAGAATGAATCTCATCGCGTTCGTGGAGACGGTAGTCCGTACGTACGCACGAACGCTACTTCCATTTAATTTTTATTTTAAAAGAATCGAATACAAATGATACATAGGTATATTACTATTCCAGTATAATATAATATTTTATACATGTTACTTAAGTTCATTAACACCATCCTTTATACGTTACATGTGTGGTATGAACGAGTCATATCATTTTAAGGGGGCGGTAGTCCGCACTTCCTCAAATGAAATTATCGTATGTATATACAACATGAAACGAATAATGGTATGAAATAAAATGGAATTAAAGAAGCTTATATATAAAATATATATCATTAATATCATATTTAATTACAGTTCCATCATAATGGCCACCATGAGAGGCGGTAAGATGTATTTGAACAGTCATCGTTTCGTGAGGCGTTAGTTTGCCATCCACAGAAACATTATGTTCATCATCCATTAGATGGAGTTGTGTGTATGTATAGTTTGAATACTTCTTATAACAACATCCTAGTATATTGAGGATACTGGTGTTGTTACAAAAGAAAATAAATAAAAAGAGTTTGGGGGTTGAAGAAGCAAAATAAATGAAAATAATTTAAGAGAAATCGTTACCTTTAATTTAGGTAACTCACTTTGGTTGGAACCAAAGGACTTCTTGAAATGATTTCTGCCTAAGGGGAAGCTTCAAGGAGGAGGAGAGGGATGTGGGGAGCTTATTTGGGCAGAGTTTGGACGAGCCAAGTGGCTTGAGAGGTGTGAGGAATGAGTAGAAGTGGTATCCTTTTATAAGGGAGAAGAGGGGCTCTTTAGGAAAGAGTGAAAGTATTACTTTATAATATAATTATATTCGGTTTATAATGGTCCAAAAATCATTGAGGTCGAAGATCAGATGACTCATATTCTAAATAACATCATCCAAAAAGAATTGGACAGGTTTTAGATAATATTTTAATCATTATAATCCTATTTATTTAAATGATTTATTAATGAGGTAAACATTGCATCATTATTGTGTCATTAATAATTTAAATTATTTGATGTCTAAAAATTATAAATAAAATATCATTATGTATGAAATCATTTTATCTTTCTAATGAATATTTATAATCGAAAATCCAACATGTATAACCCTATGTAAAAATTGTTCTTCTAAAAGATGTAAGCTTATGCCATTTTTATTTTTATTTTAACTTTATTAATATAAAGTGTCCCTACCACATACAGGTGGCTCCAAGGGGTCCCCAAATTGACCCAAGGATGCCCATGGTCGGGTATGTGTCCACCAATAAGGTTAGGACACGTTTTAGGGTAATTTTTATTATTATAATATTATTTTTTAACCCTTATTTACCGGATTTACCCTTTAACCATGGTAAATAAAATATTTACCGCAGTAATTATTCAAAATGTGTAAAAATAAAAGTTACCTATTTACACAATATGAACATCCTGATTCCAAATATGGAATCCATTTTCATAAATTCAAAACACAGTAGTGGCAGAAATTAATTTAAAATTAATTCCTGCTGTCAAAACAAAAAGCGTGTTTTTAAGAGATAATAACTATCAAAAGATTGACACTTGTTTATGTTCGGTTTAATTGTAAAATTATGTCCAATGACCAACATTATATTAAAATGTAAAAATATATTCTAAATATACCTTAAAACTACTAAAATTCATAATTTATCACTATTAATTATTTTGATTAAAAAAGTTGTTTTTAATTAAAATTTAGTAATTTTCACTATTCATCAAAATATGAAAGTTATCCGAAAAGTACCAAACTTTCACCTTAGGCTAAATTCGATATTCCGAGTCCAAATATGAAGTCCATTTTCAAATATAAAATATATATAATTTCAAAAAGTAGGTATTACTATTCACAACGGCTAGTTTAATTAGTTGTGGTGTGTGTTAGAACTCGAGGTTGCGTACAACACACGCTATCGCATTATTCGAAGGGAAACGTACCGTAGAAGCTTGGGGTGTTACAATGAGACCATTAGTTGGGGTCTAAGGCTCTCTGTTATGTTTGAGGCCATGGGACAAGATTATTAGAGGATGAATATCATCATTCCTCAGGATGTCATATTTTAAGATAAATATGATTAATTTTTATTATAGGATATATATCAACGCACCTCAAGACGTTGATCTACTGAGCTAATAAGGATTTCTAGAGCAGGGTTCTAAGGGACCATGGATTTGATGGGTCATATCGTATAGATGCTAATTACATGATGATGGTACATGAGGTTTTAGATGGTATGCGGTGCCAAGTTATATGTTTATGGGTGGAACTCGAGGGTTCACTAGATATGATATTCATCAGCGAATTCCTTGGTTATTAAGGAATGGGTCCTCTCCACTACAAATATATATATATATATATATATATGAAGATTTTTTTATATTCCATATATATATATTTGGGGGCACATTTTCAATGATATATCGATAATGGATGAAGAAGGAGATTTCTTCCTTGTGGATACTAAGAGTAAGGTAAGGGAGTTATTTATTAAATGTTCATGAATTTAATTTTATTTATATTTTGTATACACCTGCATAATTATAGATGTAAGATAGGAACATACATTGGTGGTGTCGTGATGTAACGCCCCGACCCTAGAAGCCAGGAGTCGTTGTGTTATTTCATTACATTGGCATGATTACAAGGAATCAAATCCCAAAGTGCCAATTAGTTTATTAGTTTTGGATGACCATATTACATACATCATACTCATAGTATACATGGAAAAATTGAAAACAACCAGATACATAATAAACTGAAATAAACATCCTCCTTGAATGCTTATTCAAGGTTCTACTCTTCATAACATGGGGAAATGAAACAAAATAAGGGTGATCATAAATGATCTGTAATGTTTACATATAGTGTAATCATTAATCAATAATAATTGGATCATAATTAATTAGACATAACTAATATGTTATGAAATATAAATGAAAACATAGACCATCAATATGATGAGAATAAAAATGCATCCATATATTTTGTCATAGTGAATAAATCATGTAAAGTAAAAACTGAATAATGAATAAAGAAAATAATTATTATTTAGCTGTCATGTATCGTTCAAAAAAACCATTATATCTTCGATACTATTTAATTCAGTGGATAGAAACCCATATGATTTTTTAGAAACAAACTCAAAGGGTTTATCACCAACTGATTTGTCTCATGAGACATGCCGATGCATCGAGGGGATATAGCGGGCCCTTATCATCACAAAAAGTCCAAATAATTCTTTATATAAATATTTAATACAAGAAAATTATGCATTTACAATATCCATATTGATTAGAGGATAAAAATTCATTAATATTTCTTCAATTAAAATACCATTCAAGATAAAAACCATATGTAAAATGGTTTACGACTAAGGAAATAACCATATCCATGATACAAGAATATGGATATTTAAAATATTTATAATTTAAAATGAAAAATGACTTTCAAGGGGCTGTATATACACCACATAACTAATATTAGGTGCACAATACCAAGTAAGTCTCAATGAAATAGATACCGAGAGAAAGTCCCTCACTACATTGTAATCAATCGAATCGTATGACCAAAAATTATTTAATCATAAAATGAATCATTTAATACCGTGAATATAAATAGAATGATGATATTATATATCAAATTTTAGGAAAAATACACCACATACTAGAAATAAGTGGCGAGAAACGTAAATATCATGGAAATAAAAGTTAGATGAGAAACCCCTTACCATTATGCCCAAATATATTCTTCCTTTGATCTTAATGTCCAAGATAGTCAAATTAGATTCATTAATTATGAAGTAAAAAACCTTATATAATTTTAATTAAAATATTATTTCTTCATTAAGTTCATTTATGGCCTTTTATATGGGTTAAGAGATTCAATTTCATCATTTGGGTGTACACATTTTCTTAGTTTTTATTATCAGTTTTCTTGTATAAGAGTATGTGAGTTCATGTAAAATGGAAATTGAAATCCATAATTAAAGTTATAAGTTATAAATGATAATATAGAAGGCACAATGATCATATAAATCCTTTGTTTATTTTGGGAGAGGATGAATCATTATATATAATTTTAATGATAAACACTAGGATTATTTTGATGGTTTTTTGATCCCCATGAAATCATTTTGTTTTCTAATTAAATAACATATGTAAAAAACGATTCCAAAACATTAAATATGATATATAACATATATAATGATCTATTTAAACCATAAAAATGGTTATATAACTATAATTGAATATGGTGATATAAATTCAAAACACATCATCCTTTAATGTGATAAATTAACACAACTCGAAAGATGTTTTCATTTTTGGTATATGAGCAGAGGAAAAGAGAGATAATGATGAAATATTAAATTAGAATAATAAAATTATAGTAAATTTAAGGTACATGAATTATCACAGAATTTTGATGATGGGTGGTGAGGGGAGAGAAACAAAATAATGGAACTTGTAAAAGAAGTTTAAAGGAAAAGTAAGGGAGGTTTACCTCTCGAGTAATCCTCCTTGAGAATCTCTTTAAGGCCTTTGTTTTTGTTCTTTTGGTGAGACCATTAATTAATGTACATGGGGGGAGGGCTTGTGAAGTGTATCTGGGAGAACTTAAGAAAATCTCAAATCATGAGAGGTGTGAGAGGATGGGGGGGTGAGGGATGGTTTACATAGTGGAGGAGATTAGTGATTTCTCAATATTTTATTTATTATTTTATTATTTTTTCAAGACAAGAAATAGTATTTATTATTATGACCAAGAAAAGTAATAAGTGCATGTGATTTAGAACTAATGGTTTCTTACATTATCCATGATACATGGAATAGTGTATTTATCTCATAAATTATTTATACCATAATTACCATATTTTATTATTCACAAAAAATTCATGCAATTTAGAAAATTCTCAAAAATTCACCCTAACCATTTTTTGACATGTAGATCCAAAATTGAAATCCATTTTATGAAAATAAATTATATATATTAGAAATTTAATTTTTAAATAAAGGCATCATTTACTCTTTAAATACCAATTTCAATATTATAACTAATTTTATGACACATTGAAAAATTAACCACGGTCTCATAAAATTATCTTAAAATCATTGGGAAACAAAATATTGATTCATGAATACATTTTACAAAAATGAATTATATTATAAATAATTTTATTAATTATAAAATTGTAATGAAATTTTTATTACTCACCAAAATACCAACACATAATTAAAAATATTCACCTTTCTTCATAAGGTGCCTAAATTCTATTTATACACTCATGGGTGAGGTTACTATTCATTTGGCTGATTTATTATTCATAAGGGTCATATTAATATTCATAATGGTTGGTAAATATTCATAAGAGTAGGTTACTATTCATGAAAAATTTAGTTGATCCTATCAGACTCTAAATATTATACTGATCCCAACCGTGTATGTCTATTTATCAAAATTCAAATAATAGAAGTGGAAAAATTAAGATTAATGGCTAGGTTATATAAAATTTATTATTTCATATAGACTTAGTGTTATGTGAATTTTGATATATCTAATGAGTTGGAATTATTTAAGGAAATTCCATTGAATAATGGGGTGTTATATTCTTCCCTCTTTCAGAAATTTCCTCCAAGAAAATTTTCATATATATTCCTCCCTAAAGAGATGAGGGTAGTTCTTCTTCATAACATCTTCCGGTTTCCATGTCACTTCATCAATTTTATGGTTTTTCCAGATAACCTTAACTAGTTGAGTTGTCTGATTTCTCAATACCTTCTCCTTTGTGACAGGAATATCGATAGACTCTTCACATTATGAAAAATCAGGTTCGAGCTCTATTTCTTCATAGGTGAGTACATGCATTGGGTCTGACATGTGTTTCTTTAACAACGACATGTGGAACACATTATGAACATTGGAGAGACTTGGTGGAATTGATAAATGGTAAGATATAAATCCTATTATTTCTAGAGTTTTGAACAGTTTGATATACCTGGGGCTCAGTTTTCCTTTCTTTCCAAACCTTAAGACACCCTTCCATGGAGATAATTTTAGAATGAAATGAGATCAAACGTGAAATTATAAATCCTTTCTAGGGTTGTCAATATAACTTTTTTTCCTAACTTGGGATTCATTAATAAGGGCCTGAATTTTCTTTACCTTTACAGTTGTCTCTTCGATAAGTTCTGGGCCTATAAGTTTCCTCTCGCCATCTTTTTCCCATCAAGTTGGAGTTTGACACCTATTTCCATATAATGCTTCATATGGCTCTATTTTAATTCTATAATGGATACTATTATTGTATAAAAATTATACCAAGGGTATTTATTGATCCCAAAAACATTGAATGTAAAGAGAGAATGATCTCAACATGTCATTCAATGTTTGAATAGTCCTTTTATACTGTCTGTTAGTTTGGGGGTGATAAGAAGTACTCATATGAGGATCAGTATCCAATGTCATCAAGAGACTTTTCTAGAATTTTTATGTAAGGCGGGGATCTCAATCATACATAATCGATAAAGGTGCACCATGAAGTCTTAAAAATTCATTAATATAATTTGTTTCCAGGACTTGAAGTGGTAAATCCTCTCTTATAACAATTAAATGTGGCAATTTTGTAAGACGATCAACAATTACTCATAATAAATCTTTTCTTCTAGGTTTACTCGGTAGTCCTATGAAAAAGTCCATCATAATTTCATCGCACTTACAAATAGGAATAATTATAGGTTGCATGGACCCTCTAAGATGTTGTATTTTGGTATTCAATTTTTAAAAAACTAGAAATCTTGACACGTAGTCTGAAATTTCTTGCTTCATGTTATCCCAACAAATAGTTTCATTCATATCTCTATAAATCTTGGTACTACTAGTGTGTATAGATAAATTTGAGCTATGAGCATCATCTAATAGTTCCCTTTTTTAGTTCAAGTATTTATAGTACATATAACCTAATTCAAAATTTTATAACATCAACCTCATAAAAAAATTCCACCAATCATCCATCCGTAATAACTTTAATTTTATCTTGTAGACTCTCATCATCATATTGATAGATTTTTATCTTCTCTAGTAAATATGGTTTAGCAATCATTTGAAAAAGGATATATTTATCCCATTATTTAATAATTTCCATATCCATATTTAGTATATCCATGAATATATGATCTCTCAATCCTCATTTGGGTTATAAGTCCATGATATTTCCTAATTAATGCATCTTTCACCTTATTTTCCTATCTTGGGTGGTAGTGTTTTGAACAATCATAATCATTGATTAACTCGAGCCATCTCCTTTTCCACATGTTGAGTTATTTCTATGTAAAAACATATTTCATACTCTTATGACATGTATATAGATCACATCTTTCACTAGAGAGATATTGTCTCCGTATTTTTAGAGAAAGGATTATGGCAGCTAACTCAAGATCATGAGTTAGTTAATTTTTATCACGATTCTTCAATTTCCTTGATGAATAATCAATAAATTTATCATTTTTCATAATGACACAAACCAATCCATTCTTTGATGCATCACTATATATAAAAAATATATCATTTCTAGAGGGAAGAGTCAAAATTAGATAATTGACGAATATTCTTTTAAATTATTCAATGAATTATGTATATTCTTTCATCTATACAAACTTAAAACCTTTACATGTGAGCTTCGTTAGTGGGTTATCCAATCAGGCGAAATTCTATACGAAACACCGATAGTAACCTACTATGACAATAAAACTACATACAGTTATGTTTGTTGGCATGGGCCATTCATGGATTTCATTTTCCATTGTAGGATCAACTAACATTCCATCATTAGAGACAATATGAATAAAAAAAGATATTGGTTGAAGAAAAAATATACACTTTTTTAAGTTCTTATATAATTCATTCATTCTAAGAGTTTTCTGAATGATCTGTAAGTGATTCTCATGGTCTTCATAGATTTTGGAGTATACCAGGATATCATCGATAAATACCACAAAAATTCATCAAGATATTACTTTAAAAACCTATTCATTATATCCATGAAAACATAGGGTGAATTAGTCAGTCAAAAAGGCATTACTATAAATTCATAATGTCTATACCTAGTTTAAAATTCTATCTTAGGAATATATTTCTTCCTCACACACAACTGATGATATATAGATAGTAGTTCAATCTTTGAAAAATATTGGGATCCATGAAGTTGATCAAATAAATCATCAATGTGATGAAGAGGATATTTGTTCTTTATTGTAATAACATTGATCTCCATATAGTTAATGCACAGCCTCATATATCCATATTTATTCATGATAAAGAGAATAGGTGATCCCCATAGAGAAGCATTAGAGATGATAAGTCCTTTATCAATAAATTCCTCTACTTGTTTCTTATGCTCTACTAATTTCACATTGGAAATTATATAAGGATTACTTGATATAGGTATTTCACTAGGAACTAAATCAATAGAGAACTCAACTTCCCACTCTGGTGTATGTCCAGGCAAATCCACAAGAAATATATCAATGTATTCATGCACAATAGGTACATATTCAATTTAAAAATTTATAGATGATAATTTCTATTCCTCCATAAGAATTTAATTTAGAAGATCCACTGAAGGTGGATATGGATAAGATCCATATGATGATGTTTCTACTCTAAATTTAATGGATACTACATCATTTCAAAAAAAAATGTAACTTCCTTCTTCTTGAAATAGTTGTTTTTAATCATAATTTTAAATCCAATTCATACCAAGAATTATTTCAAATTCAATCATAGGTATGATGATAAGTTCAAAAACTAGATTATGTTTATGTGTGATAAAGGGGACTGACAGACATATATTTGTTGTAATGATACTTCCATTATGAGTTTTGAATGAAAACTCCTTGATTAAATCAAATTGAAAATGTATAATTTTCATAGAAAATTGGGAAGATATAAATGAATGAGATGATACAAAATCTAATAATGCATTGAATAAGTTTTAGGAAACAATTAATGCACCTACCGTCACATCATTAGGAACTTCAACCTATGCGGTTATAATAACCTAAGTTCCCCTTGCTCTCATGGGATTTTCTGAGGCAAGATTCTTTGGTGCCTAGAAAACTCAATTTCATAGTGTCACATCTCTCTACAATTGTATTATTGAATGTCATTAACTTTTTTCTTCCCCATGCATTAATTAGAATGATTAACCTTTTATCTACACTTATAGAAAACTCCCATTCGTTTCAAGAATTTCTCAGGATTATTCTTTCTAGTGTTCTCACATAATGGGAATTTATTCATTTCCTTCTTCTTATTTGGTGCTTCATGTTTTCTATGGTTATCAGATTATGACTTATTATCTTCGTTTCCCTTGAACAAATTTGATCAAGAAAATTTCTTCTCAGTTTTGATGGCACATAATACAATTTCATCATACATTGAATATGTTTGAGAAGCTAGTTCCCTTCAAATACTTGGATTAATGCTGTCAATGAAATGACCAATATTTTATTCCAAATCATGTATATAATCTATAACATAATTGGATAATCTTGTGAAGGTAGCCTCAAACTCCTCAACACTATCTTCTCCCCTTTTATTTCGGATAAGGAATTTCCTCTTCATTTTAGTTCATTGCTCACGAGGGAAATATTTGCTAAAGAATATTTTCTTAAAATTTCTCTATTCAATATCATCTATTTCTTCTTACTACATGGTATTCTGAATCAAGGAACACCATTGATTAGGATCACCCTTGGTGAAATATACTACCAGTACTATGTTTTCATTTTCATTACATCTTAATGCCAGAAATATATTTTTATGGGAATTGATCCACTTCTCAGCTACCATTGGATTAGTATTCCCACTAAAATATGGGGGCTTCTGTCAGTTGAAATGGTCCAATATAGGTGTAACAAGGTTATTCGTCATAGCCTAAGTAAGTTGTCCCAATATGGCCATGATCTGATCTGCTCCAACACTAGCTGTGTTGAATTTATCAGAAGGGAAATCCCTACATTTTACATGGGTATTGATTCCCTTTCTTCTATTAAGATTAATCACTAAACAATGAAAAACATTAAATTATTTCATAATTTATAATTTATAACTAGAAAACACACAACATAATTTGAAAATTTATGAAAAGTTAATTTCATAATCATAAACATGGTTTTCATTACTTTTAAATTATTTATAAGGGGTTTTAATAAAAATGTGAATTATCCTAAGAATATCCATCATGTGTGTCAAACCAGGTGCACAATAAGGCCCGTTGTTGTATACTAGGATACCCTGGGTCATACCTAAATCTCCTGGTAAGAGTTGTTACTCTTAGGTACATCTATTCTATAAGCACTTACACTTGTAGTATCTTGACATGGATGTATTTTCTAGAAATACCCACATAGTATCTACCATACCAACATTATAGGATGTTAATCTATGCTAATTCTCAAAGTCTATTTAGGGTTACATCCTCTAAACTATGTTTTCGAAATCAATTTTCCAAGGTTTCAAAAAAAAATTCTAATACCAACTATAACGCCTCCACCCAAGAAGACTATAGGGGGTGCATTATTTCATTACATTAGAATGATTACAAGGAATGAAATCCAGGAGGGCTGATTAGTTTAGCAGTTTTGGAATTCCAGATTATAGACATGATACCCACTGTACACTTGGAAATATAGAAAACAACATGGTACATAATAAACTAAAATAAACATCCTGCTTAAAGATTATTCAAGTATATCTTCTTCATTAACCTGGGGAAAGGAAATATAAGAAGGGTAAGCTAAAATTCTCACTAAGAGTTAAAAATAGTGGATTCATGAATAAATAATAAGTGGATCATAATAAGTTAGACATAACTAATATGGTATGGTGTAAAAATGAAAACACATACCATCAATAAGATTATAATAAAAATTCATCCACAGATTTTGACATAGTGAAAACCTCATGGAAAGTAAAAACTGAATACTGTATAAAGATAATGTTTATTATTTGGATTTCATGTATCTAGAAGATGAACCATTATTCTATCGAGATGGTTTATGTCTGTGAGTAGGAACCCATCTATTTTTTGGAAACAAACTCGAAGTGTTTATCACCAAATGATTTGTATCATGAGACTAGTCGACACATTGAGGAGCTATAGAGGCCCCTACCCATCATTTAGAGTCCAAATCATTCTTTATACCAACATTTAATATAAGAACAATATGCGTTTTCAATATCAGTATTGAGTATAGGATACAAATTCATTAATATTTCCCTAGTTAAAATAACATTCTAAATAAACACAATATGTAAAATTGTATATGACTAAGGAAATAATGATATACATGATACAAGAATATGTATATTTAATAGAATTATAATTTCAAAATGAAAAATGATCACAAAGGGGAAGTAGATAGGCCACATAATAAATACTAGGTGCACAGTACCATGTAAGTCTCAATGAAATGGAAATTGAGACAAAGTCTCTTACCACATTGTAATCAATCAAATCGAATGACCAAAAATTAATAATCATAAAATGAATCATTTATACCATGAATATAAAGAGAATAATGATATTATATATCAAATGGTAGTATAAATACACCATATACGAGAAATAAGTGGTGAACAAAGTAAATCTCACATAAATGAAAGTGAGATGAGAAAGCCCTTACATTTATTCCTGAATGTGTTCTTCCTTTGATCTTAATGTTCAGGATAGTGAAATTAGATTAATTAATTATATATTCCATAATCTTACCTACATTTAATTGACTTACTATTTCTTCATTATGTTTATTTATGTATTTTTATATGGGTTAAGATATTCGATTTCACCATTTGGGAGTACACTGTTTCTTAGTTATTATGATCAGTTTTCTGTATAAGAGTATGTAAGTTCATGGAAAATGGAAATTGAAATCCATAATATAAGTTATGAGTTATTAATTATAATATATAATGTTAAATGATCATATAAATCCTCTGGTAATTTTGTGATAGGATGAATCATTATATAAAATTGTAATGATAAACAAATGGATTATTTTGAAGTTTTCTTGATCACCAAGAACTCATTTTTATTTATAATTAAATAAAATTAGTAAAAAATGATTTCATATAATTAAATATGATATATTAAAAATGTAATGATTTAGTTCATCTATAAAATTTGTTTCATTATGAGAATTAAAAATGGTAAAAGAAATTATAAACTTGTCATCCTTGAATGTGATAAATTAACACATCTCGAACAATGTTTTCGTTTTTGGTATAAGAGGAGGGGAAAAGAGAGATGATGATGAAATATTCCATTAGTATAATAAAATCTGAGTACATGTAAGTTAATGTACTTATCAAAGAATTTGTATGGGGGGAGTTAGGGGGAGTGAAACAAAATAATGGAACTTGTAAAAGAAGTTGAAAGGAAGAGAGGTTTACCTCTTGGTTACTCCTTGAGAATATCCATAAGGCCTTTGTTTTTGGCCTTTTGGGGAGACCAAAAGGACTTGGACATGTGGGGAGGTATTTGGAAGAGTACTTTAAGAACTTAGTAAAGGCTCAAATATTGAGAGGTGTGAGAGGAAGAGGGGGTGAGGGGTGGGTTATATAGTGGAGGAGATGAGTGATTTCTAAATATTTTATTCATTATTTTTTTATTTTTCTCAATAAAAGAAATAGTATAGATTATTGTGACCAATAATAGTAATAAGTGCATGTCACTTTTTACTAATGGTTTCTTACATCATCCCTGATTCACAGAAGAGTGTATTTATATCAAAATGTATTTATACAGCAATTACCGTATTTTACTATTCAGAAACAATTCAAGTATTTCAGAAAAATTCCCAAAAATTCACCGAAACCATTTTTCAATATTTAGAATAAAAAAATGAACTCCATTTTATGAAAATAATTTTCTATATATGATAAATTTAATTTTTAATTAAAATCACCATTTAATGAAAAAATAAAAAATTTTATATTATAACCGATTTTATGACACTTTGAAAAATTAAATAGGGTCTCATAAATATATATTATAATAATATGGAAACAAATCATTGATTCATGAATACATTTTATGAAAATTTATTATATTTTAAATCAATTTATTAATTATAAAATTGTAATTAAATATTTATTACTCATAAAAATTCCAACACTTAATTAAAAATATTATCCTTCATTCACAAGGTGCCTAAATTTTATTTATAAACTAATGGGTGAGGTTAATATTAAATTGGACGCTGTAATATTCATAAGGGTAATATTACTATTCATAAGGGTAGGTTACTATTCACCAAAAAATAATTTTATCCTATCAGACTCTAAATATCATACATATCGCAACTGTGTATGTCCATTTTTCAAAATTAAAATCCTAAAAGTGGAAAATTTATGTTTAATGGATAGGTTATATTAAAGTGTTTGTTCTACAAAGACTTAGTGTTATGTGCTTTTTGAGATATCTAATAAGTCAGAAATATTTAAGATGAACATACTATTAAATATTGGGGGTGTAATACCTGAGTTCATAATTACACCATACATGGGAGACTTAGGATATATATATATTTTATTCTTTTGAGACCCAGTAATGATTCTAGATAGGTAGCAGGAAATTTGTGATCAATGTAGCACCATTTCCATAGGATGGATGTCAAAGGACCATGGTGGTTCTTACATCAATTTGGAGTTTCCATTTGTCTTTTTCATGCCTTATATGTATGTACTGGTATGGTCACCCATGGGAGACCTTGATTGTCACAATTTTGTATGACATGTTATTCTCAAAATATAGTATTATTGTTCCTTTGGGATATTTATTACTGCTTCTTCTGTAACGATTCTATTGAGTTTAGCTAGAAGGTTTAGGAGACAGACAAGCATTCTCCTAAAAACCATTAGTAAAAAAATGTAACAGACAAGTCAAAAAAACATACCATTACAAATGTGGGTTTGTACAACACCACGAAAATATGTCCAAACAAGACTAAAATATTAATCATGTAAGACAAAAGACCAGCTAGAACTGGCCTCCATGATAGATCTCTTAGAAAGAACATTAGCGACCTGAATATCCTCTCGAGAAATGTGAGTTATGTCCATGGAAATCAAATTAGAAAGTCTAAGACAAGCAGTCCATGATGAAAACATCTCCCATGGTATATTCCTTGAGAGATCTTTGAAAATTTTCACAACAACAGATGAATCCAATTCCAGCCATAAAGTATGCCAACCATAGTAGAAATCATACCTTATCACCTCTATTATAACCCATAGTTCTGATTTAATTGAAAATCCATTCCCAATAAAGTGATAGAAACAAACCATAATGAAGCCCCGATGGGTATAGAAGATGCCACCAAAACCAGAAGGCCCTAGTGCACCAGATGCTGCCCCATCAACATTGACCTTTAGCCAAACCAAGGTCAGTGGTATCCAGCAAATATATTTCACCAATCAAGGTTTTTTTGGCTGACCATGAACACCAAGTGATATCAAAATAATTAGGTTTGAAAAATCATTATGCATTGAACCAGTTTCAATTTTAGGAGAAATTCAGATCCTGTGGTGAATATCCAAGACACCATCATTAAAAGAAGGTTTATGATTTTTAATAACCAAATCATTCTGTGCCTTCCAGGTGTAGGATAGAACTTTAGCAGTCACTGCAAATAATAAGGAATGTATTTACTCGCTGCAATACATATTGAAAACAAAAGATAACAGCGCCTCAACAAAGTGAAAACAGAAGCAACATCTAAAGTGGTCCTGGACATAACTCCACAACCGGTTCATGAAAATGTAGCAAAAATAATAATAAAGAATTCCTCTTCCCTCAAACAAAAGAAGTAGGCTGAATCAAGGTGTAACCCAGTGCGCTGGATGAGGGGTTGAATTGGTAGCCTCTACTTCCATAGCTTCTATATGAGTAGAATATAAGAAGGGAAAATGGCAATATTAATAAAACCTGCCACCCAAGACAGAAACCTAGGAGAGGTACCAATGTAAAATCTATAGCATTCATGGGTAGAAAATTGAACATCTATATTGGGTGTCCAAACAAATGTGTCATAATTATAATATTCATATTTAGATACATCCATAGAAATATGATTAGGCAACATATCCTGAATAACACGACTACTTTGTAACTCAAAAAAGTGGTATTCTTGAGTGACAAAGGAACATCAATATCATCACTTAAGGGTCAATCCAGCCAAAGAGTTTTCCAGGAATTTAGTTGATAATTCATGAATACCACCCATTTTTAATTATCCATAATATCAGAATAAGCCTTCCTAACCGTTGTCTAAATAGAGGAGGGGAAATTCATAGCATAACCACTATTCAAACTATCAACAAATCTAGTGGCCATAAACTCCAATGAGAAGTCAGGCATGGAGAGAATCCTCCATATGAAATTTTTGAGAAAAGCATCATTGAAAATCTAGATGTCTTTAACTCCCATTCCCCCCCATATTCATAAGCATGATGCAATCTTTCCAAGCGACTGTGATAAGTTTCTTTTAATGAATTGAGCGAGTCCAGATGAAATTTTGGATCTTGACACATATCTTCTAAACAAGGGACCTCATCCATCAATACAGTGATAAAGAGTAAACAGAAATTGAGGTGATAATAGAATTTAACAAACAAACTCTACATTCCTAAGATATAGTATTCCCTTTCCAACTTTTCAGCTGAATGGTAAATTTTAAGGCAATTCTCTCTAAATAAAATCTTTTGACCCTGCCCTAGAACAAAGGGAATCCAAGTTAAATGAATGACAGGGAACCCCTCTTCACACCAAGTCCTTGAGCAATCTTATTTTTCTTGGAAGTAATCACACCTTCCCTAAACACAACAAAGGATTTTTTCCAGCTGATCACCTAACCTAAAACCTCTTTATAGTGTAAAAAATGCTCTTAATGCAAGAGATATTACCTTTATTGTCCTTCTAAAAAACAAAATATCATCAGCATATAGAAAGTGAGAGGCTGAAAAGAAATCCCTCCCAGCTCTCATTCATTGGTACAATCCAATATTTTCAAGATCATTAAGACACAAGCTCAAATAGTCCACAATAATGGAAAATAAAAGGCTTGATAGATGGTAACCCTGCCTGGAACCTCTTTTACACTAGAAAAATCCCATAGGGGATCCAATAACAATAATAGTAAGACTAGCACTTTTCAAAATGGAGAAAACCAAACCAATAAAACTTGGTGAGAACACATTCATTTTTAGAATTGTAAAAATGAAGTCTCGTTTTATTGTATCAAAAGCCTTCATAATGACAAAATTCATGGCCATATTACAATATTTTGTCTTCTTCTTCCTAATATTAACACATTCATAGGTAGTGAGGTAACAATTCTGTTTGTTCCTCCTAGGGACAAAACCAAACTAATTAACAGAAACAAATCCCTTGGGAACCATACCCAGCCTGCAAGCCATGATTTTTCTAATAACATTTGGTATGATGTTTCCAATAGAAACAGGTATAAAATTTTTAATATCCAAGGCATTCTCTTTCTTTGTATCTAAATTAATGAAATTTGAATTCATCCCAAATGGAATTGAGGAATGAGTAAAGAACTCCCTCACAACATTTATTAACTCAATATAAAAAATGTCCCAATAAAACATAAATAAATTGTTGGTAAAGAAATCGAGACCAGAAAAACTATCCATGTTTAAATAGAAGAGAGTTGTATGTATTTCCTTGGCATTAGGGTCCTCGATTAACCTTTTATTTTGAGAATCATCAATGTTTTCTTAAAAGAATTTAATAAATTTTTCTAAAATTTCGTCCCCATTATCTGAGTATAATTCTCAAAATAGCATGTCACAACTTTTTTTCTCTCATTATCAGAACTGAACATATTCCCATTTATTTTTTGAGAATTGATACTCCTTTTCACATTCTTCTCCCTATGAATGTAATAGAATAAACATGAGTTTCTATCCCCCTCTTTCAGCAACATAATTTTGAACTCGTTATGAGCCAGGTTCTTCTTAAGGGTCAAAAGATTATAAAGCTCAGATGCGGCTTGTATCTCCTCTTAAGGGGGTATATCATAAGACCTGTTATTTTTCTGGCACATCGCTAGATGAGATTTAGAATCATTAATATCATTTTCAAGGGTAGAAAAATATAACTTACTCCACTCCTTCAATATGGATTATACAATCTTCAAATTGCTGATTAAAATATACAATGAGCTTCCCACACAAACAGTTTTCCAGGATTCCAATATAACCTCCCTGCACCCTAGAACAACCAACCAAGAATTATTAAAATTTAAAGGTAGAGTGTCTGACCTTAGTCTATTGAAACAGTTATAAATAAACATGGGGTTATGATCAGAGTGTAATCTGGGATGAGTCAGGCTTAAAACATCAACTACATCACACCTCTCACCCACTTTGACAAAGAATATGTCCAATTTACTTCCCTCCTCCCATTTTAAGTAAAATTTCTCCAAGGGTAATCAACTCTAGAGATGGAGAATTCAACCAACCCACATTGATCAATGCAGGAAGAGAACTCATTGGGTGAGGTTCTACAAAAATTACTACTAATTTTTTCATCTAGCCTAAAGATGACATTAAAATGAACAAGAAAAATCGAACCGGTAGACATACCCTCAGAGGCAGCAACCAAATTTCTCCAAAGTGTTATTATCATTTTGTATAAATTAAAAGCATAGAAAACAGCACGACAAAATAATCACTATAGAAACAACATGAAAGGGTCACTGACTGATGATCATTATCAAAGGAATCAATTGTGACACTATTGTGTTTGAAAACAAACAAGGATTCTGTGGAAACATCAAGTTGATTATTGGAAACAAAGAAATATCATAATGAACTCCCCATTAAATCCATCCATCTATTAAAATTCATTCTTGGTTCTGCAATGCTAATTAACAAAGGCTTGTTGGTCGTAATAAGATTCCTAAGTGTTTTGATCATGAGAGAGTTCTCTAACCCTGGACAATTATAGAAGATGATCTTCATTGATCAGAAAACCTGATCCTGGTGAAAGGACCATCATAACCTTGTGTCCTACCTTTTCCTAAGGCTCTAAAAATCATCCGCCATTTTATCAGCTGAGGAAGAGACAGACATATCCTGCCTAGAAAAGGAAGAGTCCTTGTTATCTCCATGGGAGGATCCAATGCTGAGCGAGGTGAAACTGTTAGATGATTCAACTGGGGTTAAGAATAGACAAGAAAGTAATTGTCTCCTAGAAACCTTTGATGGTGAAACATGTGAAAAGTCATCAGAGGTCTATACACCATCTGCTTGCAATCCTGGGGGGACCTATTCAGAAAGAAATTCCATATTACACGAAGAATCTAGAACAAACTCATTTCCTTAAGAGAGATAATGTACAGGTTGCAAATCGGTTGGAGGAAAATCATACTGACCCAGAGACAATGTAGTTGTAACACCTCAAGATTTCATAGTACACAATCTCTTTAAAGTAATTCAATAGCTTGCGCTACACACAACACATAGTTCAATCACATACCGACCTATCAAAATGCGCATTTAAAAAGAGGTTATGAATTGTATTAAACACATTTTGAATTGTATATATATCCTATATAAATTTTAACATTCATATTTTTTGTTTCTTAGACATAATATAAATTCAATTTCAATTTTTTTAGATAAAAGAACTATATTTAAAAAATGCAGTTTTTCCACATATTAATGGAAAATAATTTTTAATTCCAATATTTGATTATTTTATATATTTAATTAAATTCATATTTAGATGCAGAACATAAAAATTTAGTTTGGATAATGTTTTGGTACTTTTCTGATAACTTTAATATTTTGATGAATAGTGAAAAATACTAAGTTGTAATTTAAAACAACTTTTTTAATCAAAATAATCTATAGTGTTAAATTATGCATTTGAAAGGTTTTAAAGTATAATTAGATTATATTTTTATCATTTAAGATAATTTAAGTAATTTTACATTTAAATTGGATATAAACACATGCTAATATTTTGATAGTTTTTATTTCTTAAAAAACCACATTCTGGTTTTGACAATGAGTATTAATTTTAAATTAATTAATGAAAATTATATGTTTTAAATTTGGTATAATAGAAATAATTTTTTAATTTTTAATATCAAAATTATATTAGAGTGAATTATTGGTATTTTTATGAAAACTTTCAATTTTTGATGAATAGTGAAAAACACTGCGTTATTGTTTAAAATCGAAATTTTGTTTAAATAAATCATATTTTTTAAAATTTATTTTAAAGTAAAAATAGATACATAATTCCTATATTATACCAATATAATTTGTTGGTGTCATTTTATAATAATATTAGAAATGTAAATTTTTATTGAACTATTTAACGCCTTTTACCCACCTTCTAAGCATATTTGAAAATTTGTATATAATGTAATTTTACCGATTCTGTAAATTGAATTTCAAAAATCCGATAGGCACAGTTTTCATAAGTATGTAAAATATGATTCAATGTGATGAAAATAATTTTTGGTGAATAGTAATTTTTGATTTTCATTTACCACAGTTAAAAGTAAATAGGGTAATTAAAGGTAAAAATGATATTATAATTACACCAAAACATGTCCTAATTCTATTGGATAAGTTTATTTAGACCAAATTCATCCTTAGGAAAAACATATGATCCTTTCTGACCCACTTGTATAATATTAGGACATTTATTATATTTTAGTTAAATAAGTGTTAAAAATGTTAAATTCATATTTTATTAAATAAAACATTTTTAAAATAGGGTTATACATAAGAAAAATTATACTATAAAAATTTATTAGGGAGATAAAAAGTTTTCATACATCATGGTATTTTATTTGTAATTTTTAGACCTTTAATAATTAAATTTATTTATGACACAATGATGATGGAGTAATTACATTATTAATGAAATATTAAAATATTTCTTTTTATAAATATTAAAATAAATCTAAATTGAGACTTTTGATTCCATCCAAGAATTTTATAGGTGACTATGACATATTAGGGTTGATTCAATGTATGTTTTTCTAAGTAATTATGTTGTGATGACTTTAACAAAAAACAAATACTAAATAGTGTCAAAATTGAAATAAATGAGTTTTTAAAAGAAATAAGATTTTATTAAATGATATAATATTTATAAAAATCTAAGACACAGCCAAAGGAATTATATAATGATATATATGTCATTAATGAACCACTTTAGGTTCTCTTTGAATTTTATAGTATGTTTAGTAACTGTGTAATATTAAAATACAAGAAGACATGGTAAACGTTAAACTATTTAACAAATAGTTAAATCTAAAAGATAAGGTTAATATGGTAACCTAAAATTGTATAAAACCTATAGGTTGAGAGTATTTAGACCCATACACACCTTATCCCCTAATTAAATCTATTTGGATCTTTTATAAACCGAAAATTATTTGATAATAAATTAATATTTCAAGCTTTTCATAAAGTGCCCCTCACATCTCTTATAAAAGGGTACCTCCAATTCTCTTAAATTCACACCTACAAAGCCATTTTGCTTGGAACAACCCTGCTCAAATATCCCCCCAAATATCCTCACTTCATACAAGATGACTTACTTTGATCATAAGGCCATCCTAATGATCCCTTCTGTTGAAATAAAAAGGAAGCACCCGAAGATGAGGTAATTATTTCATCACCTCTTTCAAAGTTCTTTTCTTCTTCTTCTTCCACTTCCTCTTTATTTGTTATTTACATAAAAAAATAATAAAACCATTAGCTTATACATACTTATATGTTATTATAAATATGGTAAAACCATATTCATTATTCTATCCATCCTATGAATGAAAAAGTTACCATACATGCGTACGTACAACTTACCGTCTCCACGTCATGGAGTAGTTTGTTATTCAACACTAAATTATTTGGATGGGTATAATAATGAGTATAATTAATTTAAATAATTAATATAAATTTGTAATGATTTAGTATATATAATATAACATCCAATTAAACACCATTTTACCATCTATAGAATGATATTGTCGCTCGTACGTATGTACGGATTACCGTCTCCATGACACGATGAGATTAATCTTCAACATTCACCATTTAATTTTTTTAATAAAAATATATATATTGATTAAGTATGAGATATATGAAATATTATTTATATTGTAATAATATATATTTATGTATATAAATATATGCCTTTTACTTACTTCAATACTATACGATAAAAAAACAGAGACAATATTCATACGTACGTACGGACTACCGTCTCCATGAACGGTGTTTCTATTTCACATATCTATATATTATAAATATTTATATTATAAATATATATGACATAAAAATAATTTTTTATATTCTGGAAGTATGTAAATCATGATCTAGGTGATATGATCTGGAATAACAAGTTAAAACACGTATTATAAAGAAAGCGATTATTACCCGAAATGTTACTTTAACATGGAAATTATTATAAAATGGGTAGTGTAAAGTCATAAATGAATAATATATAATATCATAAATATTAATATGGTTATAATATATTTTAATAACATAATATGGTTATTATACGAGAGGTTAAATGTACCCTCAACTATAGGAAAGTACAAGGTAAGGGTTAATTCCTCAATCCCATTATTATCCGAGATTGTTTATGTGTAAGTTTTTACTGGGAAATATTTATTATCCATGTCCATGTTTCACAGATGTTTTTTCAAAAGGATTATTTTTAAGGGAATCTTTAACTAAAACATCATTTTAAATGTTTTAAATATTCATTCTTCTAAATCAGTCTCATTACTGTCCATGTTTTCGAAATGGTTTTAAACATTTATTTATATAAACATGAATGTTTTAAAATGTCAATTCCTTTAAAAAGATTCAATGTGGTATGTGAAACATTGATTAAAAAATGTATTTTAAATGTATTCCTTTCTAATTTGTGTGAATTTTAAATGATTCCATGAAAAATGGGTATTTCTCTCAAATAGTTTTACAAATCATTTTCAACTATGTCAGCATACTTTACTGGATATAATTCATGATTGAGGTTTATTTATTATAATAAAATGTTCTATATTGTATTGAATGAATTATGATATGTTTGACTATGGATTTGCTATTTTTATAGCATTCATGGTTTAAGATTGAAGTATTTACATTTCGTATGCTCGTTTTAATATGAATGTTTATGTTATGTTTCACCCTTTTCATATGAGGAATGCATTGGACTTAGTAAGTGAAGGGTGGGGTCCGATATAGCCCTGCGATGCATCGGTTGGTCTCACAAGACAAATTATTGTCCTGGAACAAGGCCTTAAATTTTTTTTATTTGTAGTCTTGGCACGTGGCCTTGAGTATGTGGTTATGATGTCCGGCATTATGCATTCCCTCATTATGAAATTAGTTTTTACATGTGATTATTTGACTAGTAGAATATACATGTGCATGTTTATATGGTAATTTTTGATTTATTTTTTCCATATTATGTTCAACTTTATGTTTAAAAGGATTTTTTTATTATACATCTTTCCTTAAAAGTTTGTAACTTTTGCTAAATTATTTACCCTTACTGAGAATTTGAGCTCACCCCTTTCTTTTGTTTTGTTTTCCCAAGATTCCAAAATGTGTATTATGATTGATATGAAGGGTTGAGAAAGGGGATTAATGGAATTATCAAAGGATAATTTATGTTTTGTTTTATGTTAGAAAGCGTAATTTTATGTTCAGGTATGTAATCTATTTTCCTTGTCTGCTAAACTGATCGGTCCTTTGGGACATGATTCCTCATAATCATGTCAATGTATTAAAATAATGCAACAGATCTGGGTAACTGGGGTCAGGAAATTATAGCAGTGGACTGTGGATTTTAACTAGTTTTAGAGACATCAGGCCCCCCAATACAGGACAAAATGTCTGGATAGATTGCAAGGCACTGGAGATAATCGTATTCGCTAGAAGAGTGTCCTGATTGGGCTCCGTATTAGGAAAAAATAAAGATAAATTTTCCTAGAAAGTCACAACACCAATTTTAATAGAATCAAGATTAGCCTGGACATGAACAATCGCGACATCAACATGATCAACATCTAAAATATCTGAAGAAATTCTAGCATATGGAGCTTTACCAACATCCACAAGAGTAGAATAATCCTTTGGATCACCCTTTTGATTAGGAAGATCCTTGGTCAAGTAAGGATCAAAACAAGAGGAAGGTTACACCACCTCGCCAGACTTCCTACGATAATTGTAATCATCATGCCCCCTAGCATTATATAAGCTACACAACATGCTTTAATTGCACTCATATACCATATGCCCAAAAAAGTGACTATTCAGATATAATTTTGGTTTTATTTCATATAAAATTTCAGGATTTTTACTTTCATATCTAGGGGTGAAAAAAAGTTCTTCCACTATATTTTCAGTTATGTCAGCCTCAACAAGAATTCTTGTATAACACCCGATGCTTGGGTTTCCTAACTTTTTATCAAGCCTTATTGGGTTACCAAGAGATGAAGAAATGTACCAAATTATTTTTGGATTCCAATAGGTACAAATGAGTTTACATACTCTGATTCAGACTTGGAAAAAGGCATTCTTGATAGTATTGGAATCAAAATTGTGATCCCATTCATGAATGCGAAGAAAACAAGGTATCAAATATAATGAACCAAAACTCCAGGAACATCTTTTTTATTCATCTGATGGACAAAAATAATAAAAACCACGTCCCATAGAGGTCATATTCCAATCATAAAAGCCCAAAATATCATCAATCATACATATAAGAGCGTTAAAATTCCATGGTTTCATCCATTTTGGAATAACAACACGAGCAATAATTGAGAATTTGTAGAGCTTCACCCACTTTTCCACGATATCTTGATTTGAAAAAACATGCGCATTTCGAACCTTCCTTATAATCCTTCCTAATGAATCTAAGTCACAGTCCACAAAAGAATTACTGCCCATGGACTTAGAAACGTTTTTAAATATTTTTTATCTAGGTCCTTCATGATTGGGATCCAATCAAACCGAATTACTTTTTTCATAGAGACTGAACATGTTTTTACAACCGATCTTATCCTCAACAGCCACATCAACTTCAAATTTCTCCCTGAAAACATAAAATTTCATGAAAGGATCCAGAGATTCTGACCTAGGGTTAGAATTCGTCTCCCCTCTTTGCTCCACTATCTTCTATTTAGTTTATATTTTTGCTTCCACTATTGTGGTCCTTATTTCACTATTATATATATGATTTGACCCACTATTATTATTAGCGCCTAATGGTACAGTCTCCTCACTATTACCTAATCAGACCTTGACTGATAGTCAGTGGACATTGGTATATGGGGAGGTGCCCCTAAGGCCTAGTGTCCAACCAACCGAGAGCACTGTTTAAGTGATGAATTGGGTTGGGACGCTACATATTTCATGTCTCTTTTACTTTATTTTCAAAGGTCTTCTAAAAAATACTTTTAAGTGTTCTATATGGAATTTTTTGACAAACGAAAAAAGAAATGTTTTATTTTAAAGCTACATTGTGACAACGACCATTTCTATCATTGTAACCATTATTTGCGATATATCTCCATTTTCAAGTTTCGTGTTTTCTTTAATGTAAAATAATTTTTACCTTTTTTGGAATTATGGTATTGAAAATAGGGTTTTAAATGAAAATTGTATTTTGATATTTTATAGTGATTTTCGTGGGTTTAAAATTGTTTTTTACACATTTTATGATAAAAAAGAAAGATAATAATATTTTTTATTCATTTTGTATTTATTTAAATTTATATACGATCGTTACGCCTAGATTACATTGGGTGAGCCCATTATAGCTTATACAACATGTGTAACTAGATAAAGATCCAAGGCATTGAGTTATTATTTTGTTCTTGGGATAATTATATGGGATGTTATCCGTATCGTTATTCCAATTTATAAGGTTTTTGTAAAGGTTCTGTATGGGTTCTATGAGATAATGTCCCAAGGTACCTACATGACTTTTCTATGTTTGTTAACGAGTTATCATAGAAATAATTTTTGAAAAAAGTTAATATAATTTATCTTTTTAAAGGAATGATAATTCCTTATATGGGTAATAAGTTATGTGTTTAAGAAATATTGTTTTAGGGGTTTCATGTTTTTTACTAGACCAAGGATTTTCTTCTTTTTATGTCCCTTAATGTGATTTTTGTGACCATCGCATATTTTTAAAATGTTTTTCATGGGATATAAGGATGGGTAAGGGAAATGAATAGGTAAGGTTAAATTTTTTTAATTTTTTTCATGAGGATAAATCATTTTTTTTGTTTTATAAGTTTTATCTGGTTGTAAAAATGGATACTGAATGAAACTGTCCACTTTTTATTAGATTGTTTTATTGTGTATGAGTTATGATACAATTTTATAAAACTATAAACCTAAAATGATCCCCAAATATAAAAGAATTAATTATCAAAATAAAACTCTATATTATATAATTTTTAAGGTCATTTCTCAAAAAATATTATTAAACTTTATAAACAATTCAAATAAGAGGGAGTTTTAAAATAAATTTTTTCCCTATTCATCAAAAGATGATAATTCTCAAAAAAAACCCCAAAAATTATGCTAAGATAATTTTGAAATTATAATATCAAAATTGAAGTTTTTTTGTTATATAAATTTACTAATAGTGGTAGAAAATAATTTTAAATTGAGTGTGCCACCAACAATAATTTTTTTAATAAAAACACAATTTTATGTGTAAAAATTGATGTGTTATTAATTATTATTTAGAAAGTAAAAAAGTAAAATGTTAAATATTTTATTAAATATATAATATATAAATTTCATTATATTAATTTACTAAAAGTTTCTTGGTTAATTTATTGATTTAAAACACATTTGGGTGCATAAGAATAGTTTTTCCGAAGAGGATTTCCTTTATTTTCAAATGGATTTTATTTACCATGATAACTAATTCATAAACAAATAATTAATTATATGTACATATTTAATCCAAATTTTCATAATTTTTTTATTCTATTCATACCATCCATTCCAAAAACTAGGTGATAAATTTTATATTAAATAAAAATATTTCATTAGTATGTTACATTTCCTTTATACTCGGTGTTGCGTGTATTGCAAGATAAATTTAGTATTGCATGAAAGGAAATAAAAAAATAGTATTTCATGTAACACCACCTAAATTAGTGTCGAGTGTAACATAAAATATCAAAAAGATTAAATTTATTTGAAAAAAATATTTCAAAAAATCTTTGTGTGTTTTACCCTAGGGTTGATCTTTTGGGAAGAAAAGATCAAATCAAAAATGTATAAGGATTTTTGGGAGATATTTTGGAAAGGTTTAGTCAATAAGTGTCTCATGGTTTCTAAAAGTTTCCTTAAATGTTTCTGAATAATAAAAACTTTAATTTTTAGTCAGCAAGGGTGGGTGGTTCTCTTTTATAAGTTAGGAGAGTGACACACTTGTAATTTTTCAATGTTTTAAAATATTATTTAGTCACATTCTTGTAAAAGTGGCTCAAAATTGACTCTATTTTGATTTTTAGATAATATAGCGTCTAAATCAATTCATACAATAAAATTTAGAAAAGTTTTATGAACATTTTAACCCTTAAAACTTTAGTATAACATTTGGTAAAACCTATTTTAACCTTAACTATAATAACCTATTTTTCTTGTTTTACTAATATTAATGACGGAAAATAAAAGTGAACTAATTAACAAATTTGGAAACTATGATCCTAAATATAGAAACTATTTAATTAAATTCCATTCCTATAATTGGTATAAATTAATATAAAAATAAGTCCACAAAATGTGGTGAAAAGTATTATTTCACGAAAATGCATTTTTTAACCATATGATTATCTTAAATTAACTCTATAAATAGTAATTGTCATTATATTAATTTAAATTCATATATTTAGATATAAAACACATAAATATTATTTAAATAAATGTTTTTTAGAGATTATTTTAATTAATTAATATCGAAAACATTTATGCACTTATTAATAGTTTTTTCAAAAATATAACCCTTACCTCCAAATAATATTTTTTTATTTATTTAAAACTAATAACTAATAAATGGATAAATACTATAAATAAAAGGCATGATATTTTAATAATAATTTTTTAATTTTTCTGAAAATATTATTTCTAAGGGAGAATTTTAAAAATTATTTCAAGGTTTAATTTGAAATAGTATGTTCAAAATTTATATTCATCCTATCAAATTAGATTTTTCATTCTATGAAATATTAAAATGTTAATTTTAATATTTCTTCATGAAATTAAAATGTACAATTATTATAATTGGATATCAGGTGTTACATTTCTCCCACTATTATAAATTTCTTCGATGAAATTTTCATGGATAAATCTTTCTAAACAAATAGGGGTGATTCTTCATCATAAAATATTTAGTATCCCACAATGTATCCTCTATATTATGATTTCTCTAAAGTAACATTAATATTTGAGTTTTATGATTCTAAAACAGTTGTTATAAAATGTCTAGAATATATATATCATTTTCAAAATAAGATTGATTATATTCCATTTCAATTTCTTCAAAAGTGAGCACATGCATTAAGTCTGAAATATACTTCCTTAACATTGAGATGTGGAATACATTATTTAATATAGATAATCATGGTTTAATATCCAAATATTAAAAAAATTCACCAATTAATTAAATAATGTCAATGTTTTTACATATATAGGGATTAGTCTTCCATTTTTAACAAACCTTATAACACCCTTCCGGAGAGATATTGTCATCAAAACGTGATCTCCCACTTGAAATTACAAATCATTCATTCAATTATTGACATATATATTTTCATACATTGATCTTATTTAATATTTCTCTGAATATTATTTACCATTATTTTTATCTCTTAATCATGTTCTAGGCCGAAAATCTTCCTTTCACTGGCTTTGTCCCATCAAGTTGGAGCATGACATCTCTTGCAATATAATGCTTTATATTGTGCCATTTGAATACTAGAATGGAAGATATTATTCTAGGAAAACTACCCAATGGTAAATAATGATACCAATATGTCATAAGTCGCATTATCATGAAATCAAAATGTTTTATAATGTTTGAATGCCCATCTTATATTTTACATTAGTATGAGGATGAAATGTGGTGCTGAAAAGAAGTTTCATATTAAAAGCCTTTTGAATACTTTTTTTGGAATATAGATGTAAATAATGGATCAAAATAAGATATAATCAATAGTGGTTTACCTTAACATATTAAAAATTCATTAATATAGATTTGTGTGAGATACTCATGAGGTAAATATTCTCTTATAGTGAGAAAATGTCTTGATTTGGTAAGATGATCAATAATAACACATATGATATCATTAATTCTTGGAGTCTTTGGTAATTTAGTGAAAAACAATATAGAGTGATATCACCTTATTTTTACATGGAAATAGATATAGGTTTCATGAAACCCTTAGGAGGTTTTGTATCAGCCTTTACCTATTGAAAAAACAAGAAACGTGATATATAATCATCAATTTACCAATTCCAATTATCCCTCTTAAAAATTCATTCATATCCTTATACATATTTCTACTACTATTATGTTTAGATAAATTCATGATATGAGAATTATTTTATAATTACCTTTTAATCTTAGTTATATATTGAACGCATAACATCTTTCCAAATTACAGAACACTATCTTTATAAATAGAGTCGTACAATTTCCTATCATTTGTGACATTATTTTTCTTCTAAAAATTATCATCATTTGTCTAAGAAATTTTTATCTTTTATAATAAATAAGTTTTAAAAAACATTTGGAAAAATATTTATTTCTATTTCTATAATTATTCTTGTATCTATATTTGTGAAAAAATTGAACATAAGATCCCTATAAATACCCACTTTGTTTTAGAAACCATTATCTTTCCAGCTCAATATATATGATAAATTATTTTCCTTCCTTTGGTGTAAATGTATTGAGTAATTATAATCATTGATTATAGCAAGTCATCTTATCTTTCAAATTTTTATTTATTTATTTGAAAATATATATTTTAAACTCTTATAATTTGTGTATATCTCACTTTTTTCTCAATATAAAAATTTCACCACATATTAAAATAATATTATGAATTATAAATCAAATTCAAGGGTAAAAAAGCTCTATTAACTAGTCTTTAACTACCTTTATTTATAGAAAATAATTTTATCATTTTTTATAAGGACACACCTGATTCCTTACATTGATGTTTCACTATTTATGAAAAATACATTCCTTCCCAATGGTATAGTTAATATTAGATCATTGACCAATATCCTCCTAAATTATTCATAAAATTATTCACATTCCATTGTTTATATAAAATTAACCCCTTTACGTGTTATCTTCGTTAACAGGTTATCCAATCGGAAAAAATATTGAAAAAATATTTGATAGTAACCTATCAAAATAGGTAAGGTACATACCACAGTCATGTCCATCGGTATAGTCAATTATTCTTCTATATTTATCTTTATAATATCAAGTCAGGTTTTGTAATTAGATAAAACTTGTCTATGAAGAGAAAATTTAAAATTTCAGAATTCACAGTTTCAAAATTTACTATATAACTCTTTTTATCTAGGAGTCTCAAGAACAATTCCCAAATGATTTTCATGGTGTTAATATCATTTATATTTGACCAATATTTCATCTGTAAATACCAAAAAAATTATCTAGATATTCTTAGATACTATATTCCTTAGATATGTAAAAATAGAGGGTGGATCATCAAATCCAAAAGGTATTTTTTTGTAAATTCATATTTTCCATACCTCAAATGAAATGTTTTCTTTAAAATAACTTATTTATTTACTTGAAATTGATGATACCCATAATGAAGGCTAATCTTTAAAAAATATTGATCTCCATGAAGTTGATCTAATAATTCATCAATGTGAGGAATATGATACTTTTTCTTTATATAAATAACATTTATTTAACAATTATCAATGGAAAACCTTAAATATCTATTTTTTAATTCAAATAATAGGTTCTATCCAAGGTGAAATAATAGGCCCTATAAATCCTTTATCACACAATGCTTTTAGCTGTTTCTTCAATTTCACTAATTCTACTATGAACATTATATTGAGATACATTTATATAGGCATTTCATCAAGGATCAAATCAATATAATACTCAACATTATTCTATGGTGTATATCCTTGTAATTCCTCAAAAAACACATTAATTTATTCATGTACAATACATATATCATCAATTTCAAGATTAAGTTTTCTATCTATAAACTGTGTCTTCTCTTATTACCCAATAATGTCATTTATAAGAGATACTATAGATTGATCTATACATGAACTAGATGATGAATTATTTTATCTAAAGATAATGTATTCTTTATATTTATCACAAATCATAATCTCATTATCTTGTAAATAATTGTTTTTCATTATAATTAAAACTCCAATCCATACCAGAGATTATATAAAAGTCAACCATAAGTATAATTATCAACTCTAGAAATAATTTATTTCAATGTGTTAAAATGGGAGCTTAATACCACATCATTATTATGATATGTTTCCAAAAGGATTATTGATTGAAAACTCCCATCATATATTGCTTTGGAAATATTTAATGTATTTTTTGGAAAACATAAAAGATATAAAAAATTATAAAGATATATAATGAAATTATGATTTAACTAAATTATATTATATTATTAAATTATATTCCAATACATTATTAAGAACATAAAAATTAACTATAGTGATCACATAGCTTATCCTTCTCCACTTGGTATCTTCTATGGTAGGTTCTGTTGACAAATAATACATTGGTTTGAATAATTAACTATTTCTCTATAGTTGATGCATTAGATAATAATGTTTTCTATCTTTATCATTAATTAATTATCTATATGATCCTTTTATCTACACTTGTAATAAACTCCCATATACTTTAATAATTTTATAGGATGTTTCTTTCCACAATTTTCACAATATAGACATTTCTTCATTCCCTTAATCTTTTTTGATGTGTTCCATTTTTATTGGTGCACAGTAAAATTCTTCTTCTATTCATTTACATAGAATATATAGGATCTAGAAATTTATTACTCTATTTTGATTCCACATATTTCTATTTCGTCATAGGATGATGAATTTTGAGAAACCATTATTTTTAAGAGGATTAGATTAATGCCTTCTAAAAAATAATCATTTTTTATTCTCAAAACTATGAATATAATATGTAGTATAAATGGATAACCTTGTAAAGTTAGCCTCATAATCTATAAAAATACCATATTCCTTTTTATTTAAATAAGTAACTTTCTACTCAATTTAGTTCGTTTCTTAAGAGGGAGATATTTTTTGAAGAATATTATTTTAAAATCTATTTATTCCATATGTTATATTTCATATTTCTTTTTAGTATTTCGAATGAATGACCAAAATTTATTGGAATCACCATTATGAAAACAAAATAGATTTATAAAAATATCCCTTTCATTATTTCATAATTCCAGAAATATATTTTCAAGGGTCTTAATTCATTTCTCAACTAGCACTAGACTAATAGTTCCTCTAAAATATGAAGTCTTATGCTACATGAAACAGTACAAGTTAGGTTTATCATTACATGTAACATCATTTTACTACATATGTAAAAGGTTATTAGTTAAAACCAGGGTTAGATTCCCTATTTTGGTCATAATATTCTCACCTCAAACATAATTTGTTTTAGTTTTCTTAGTTGGGAAATATCTATATTGGTATGAGTATTAATACTATTCCTTCTATTGGGTAGTATTTATAAATAGAATAATATACTGAGTTAGCTCATAAAATTATGAATTTTAAATCATAACATATAATTCTAAATTTTGTTCAATACATAACATAAACAGAAAATTTATTCCTATCTAATATCATAATCATAAACATTATTTCTTTTAGAATATCCTTAAGTAATAATTTTTTTTTCAAATCTTTAATTATGTTTTTTAAAGAGCGTGTGAATCAACCAAAGAATATACCTTGGGAGTTTCTTTCCAAATGTTCATTCTGAGTTTGACTCATTGTGCACCAGTAAAAATTATGTTAATATCCAATCCATCACATTTAGAGTTGTTACCCCTAGGTACATATGTTGCAAAACTATATTGTCTTTCTAGTATCCAAACATAGATGAATTTTCTTAGAGCTACAAAAAATATAATGTTTAACAAAATAATGGTATATTATCTTATATTTATACTTATCCTTAGACACTTTCATCTGGTCATGTTACCTAATCTATATGATCATAAATCAAGTTCCCATGGTTTCTACAAAACTTTCTTTGATACCAAATATAACGAACCCAAATATATTAAACTAGAACTGGTGTCTAATCTATTTCATTGAAATAAGATATAAGGGATAACATCACTTAGGATCTATTAGTTTAGCAGTATTTTAGAATGAAATATACACAATATTCCAATTTTCTAATGGAAATAAAATATAAAACATATAAAAATTAAATATAATGCATCATTGAAAAACATTCAAAAATTCATTCAATAAATCATCAGGAAATGGAAAAAATAGATGATCTAAAAATCTAAGTAACTATTTCATAAAGTTGAATTTATCATGAGTAAATTATGCATAATCAAAATGGAAATGTATATAACTAAAAAATTTCTTTTAATCAAAATTTTGACCAATAAATTTATCCATGGATAATATTAATGTAACAATACTATGGATAATAATAAATTAACTCTTGAGGAAGGAAATTCATAATTTGTTTCCTGAATAAGAACATGTTATAGGATATTAACAAATATGGGTATGTGTATTCCCAAACCAATTTAAATATTCAATTAAATTGGTTTGTCTCATAAGTCTCATAGATACATTGATGGAATATATTTAAACGGGTACCAATTTTAACTCCATTTCCATTAAATTTATCATATATTAAATGATAAATTTAATTAATAAAAAACATAGTTATCTATAAATAATAGTATTGAGAAAATAATAAAAAATATCAGGATTTCCTTAGTTAATCAAATAACATTCCTAGTCAAAAAATATATTTTTAAACATTATATAGTTTAGGAAATAAGAATAACCATGATAAAAATAATATGGATATAGAAGAAAAATATAAATATTGAGGAAATATTTTGACAATAATGTGAATGTTTCAAGAGAAAGCTAACAAAACAATTAATAAAATATAAAATAAGACAGCCAATTCATTAGAAATTTTGTGTTTTTAATAAAATTTTGTCATTTAAATAATAAAAGAAAATGAAATAAAAACATTAAAAAATATTTTTTACAAATTAATTTTCGTTTTAACACCATGTAAAACTAGTATAATAATATAAATATCACAAAATGGTTATGGCAGTGGAAAAATATATTAATTATATATACATTATAAAGAAACAATACTTTTGACCTTTCTTAATGAAATTAAAAATTAAACCCTTCAGAAAACATTATAATTATTCCTTTAAATCTTGTCAAAATTCAGGGGTAATATAAAATCTCCTTAATAAACCATTTGAGTAAGTAAATACGAATTTCTGAAAACAATTTTGAGAAACATAGACATGGAAAAAAAGTACCGAATAAAAAAAAGATATAAGATTGGATTTAATATTAATTTGTTATTCATACAATTCCAAATAATGAAAGTTTGAATGAAAAATGAAAAATCCATAAATATCCACTAAGTAAAATGGATGGATTTTATAAATAATTTATTATCCACTAGGTGTATAAACCTAGGACACCAGGATGTGAATAAAGAAATATTTAGAAATAATAATTTCCTTTTTCTATTTTCTTCTTTAGGATTATTTTCCATTATTACAAGGAATACTATTAAATTTATTTTTTTTCGGAAGTTAATCCACATCACAGATCAAACATAAGTGGTCAAAGTAAAGAATTCAAGAACACTGGGATTTTACATGGTTTTATTAAAAAATGATACTCTAAGGTGAACATATAAGAAATGAGTATATATGACTGATTAAAAACTACATCATTAGTATGAAGTTAATTTTTTTTGTAAGAGCTGTTTACTCCACCACGTTCCTTGAAATATTCACTAATTTTACACATTACATTAAATAGGGATAAAAATATCATTTTATATACTTGTAGGTATCATCTTGGTTTATTGATATGAAGGTTACTTCAATATTAGTATAAGGAACTAAACCACATTTCATCTGAATCTTATAAATAAATTATATGATAATTTTAGAATACCGCCTCCATATATACACCTATATATGTCTAACCCCTTATAATAAGAGTTAAAATTTTCGTCTTCTATAAAAAACAATATATAAGAAACAATATTAATATAATAATTATAGAGATAAAATTATTCTTTAATATATTTTGTCCAATTATATTTAACCATACTAATGTATCTATATGAATCCACTAATTATATCTTCCCAAATATTTATAATAAGTCCTCCAACTTTATAAAATCATATTTATTCTTCAAAAAATATAATTATGGTTATTTAAAAGATAATCCCAAAAAATTTTATTCTCAATAATGTGCACAACACTCTATCTCTATCTAGTATTTCCTTTAATAATATCTAAGAGAATATCAACTCATATTTATTCTAAAATAGATATTTAATAAATAATATGTTATTGTAAAATTATCCCAAGGAAAACATAGTTCTTATTATATATATTCTCTTATTTCTTTGAATCATCCCAGTTATATACATATTAAATTATTAATAAAAGAGTATAACATAACCTTCATTGATTTGAAATTCAAATCTTAAGTCCACATCCAAAATCATCCCATTTAAATCAATACTTTGTATATTCCATTGATAAATCTCAATATGTATAATTACAATAGAAATTTATATGTTTCCAAAATAAAATCAAACCCATTTTGTGACATCCACATTTTTATTTCTATTTGAAATCTAAAAATTTCATATATCATAGTAAAATATACCCTTCTACTATTTGATGATGAAATTTGGAAGAAAACAATTTCAAATACTATAAATGAAATGGTGAAAAAAAATTATTCATGATTAAATATCCAATAGAATTAAAAATCTAACTCTCTTATATCTTCCAAATGAACACCCTTCACTATATAAAATAAATTTTTTATCATGGTTTTAAAAACTTCCCGTTGATCTTAAATCTGACTATGGTGTAAACATAAAATGTGGCGTGCTAGTCTCAAAATAAACATAGACTTAAAAAAATTACAGGAGTTACTTAAAATCACAACCATCATCTTGTGATGTGGTCATCCATAATCATATTTTACAATTAGATCGATTGTAGAATAAAACAAATTCTATGGTTCATGAACATTAAAAACTTCCACTCCATATAAATTCATCTCAACACACTATAAAATAAGTGTATCTATTCTATTATGTGTAACCAAGAGTATTATCCCTAAAAAAATTATGCATCAAACTATGACATATCTATTTTTGATAAAACATGGTTGATATTAAATATTTTCCCACATCAGACATGTATACATACTACTATATACCTTATCAACCATGATGGGGAAACTAAACCTCAAATAACTACCTATGGTGCTACCCCTAATAATGAACACTTTTCCAAAAATGATACTCTGAATTTTGAATCTTCCCACTCTATCATAAGATTGATTATACTAGGATTTATATACTCCTCTACCACTTAGGCCAAGAAACATTCAAGCTTGACCACTACCCTTTGGGTAGAAGTCTAATTTAGTATGTTTCCCTTTTGCTGGCCTATTTTTATAACACCCGAATATCAACATGGTGTGTTCATTTGGATTTTAGAATGAAATGTATCATATAAAACCTACAAATTTTTAAGCATATATATTTACAATCATCCTTAAAAGCTCCAATATTTTTCACCATTCTTTTCAAACTGTCGGAAATGTTTTCATTAAGGAAAATATTTAGACCAACTTCTAAAATCAATACACACCATTTCCAAAACCATGATAGAGATAACAATCTTTCTATTTTATTATCACCTCTAGCGATTCCATGTTCTTAAATGAGTATAAAATCTCCAAATATTCTACGTGCAGTCAGCATCACTAAGATGTCAATATCTTTAGTCATACACCCTCTTCAACTTTTACCAACAAAAGAAAATTTTAAACCCTTTTTAGTGAACTTCAGTCACACTAGTTATTATAAAAAAATCGTGCACACAAAACCTCTTAGTTGTAACACTATAAGAAGTGGGGAGGGCTAAAATGCTTATTTTGGAGGTTAGTGAGGTATTACCCCTTATTCTAGATGTTTATTTAGTGTGGTCATTTGGGGAAGTAGGTTGAAAATTGGGAGGTTGATCCATCAATACCAAGGAGGTTTGAGGATCTTAGATGAAACTAGGGGACCAAATGTCAGATTTAATGTGCCTATGTTGTGGAAGTAGTTAACCTTGTTTTTTAAATTGATGGAAAAATTGTGAATTTCTTGGAGATATAGCTATTTTAATTATTCTTTTTTTTCTCTCCCTTTATTGACCCCATACATATCATAGTGGGATATACTCTATATTCTGTTGTAGGTCATGTGAGAATCATTATGATTTTTACCACCCCATTTTCATGGATCAAATCAATATTCCTTTATTAAACCTTATCCAACTATGGACTCTCTCCATGTTCTCCTTTCTTATTTACTTATAAATATAATATTTTTGATTCATTTAGAGGTATCGTTTCTATCATGGTGATATTTATTCTCTTTATCCTCCACTGTTTCTTGTCCACTATATTCTCAGGGATTATAGCTATGAAGAATGTTTTATTTTGGATGGATGTGGTCAAGGATATAATGATATTTTTATGGGGAAAAATCCTATGGTAGATACATGTGAGTTTTTGCAGTGTTTAATCATATATTACCTATCATTATTATAATTAATTATAGAGGCTTCAATCATGGTAGGTGTTTCATGATCTCTCTTCCATTTAATTTTATGTGAATTTAGAATTATCATTCCCATGTTCATAATGTTTATAAGGTTAAAATTAAAAAAAAAAGTTAAAAAACTTCATTAATGGAATTAAAAGGAGTATAGTTTATTTGAATGAATTTTATAATATTCTTTACTATTCCAATATATTATTGTTCTTATAGATTTATATTTTTTTGCTGTGATATGCTATTTTTTATGATCAATCACATTTATAGTTTTTTAAGTCTATTAAAGCTGGTAATGAAAAAAGTGACATGGAAATAAAGAATTTTTTTTTTCTGTTTATTATAAATAACTTATTATATATATGGAAGTATGTTTTTAAGAGGATGTTTGATGTTGTTTTCTATAGGGTATAATATTACGTTTTTGTTTGTTATGGTTATCCCTATTGTGGTCGGAATAGTCTTGGTAGTTAATAAATGTGCTATTAAATGAGGTGTTATTATATTTTCATTATTGTACTAGTTTTGTAAGGTATTTGTTTTTAAAATTTTATAAGTGATGCAATGGATAATGGAATAGGATAGTATCATGATTGATTTAGTGTTAAGGTTAGTTTTCTATTTTTCATGTCATAATTAATGATTAATATAAAACATAGATGAAAATTATGAAATTAATAATAGTTATTGACTAGATATAGTTTGTAATGTTATGTTGATATAATAAAATAACAAAATGTGTCATGTGTAATGGTTGTTATAAATTCTAGTTGCTGAATATAAGTGTTTTAATAAATGTAGTGTGGTTAGTAAAAGATGAATCCTATAATAGTGTAATGAGGTGATAAAATTGGAAGTTATGGATGATTTGAATATGTTTTATAATGGAAATATGGTTGTTTCCATTATGGTTAGTGATGTAAAATGTCATTATTGTGTGGGTGTCTAGGATGAAGTGATTTTGGAATGTAAAATTATTAAATAAAATGAATATTAAAGTTAACCCTTAAGATAAATTATGTTGTTTATATTTCATATTATTTCTTACTTTAATGTTATTTATTTTTCATCACCACTCGATTTGATTAATTTTATTGATTCCATTATGAGGTCATGGGTTAAAATTGTTTTCCTTAATATATAGGGTATAAGTGACATTGATGATCGACTACTCTCCCTTCACTTCTCTCTCTTCTAACTATAGAATAATTTGTAATTTCTTGAGGGTACCATGTGAATAGGCTAAAATTTTTGGAGGCCATGATCTTTTAAATTTCATAGCGAAAATAATGAGTCTTAGATGTGGTGAATGATGGGGGAATACATATAAGTAAGAGGGAATGAGTTTTATGTTTTTCAAAGATATGATTTAATGCATTTATATAATGTTGTGGCCTATATTAGTGATTGTTTAGTTGTATATTTCATGTGGTTTCTACTACGAGGGTATGGTTATGATGTGGTATGTGGTTATATGGTCGTATAGATATGTAAGGAATTAGATAACCATGAAATATTTTAGTTGGGAATGAGTGAGACTAGATTAGTGTGAATTGTTTTGGGGTACCTTCTAGATATATTATCTTTATATTATGTTACTATATTTGTATATATTATTAGGTGAGTGATACTTGGTTAGGTAGATTGGAAGTTAACTAGTTATTGGTGAGGGGTTGATTTTATTATTTTTTACCATGAAATTGTTATTCTTCTTCTCAATTTTAATTAGTGGTTTTAGGGAGTATATTACTGAGTATACTTGTATTATCACCTGTACATATATATTAAAATGTTTTTAGGATTGAGTTAGTGATCTTGTTGGACCTTACTATCTTGTATATTTTAGATCATCATTGGTGTTTTAATTATAAGATATGATCATGGTGTTATATTTATATTAGAGACAATTATTTATATATGGAACAGAATTCATTATGGATTTAGTTTTTTTATTATTATATAAATTTTACTAGAGTTTTTTTCTTATATTCCTATGATTTATTAGGGTAATTCCCCTTATAAATGTGTTTTATACACTAGTTGTTAGTTTTCAAACCATTTCCTATTAGGGGTTAGCTTCAAGGGATACACTTGTATTCCCTACCAACTCATGAGAGGTTACAATAGCAGGGAGTCATCACATAACATGTATTTATACATAATCTACAAATTATAGTACTTTTGAAAGGTTTTCCCCAAAAATTCTCTTAATTTATTATCACATAATATTTTAATTAATATTATATTATCTATAGTTGATATATTACTTTTTCTCATTGTATAACCGTTAATATTATCCCCCTTATTTTTATTGGTATTTTCTTCTTAATCCTTGATTTATGACATAAGAAAATATTTGAGATTTCTATTTCACACCATTTTAATATATATTATGTTTTATACCCTCGATGATAATTGTTAACCCATGTCCTATTGGAAGTGAGGTTAAAGGGACAAATTTTTATTCACTTCCAAACCACGATTGGCTTAGGTTCGGGTGAGTCTTGGAATAACATGTATTTATTATTAATCTACAAATTATAATATTTTTTTAATGTTTTCCACCAAATACTTCTCTCATTTTCCTACCAATTAATCATTAAATTTCTGATATATTATTTCGAGTTGATATATTAATTTATTTCATTTTATGAATCTTAATATCTTTCTCTTATATTCATTTGTTTTTTCCTATTACTCCTTGTTGGATGATATGGGAGAATGTATGGGTTTTCAATGATACACCATCAATTATCATTATGGGTTAACCAAATTATGTTTACTTATTTATATATGATTTATAAAATTATTTTATTTCAATATAGACCATATGATTTTGAAAGAATATTATATTTTGAAGGATTTTATTGTAATTTTACAACCCTCTAATACATTGAAGGATGATTATATTTACGTAGATATTATGTATATAGCATGTTCAGAATTCTTAGACTAAATATGTTATATTTTCTTACTAATAATCCTTGAATTATGTTTATGATGTTTCATTTTTATACATGTTTTTTATTGAAATGACTTGATATGTTATACCTTATGTTTATGTTTTTTTATAATGATCTATGACTTACTTATACTTTACATTGAAATATCTTTACATGATTTTCATTTCACTATCACTATTATCTTTTATAACACATAAATTTATAATGTATGTCTTAAGGAGATCCTCTATATTAAAATGGTTATAATTTAATTATTATAGGTCAATAAAGAATGTGTTGAATAAATTTTTTTTTCTTATATGTGATGTTGTTATACACGAAGATTAATTTAAAAGATATTAAATTTAATGATTTTTGGATGTATAATGTAATATATTTTTATTTAAAAAATAATTTAATTAAATTTTGTGATTTATATATGATTATAAAACCAGTGTCACTAAGGATTGAACCCTGTTTTCCAATATTCTAAAATGGTGACTCAACCCCTTGATAAAGTATTTTAGATATCCCACAATCTAAAATGCAAGATTTGTTTGGTTAAGTGTATAGGATGAAAAATGAAGAAATCATGTTAAAGTTCTTGAAAACTATAAAATGAATATTTTTATATATTTAATCATTCCGCATATTGGTTTAATTGGTGAGAATGTAGTTGGAATAGAATATATTGATCTGGAAAACTAAAAAAATGTTTTTTATTATTTTCTTATTCATAGCTATCTAAGTTTTTAAAAGTTTATTAACTCCCCACTTTAATTATTATCTTACATTATTAGGGAAAAAAGCTAAATATATGAAAAATATAACTATAATACATAGAAAACACCACTATATTAAATAATATTAGTGACATCTAATGAAGCTCACTAAAAACAATTTAGAAACCCCCAAAAGTGACCACAAATTCAAAACTCTCTAGAGAATACTTGGTTGACTTCATGATATTTGACATGTCCAAGTAAAACATATCCTCCAATAGAAAAATCTACGGGTTTACTTTTTTATAAATAAACAATACAATCCTATCAAGGGATTTATTGATGAAAAATTAATTAGTTTAAAAACAATAGGTAATGAAATATAATTGAAAAAATGAAAATGATAGAAATCCCAACTGATTGGTTTTTGGATTTATTAACAATAAGATGTTCATGGGTGATGGCCAATATGTGTGATTAAATATCAATGAATCAAGTTAGGTTTTCTCACAATATAATTATTGAAAACACCTATTTATGTTGTATGAAGAGTTGAAGTAATGATCGAGAGAATCGTTGATCTTAATGGTAATGACCAAGTTATGTTGTTGAAATAAATAATCGTAACTATAAATGAGTAATGTGTTGAAATTTTTATTATAGACCAGGTGGAAGATGTCTAGATGCATACCATAAGTTAATTTCATGGAGTGTGTTGCACTGAATAGAAACATGTCCAAAACAAGTAGGGCCACAACAATGGTGGAAGGTGTGGTAGAGATGGTGAATACCCTATAAGGATTATGCCCATAGTCTTTGGTGTGTTGTTATGGGAGTGGCCCCAAATGTGTAAAGTAGAAGGGAAAATTCCTAATGTTGTCTTCATGGTGGATTTATAAGGTTCTTGGATGAAACAACCAAGGAAGCTAAACCACACCCATTGAAACACAAGTAATGGTGGACTGGGAATGTTGTAGGAAAAAAAACAAGGCTGTTCATGGTACATTCTATTTTGTATGGAATTTTTGTGGAAAACAACCAGAAGTAAATTTATTATCCATAGTGTATAAGGCATGATCGTGCCATTCTACAACATTTAATTCATGTAGTGTGAAGGAGGATAAAATAGGATGGACCACCATAATAGTAAAAGTAGTCATGGTCTATAGGTGGAGTTATGTACCAAAATGGATTATGTAAAGAGACCATTCCTTTAGTGGGTTCCAACTTGAAAGAAAAATGTACTAGGTTCTTACACCATGCCATGGTGAAATGTATGTTGGTGTTTAGAATTAAAAATCAGGATGATTCTACCCTAGAAATGCATGATTTGTCTCTAATGAATCATATATTTGGGATCATAGTTGTCTATCATGAATACAATTTAAATCAAATGAATATTTAGTATTTATGATGGCATATTTATTTTTAATATATTTATTCTTCAAGATTAGATTTTAATTAGTGTCAATGGGGAAGATATGGATGCAGTTATTGAGGAATTCACAGACTAGGATCATGGGAGATTATTGGTACCTTTACTAGCCCATAATGATGTGAAAAAGGGACACCATATTGGATCACCATATCCAAGATAAATTATTAGATAGATGGGGATATAAAGATGATCTAAATATTGAACATACTTGAAGATATGAATTTCAAAGGATAAAGAAGGTGTTTTCTTGATTAGGGCCTATAAAATAGAAGAATTAGAATTTTTAATAATATTTTCAATTTAAAATAATGTGTTTTATATTCAAAAATAAAATAAAAGGTTGTTATATAACTATTATGGAAATAAAAAATGCTGTATTAAGGGTGTTTTTCATAATTTTTGAAGGATAAATAAAATGGACATCAACATAGTATCTATATATAATGAATGATTCATTCTATGAAAGTGTTTCTAGAGAATTGAACTACATGTCTAAAAATTATGTGTGTATCCTTACCAAATTTTTTAGAAAAGGGGGAGGAATATTGGAAGTGCACCAACAATGATCCTTGGGTGATAGTGAGTCAACCCTGAACCTTTTAAGGTATCGAGCGTTGGTGATGAGTGAATAAGTCGAAATAATTTCAGGGGAGTGCCCTATATGAAAATAAGTGTTATCTATTGTGGATCTATATGCACCCCACATTGGTTATGAACTCACCTTGGATGTATCTTAGTGAGGGTAAACCAGTTAAATACTCATTTCCATATTTAGTTCATGTATGAATAGGAACAAAAATCATGTAACCCAAATAATATCTTATAGATGAGTATAACATGTTTCCCTTAAGGATAAGAGGTAATGATCCTTTAATAAATGTCATATAAGAGGATTGAGATGTTTTTATTGGGAAATTATTTTTCACACCCTAATTCACCCCACCCCTCTCTGGGTGATCTCACACTATGCCACTTTTAAGGGTTCAACAGTTGGTGTCAAATCCTAGGTTCAGTTTTGGATTTTTTAATTCTATAACTTGATCTAATGTTGTGTTTCAGATGTCATCTATTGTGAATGATAATATATGTTATGGAAATAATTATGAAACATGGGAAAGGGAGTTCATCAATTTTATATAATACTTTTATGGAGTTCCTCTATAAATGGTAGAACAAAAAATTGTTCTATTGAGCTGATAAAGTTTTATCATTAAAAAAATCTAGATAAACAATGTGATTGAATATTTGGTTAGGGAGAAATTAATAGAGTATCTGGATAAATACTTGTACACAAATATGAATCATTGCACATTATCCAAAGAAACATGGATATAATTCGAAGTGTTATTTTTTAAATAAGAAATTCCATGTGAGATTTTCTTTATGACAAAAGGAAAAAAGGAAATGAAGGTGAAATCTTCCTATAATTAATGTTCTCCAACCATGGTAAAATTTGATCCTAATATCATTTATGATTCTAATATTAATTTGGAAAAAGGATGTGGAATTTTAGAATATATATTAGATATTAAAAGACAGTGTTATTCTATTGATGAATAGGTAACAACATCAATTTTTTATTCTAAGGATTACTCATGAAATAATAAATAATATCGATGGAGTATCATGCATGGAGTATCATGCTGGGAGTATAGTATTCAATGATTTAACATTTTCCAGTGGAAAATAATATCTTAAAAAATGTGGAAGTGTCCATAAATATTAAAATGTGGAAAATGGGAATGAGGATGAATGAGTAAGGATATTTTTATAAAAATATTAACTAATAAATGATAAAAAATGGAAATAGAGAAGGAATTAAAGGCAATATTTCTTTCAATAAGAACAAAATTTGATGAAATAAAATTGTATTTAAGAGATTATATCTCTGAATTGAAATAAATATCTAAAAAATTAAATAAAAATATGAAAATATAAGAGACCATGAGTATAAGATAAAAATCTCAAGAAGATAAGATAAATATCACTCTAAAATAAACCCAAACTTGTGAAAAAATAAAGATAAATATAGATTTGATAAAAGGAAGGAAGGAATTGTTCCTTGCATTATAAGGAGGTATGGTTCCCTGAAATAATGATGCACTAATGTTTTTCTATTATATAATATTTGGGTTCATCAAGAGTATCAAAGCATAAAATCCCATATATGTCTTAAGAAGTCCATCAATGACATTATCTAAATCAAGGAGAGTAAAAATGAGGTATGATTCTTATGGTAGATATTTAATTTTTCCTAACCACAGTCACATGGAAATGTATTGAAATTAGATTAATGCAAGGAAGATAAAATAATCCATATGGAGACACTCCACTTAGACGAATTACAAGGAAAATAATTATCCTAGAATAATCTCTATTAAGATGTAAAACAAGTTTAATGTTTTGTAGGATCAAACTCTGTATCAATAAAGGGTGTATTAAGCACCAAAATCCATAAACATAGAACAAAAATCCTAGAGGAAAGAAGACAAATATGAAATAAAAATCTCTAGGTTATTCCAGTAATGAAAGTGGTGGAAATAAAAGACAATCCACCTATGAAGAGAGGTATTACATGATTACACATTTGGATATCAAGGGAGTGTTTTTCAAAAGTGGTCTTACACAATCCACTAAGAGGAAAACGATAATGATTAAATGGATAATAAATTCATAGGTGAGAACAAATTTTGAGGCTATATGAGAACCGACTTGTTCAATTGTGATTAAATCCAAACATGTGTAAAAGAATAATCTTGGGAAGGATGAAAATGTTTATAAATATGAAAACTAGTGTTCAAGTGGTAGAATTCAAGGGAGATCCTTTGGAAAGAGGCTTCTTTTTAACTATAAGAGAAGATAGTTAACTTGATGATTTGATTCCACTCCTTCCCTAATATAAAACTAGGAAATTGAATGGTGAAGTATAATGGGTTAGTCATCTTGACATGACCTATTCATAAAATTGAGGATCATTGAGGTACCCCCACCCCGTATTCATTTTTTCTTCTAAGTGTTTATAAAGTGTTGTAGAATAATTGGGGAGAAATAATCCATGGGGTGAATGTTCTAAAAAAACACATGTCACATGAGAAAAAATAAGGTTTTTTAGCAGAAAAAGTGGTTTATAGAAAAAATAATAAGATCATGTGGTAAGAAACAACCACAAAATTTTAAATAATATATTTGTTAATCTAACATTTGTTTTAGTGTTTGGTATCATCCGATTTCTTTCATGATATCAAAAATATGTTGAGTTGGAGGAGTTTTTACCAAGTGGTATCCCCAAATTTAAATATATCAATTGGTGACATGAACCAAGGACTCATGGGGGGGGGGTGAATAAGAATAAACACTATTATGCCTTATCAGAATGTTTTGAATTCAGTGAAGAACTAAAAGTCATGGAGTTCAAAAGGTATTATTTTTAAAAATTGAACCACTCATGAAACAAGTGGTGTAAAATATTTATCAAGTGGTATCAATTAATTCATCATGTGGTATGATCCTCACAAAAATGATATAATGATTAAAACTACTATTTCATTATAAATTATGTTGGATTTCATAGGTTCTTTTGAGAAATGAAAAATTTAGAGCTTCTATGATCTTTAAAAGGAATTCATGAGTGAAATGGAGATCCTTATGGTTTTATTTAATAAATATTTAATCTTACATTGAGCTCAAAATCAATAGGATTAGGGAATTTATTAACATCTAAAGTGAAAAGGTTTAAATTCACACTATGATACTCTTGATAAAATGTAGTAGTCAATGATATTGGATTGTGTAACATGTGGTTTAAATGTATTCCACTAATCAACATGGGGTTGATTCCATAGTTTAAAGATTTTTTGAAATAGTGTGAGAAGAAAAGATTTGAGTAACTCCTCCATATCCTTATAGGGTTAGTTTAAACCCACGATGAATCCATTTAGGGTATTGAAGTCAAGGGGTAGATGAAATCTCAGGGAATATATTCCTAAATTAAGGGAGAGATGATGTGAAGATTATGTAGACTCTAATAAAGAGGATACATATTAATAATGAATACCCACATTTGAAGGAGGAAGTTTTAAGATACCCTTTGTATTTGAAAGAATCTTTGTATTTCATAAAAAATACAGGGGAGAAGATATGTTAAGATGTAGAAGATATAATTAAGGGGGAGAATATACATCTAAATGTGTAATCCATAAGAGAGAGAAATAATATATTGTGTATTTTCAATAAAATCAAAAGGGGGAGATTTTTAGAAATCCCAGAAGATTGAAGTTGGATTTTTGGAAAATAATGACAGTTAAAGTTAAGAACCATGATATTAGTTGGTATCTAAATGAAGAAAGTATGATTTGTGGAAAATATTATTGTTGAAAACATATGTTGAATATTTACAAAGTGTTGAAGGGATATATGGGAGAATGGTTGATTCCAATGGTAATAGACCTTGTGTGTTGTTGATAGTGTGATTCATAGATATACTTGTTAGAAGTGATGATTAGTCAAATGGAAGATGTCCCAAGGCATACCAAAATTTAATTTCATGGATTAAGTTTCACCAAAGTGTAACATGGACGAAATGGTCAAGGAAATGATCCTGCTGATCTCACAGCGGAGGTGGTGATGACCCTAGGATGACCTTTCCTATAGTATTGGATGTGTTGTAAAGGGAATTTCCCAAAATAGGAAAATATGAAAGGAATATGCTTCAGTGCTCCTTGTGATGAATTAATAGTGTTCCTAGATGAAATGGGAAAGTATGATAGACGAAAGCCATAGTAAGACAATACATGGTGGATATAGAACGGTATTTACCAAAAATGGTGAGGATTCCTATGGTGCATGTTATGTTGTTTAGAATTTTTGAAGAAAATGGTTAAAAGTATTCTTATTTTCCATAGTATGTTAGATGTAGTAGATTCATTTAACTAAATTGAAGTCTTTTAGTGTGAAGGGGTATGAAATGATATTCCCCAAATTCATAGTGGAAGTGTTCATAGTTTATATGTGGAGTCTTGAAACATAATATCTTAAGGAAAGTGACCATGCCTGTAGTGGATTCTACATTGCAGGGAAAATGACTTAGGCTCCTACACCAGGTCATGGTGCATGCTATGCTAGGTTTGGGAATGGAATCTTTGGATGATTTCACCCAATCATGGAATAAATAGTTATTAAATTTATCTTATATCTAGTATCTTGATTTTTAAACATGATTCTAACCTCAACTGATGGAGTTTTAAGCATTTATGTTGGTGAATTTATTAGGAAAAATTTCACACTAAAAATGAGTTTTCCACAGGTGTCCGTGATGTATCCATGGTTATTGTTATTGAGGAATTCATGGAGGTGGTTAATAAAAGTTTATGGGTGGTTTTATTATCCCATAAGGGATATATAGGTGGACACTTTTTTGGCTCACTATCTTCTTTTTAAATAAAGAGATTGAAAGGGTGAATAATAGTTAAACATTATGCATACTAGAAGATCCAAATTTCAAAGGTGGAACAAGGTGTTGTTCCAGATTAGGGGATAGAATATTAAATAATTCCAATCATGGAATATATTTCCAAAGTATAATAAGATGTTTTTTTATTCCAAAAACAAAGATAATATTTTTCCAATGATATTTTGTAAAAATGAAGTGCTACATCAAGGCTGTTTTTCATTATTTGTGGAGTTGTAAAAATAAGATCAAAAGAGTATCTATCTATAGAAAATGATGAAATATTGGAAAGATTTAATATATAAGGGGAATACATATAGATAAACTATATATCGATACTTCCCAGAGATGTTATCAATGGAGTAGGAAGATTAGTAGTGAGCCTTGGGTGATAATGAGTTAGCCTTAAATATTGTAAGTCAGTGAGCCTTGGAGAGGAGTGACCATGCATAAACCTTTATTGGAGAGATATATCATTAAAGAGTACTGATAGAAATAGTGGACAATAATAATGTGTATATAGAATTTGTCCACTTGTATAATAGGTACATTCCATGATAATAATAAATGAAAAATAAGTGTAGCAAATACTCAATCATGTATCGAGTGAGCATGCCCAAAAAAAGAGTTCAAAAAACCTCAATCATACCTTCTCTAGATCCATGTGGGAAATATAATCAAGGTTCATCCTAAAATTTCTGCGAATAATCCACAAGGATAGTTACATTCCTCTCTATAACCTCAAGTCATCAAGATGATCATACTACACGATATCTACATGGAATCGAGTTCTGACACCATCCTTGGTATCCTCAAGGCATCAAGTTCATTCTAAGACACAAGGATATCATGTTACATCATAATCATTATCACATGTCATACACACTCTCCCTCTATGGGGAAATCATACAATGATGGTCACATATCATGTGTACCAACACTGAACCACCAAAGGCAAGATAATACAAACCAATGTACATCATGATAAACAAAAATAGTGTGGAATCATGAGATATATAGTTTCATTGAATAATAATAAACAAATAAATATAAGATAAGGTAATAAGCTACACCAAAAATTATCATGGAAATAAGGATCATATATAGATACCACAACAATACACACACCCATAATAAATCACCATCAATCAATAAAAACATACCATGCCAATAAATAAATTACACCACATAAACATGTTTATATGAGTATCAAAAATGGAAAAGATCATCCTAAATCAAGTTAATCGGCATCCACATCAATTTTTAGTAGGTGTTTCATCTCAAAAATCATACTCTCACACTAAACTAAACATATCACACATTAAGAACTCTTATAACCAGTTCCAAACATGACATGGGTTCTAGAGAAAGGTGGGGTAGAAATAATCCCAAGCGTAGAACCATTACATACCCAAAGTCAAACTCCATCAATGATAGTCTCCCTATATAGTTGGAAGACAAAATAACATATATCTTGGAATAATGAAAAGAGAAAAAGTCAACAAAAATGGGACATTAAGGCACCAAAATTCATGAATATCATTGCAACATGAAGAAGTTTTCCATCAGGAATCACATTATAGAGAATAAATTATATGATATTAAGGAGTTATGGACAAGACGACCATAGAACATTTAAATGTATTTTGGTGTGGGGAGAAATGTAACTCAACCTCTATAGTATATAAGGGTCCACTACGGTGTAGAATCATGTGTATTGGTGATCCTATATGGTTTGAAGTGAATTTATAATGTGTGGAGAAATTTTTATAAAACTTCAAAGTCCTTTGAAAAGTAACTAAATAAAAGAGGAATAATTTAATTTTTTGGGATATTGAGAGTGGAATTACTCTTGAAAAATCCCTCATCAATACCCTCTTAAAAAATCCAAAACAACGTTCTTAATTAACTCCAAAATAACCAATTAAAAGGTGTAACCCCTAAACACTAATAATTTATTCCTCTATCTATAACCGATGTGGATAATGAACTAGAGTGTGGTCTAAGTCACCATGATGTAGCCTCCCTGAATAGTCCTTCATGGAAATGTTTATGGAGAAAACTCCATTTAACAGTATCACCATTGCAGAACTCCTTCCTCAGCGGTGTGACTGGAATTAAAAAACACCACTATAGTGTGACCACCTCTAATATAACATAGTGGTTCCTTTTTTTTCTAAAAATATCACCAAACCCACTTTTATGGTTCCATAATCTTCTCGGATCGATCAATACTTTACCAAAACATGGTTCACCTCAAAAATTAAAGGGTAATAATAAAACAAGAATTTACATTAATAAAGATTTTTTTGTATAATTTTTAAAATCTCCCCTTCTAATGGTATCACATCCCTGAGAAGTATCTATAGAGTTCCTACTTGAAAAAATCTGGGCATGGAGCACAAATGTTAGCCTCCCACTCCCAAATAACCTTTTGGATCATCTCATATCACCAAAATATATGAAAAGGTGGTATTATTTTTCCATGAAAGAAATTATTTTTTTGATATGTGATCCACACTGGGCACTCCTTGTATGATGCATCAGGATCCTGATCAAGATGCTCACAATCATTTACATATGAAGTATCAGGAATGTAACTTTAGAGCTGAGATACATGAAACAAATCATGCATACCTTGGTTGTGAAAAGGAATATCCAAATGGTATTCTATTATCCCCACACACATGGTTATCCTAAAGTTTCCAATATAATTGAAGGATAGATTTCCTTACTTCCTCATTTGTTGGTCACCTCAGAAAGGTTTCATTCTTAGAAAAACTAAGGTTACAATAAACACCATAGAGGTTTCCTCCAATGGTTAGAATATGATCTCTTTCTATTATAAGCTCTGACCAACCTATTTTGTATCATCTACTCTCTTTTATAGATCTACTAAAAAATTTTATGCCTCATTAATATTTGTTTAATAAGATCATTCCAACAGAGTGGTAAATGACATGGTCTTCCATAAAATGCCCCATAAGGTTCCATTTGAATCAAAACCCAGTAACTATTTTTTTAAGAAAACTAAAATAAGGCTATATGATCATCCCAACCTCCACCAAATTCAAGAAAAAAATCCTAAGGCATATATTACAGTATGTGAATCATCTAATTATACTATCCATCCATTTGAATATGGTACATTGTGGTAAACCTCAAATGAGTCCCTAAGGCATTAAACAATCCCTACTAAAACCAAGTCATAAAATGATCAACTATTTAAGATGTGATTTTAAAGGGAACACCATGTATGAATAATATCTCATGGGAATAAATATTTCCCCTATCATCCACTGATTGAGTCACATGGATCAATAAAAAATGAGAAACATTCATCAACTGATTCCCAATAACCCAGACAAAGTCTTGACTCATCAAGGTTCTACGTAAGACCATACACTACTGGAAAATGGACCTATCCCCACGGTTTTTCCCAAAATCATAGGGATAAGTACCCCTATACCCACGTTTCTTGAAAACCATGGGAATAAGTAAATTTTCAAGACCAATACCCACAGTTTTTCAAAACCGTGGGTATAGGGGGGTCTATCCCCACGGTTTTCCAAAACCGTAGTGATAGGTCCTCAAACGTCACCTATACCCACGGTATTCCAAAAATGTGGGTATAGGTGTACCTATCCCCATGGTTATCCCCAAAACTGTGGGGATATGTCTGGGATAAAATACATATACCCACGGTTATGAAAAACCGTGGGTATAGGTTTCCTGTGTGTGCGCGGGAATTTTTTTTTTCCGTAGGAAGGAATTTTTTTTGGCGGGAGTCCTATACCCACGGTTCATCCCTCTATACCCAAAGCATATATAATTGTATTTAACTAAATATAAATATAAATATACACATAGGTGATGTTAGGGTAGTGGTTAGACACTGTGTTTGCAGTGAAGAGGTTGCGGGATCGAAACCCAATGCCTGCATTATTTTAGGATCTATACCCATGGTTTCGAAACCGTGGGTAAAAGCCTTTGAAACCGTGGAAATTGGGTATGTTTCATTGACATGGTGGCAGAACACCTATACACATGGTTTTGGAAAACCATGGGTATAGGCTGGGGACCTATACCGACTCCTTTCCAGCCCACGGTTCCCAAAACAGTTGGTATAGCCTATACCCATGGTTTTCGGGGCTATACCCACGGTTTTGAACCGTGGGTATAAGCCATTATTCCAATAATGATCATGAAGCCCATCATGATTTTTCTAATTTACACATGGGCATAGGAAGTGGATGGAGTAGACTACCCAAATGCTAGTGCTTAGCCTAAACCCTATGGTAGGAAAGGATTTAATAAAAAAACCAGTGATGGATTATTCATCCCTTTCCACCAAAAATATTCCTTTATGTCATAATATATATTTTTCAGACCATCATGTACTTCCTAGTTAGAGTTATAGATGTCCATGATCATCTCATATCTAATAGAAGAAGGGACAATAAATCTCTCATGTAGAAGGATCACATTATAGTAATCTAACAACCACCTAGGCACTGGGTCACCTAAAGCTAGTTGTTACCACATCACAAGACACTCTGGGTTAGTGTTATATCCAAAATTAACTCAGTCCATGAGAAATTATTTGAGCCCCAATGGAGAAGAAATAATTGACCCCTAATCGTGATAAGAATCCATCATCCAGTCATATAACAAGCTCATCAAGAACCACTAATACTCATATGGCTACTAACCATGAACCTAAGATACTTACATATTTTTTCTAAGAGAATATTCTACAACATTACCCTTACTAGGTGCATAATACATCTCGAATATGAACATATATAGAAAATATAACCAATGAATCTTCATCAGATTTAGGCCACATTATGTAAATATATAACATATTCTCTTATGGCTAGTGTAGACAAAACACCTCTAGCCAAAGAGATAGTGTCACCAACACTTCAAAGAATTGACCATTGATTCTAGCACCATGTAATGAGTAGGTTTAACCACTAATGGGGTGAAAAATTACATGAACCATAATCTACTACATTCTACCTATGCATCAGAAATTCTCCAAAAATAATGCCTAATGAATCATATTACCTGGCATATATGATCCCGATCATGGGAAGGATCATCACTTAAACTATAGTCAACCTCCATTTTAGATCAAAAATTGCTTTTTCACCCTTGTCTAACCACAATAAATTTACTCCTTTCTTCATCAATGTAGTTATAGATAATGATAGTCAGAATAATTCATGAATAAAACATTGCTAATAACCACCCAAATCCAGATATAACTTGATCTCGAAAAAATTTCAAGGATGTGTATAGAAAATAACTACCTCCACATTCTCTAATCCCATCGATATACATTTCTAAAAGACCACATTCCCCAGGAATTTAACCTCTGAAATCCAAAATATTCACTTGGAATAAAGACAATATGCTTGATGAATTCTTAGGACAATATCAATATGTATGGCATGTTGCACTGATATTGAAGATTATACGAGGATGTTTTCCCTCAACACCATAATGAATGAGTCTAGATATGGATGGAAGATATTATTCAATAGATCCATGAACCCTATTGGTTCATTCATCAATCCAAATGGAATCACCATGTACTTTTATAGCCCATATTGGCTCTAGAGAACCATATTTTAGATGTCCTTCTTTCTAAACCATAGAGGGTAGTAGGCCAATAGAAAATCAATCTTGGATAACCAATGGCCTCTAAAGAGTTGATAGAAAAGATCATCGATATTGGGAAAATGATATATTTTCATCAAAGTAACTTAGTTCAGCATATATCAATAAATCCAGAGTCAAATAAAACTATCTTACTTCTTATAGGACAAGACAAGTTCACCACATAGTGAAGTACCTGGCCTAATAAGACAAATATATGTTTATACGAAAAATATCATATTTTGAGTGCATAAAATTTTGAAATATAAAACAAATCTATGCATATTTAAAAAAAAATATGCTTGAAAATGATTTTAAAATGAAAATGTAATTAGATATAACAGTTTTAAATTAATCTCGGATCTTTTCTTCTTAAGGTTCACAAAGAATACATCCTGGTGCAACTGGATACCAAATTCACCCTTCCTTAAAAAAGATATATGAAGTATAAATATTAAAATATGTATACATTTACTACTGAAAATTACATATATCCCAATAATTTGAAACCTCTGGACAGCCCCCCACCCCTCTGAAAAGTCCCCCACCCCCTGGACACCACCCCCACCCCTTGGGACACCACCCCCACCCCTGGACACCCCTACCCTTTTAGAAAACACCCCCAACCCCTTGGAAACCACCCCTACCCCCTTGAACACCACCCCCACCCTATTGGACACCCACTGAACACCACCACCCACTTTGACAGGCACCACCACCTGGACACCACCCCAACCCCCTTGAACACCCCATGGACACCACCACCCCCTTGGTCTACCCCCCACCCCTCTGGAAAACCCCCCACCCCCGTGGATTTCCCTAACCCCTCAAAACACCCCCACCCCTTGGACACCCCCACCCCTCCTGGACACCACCCCACCCCTACCCCCTTAGACACCCCCTGGACACCCCCAACCCTCTGGATAGCCCCCCAGACTTCCACCCAAACCCTCTGGATAGGCCCACACCCTTGGACAACCCACACCCCCTTTAACACCCCCACACCCTTGGACCCCCACACCCCTAGAAATCCCCCTCCCCCACATGGACACCCTGGACACCCTCCAACCCTTTGGACAACCCCTTGAACCCTCTGGACAACCCCCATCCCCTGGACAGCCCCCACCCCTCTAGACATCCGCACCCCTGGACACCCCCTACCCCCTTGGACAGCCCACTCACCTCCCTGGACACCACCCCCACCCCTTGGACTCCCATATCCCCTTGGGTAGCCCTCTCATCCCCCTCACCACCTTGGACACCCCCACCCCCTTGGACACCTCTAACCCCTTTGCACATCCCCCACACCCCCTAGATACCACCACCACCCCCTTTGACATCCCCTGTACCCCCTTGGACACCCCTCAACCCCCTTGGACAACCCTTGCACCCCCTGGACACCCCCCCTTTGACTCAACCAGGATAGCCCCCCACCACCCCTGGACCCCACCCACCCTCTTGGGCAGCCCCAACCCCCTTGTCTTCCCCATGTATGTGCACACACACAAACAAACAAAAATCGTAAACTTTCATGATATCACTTCCATGGTTTCCTTCACGAGAAAATAATTTAGCATCATATAAATGAAGACTATGAAGCTTACCATGACAGTAAGAACAAAGAGAGAAAAATAACATCTCAAAAAATTAGATTAGGGCATCGCGAAAAATAATAACTGAAACTGAGCCATGTGATGCTTACTTGAGTGTGGCGAGTCGACCTAATAGATTTCGTGACAATAATGATAACGAATGATGTTGGCAGAATAAGGTTGGAGTGTACGACTTCGAAGAACAATTTCTAGGTTTTCTGCGCGGGAGAGACGAGTCGTAGGTTGCCCGATCAATGAAAATAGAATGACTAAATATGGGGCGTGATAAACCATTTAAAAGATTTATAACGTCTGTTATTTAAACAAATACATGAAAACATATTTTTTTCTATGTCTATAATGTTGGTTATTAAATAACTGGCATAGAAAATAATTTATAATGTTGGTTATTTTATAAACGACGTTATAAATGGAGCTTAATCACATTGTTTTTTTATAACCATTGTGATAAAGCTCTGAGTTTTCCTTTATCACATCAGTTATTTTATAACCGACATGATAAAGCATTCCAGATTCGATTTTCACGTTGGTTATAAAATAACCAATGTAAAAAACTAATCTCCGTTTTTTTACATCGGTTATAAAATAACCGACCTAAAAAATGGATCATGATCGATATATCACGTTAGTTAATTTATAACCACATGATATATCTATTTTTAAAGCTTTTCACGTCGGTTATATAGATCTGACGTGAAAAATACTGATGTGTTAAACACTATCTCCAATAGTGATGAGATTTACATTAAGCTTGATTTGTGGAAAGAAACAACGAAACAATTGTCATAAATAGACTAGTAAACGTTTTATGTGTGGATTGGAAGGTAATCTATGAACTGAATTATGATGTGATGGAAAGAATATATATAATTATTTACATAGAGATAAAGCTCCACAAAATGAACAAACCACACTCTAGTGCTTCTAGTGAATGATTTTGAGCATTATAAAAATAATTTCCGCCATCCAAGAGATAATGTGGATAATAAACCAAAAAAACATATGTAGACAAAGGAAAAATGGAAAGCTTATAAAATTATAATAGATTAAGTGAAACATGATAATTATGTAACACTTATCCTCCCCTCCTTAGTTGGTAATTTCATTCTTGATTTTGAATGAATGAGCCATAATAAAATCTTATTGTTCATAATTTAGTGAAATTTTATTTGATTTTGAGAATTTATTAACTCCCTCTACACAAATTCTAGAATAATGGAATAACATTTTATATAATATCAGTTCAATAATGAACCAGAGAATCCAATTTAAATGTTTTTGTATAAGATAAGATCTTATTTATATAATAAAGGGTGAATTATCTTTTGGAAGTATATATGACTTCAGGAATGATTGATTTAAGAGTTATGGATACCATCATGGGTTTATGAGATTACGGTTGGTCAAAATTTCAATTTCATTGACACTCCTTTTGAGGTTTTTTATGATTGGAGTTTATCATGATTAAGGATATTTTAAGAGACAACTATGGAATTAGAACCATTTGTTTTTTTTATGTTTTAGCTCTATTTTTTTTGGGAGGAATGCCTTTACACTTTTTGGACATATGATTAATGGTATTGGTAATAGTTAGGGTTTATCATATCATTTAAATTTGGTTAATTATGGGTTGTCATTGATAAACATAAAAATTTATAACACATATTTTCTATAAGAGAAAATTTCTATCAGGATCAACTTTCTAGAATATAAAGTAAGGAAGTGGTAAGGTATCATGGAGTACCACATTCCATTATCACTTATTGGGACCCATGGTTTACCTCAAACTTATGGATAACTTTTTAGTCCCACGGTAGTAAGCTAAGTTTCAACACTGCATATCTTCCTTTGATTGATGGTCAGTTTGAGAGAACAATTCAAACCATAGTGGCCAAGTTGAGATATTATTATATGGATTTCAAATGTGGTTGGGATATACACATTCCATATGTTTAGTTTTATTAAAACAATATATTCCACTTGGGAATTAAGATGTCTCCTTATGAAGACCTCTGTAGTGTCCCTCTCCGAGTGCCACTGAACCGGGCCCAAAAATGGTGGGTCCCAAGACTTCAACCGCTTCTCCATGAATGCCAGAGGCTTCCAACTAGCAACTAGGGCCTTGGGTGTGTCTATGGGTAGACTATGAACTCATAGGGTAAGGAATTACACAATGATAAATAGTATATAATATGTAGTAGAAGCATAAAAATAAGCAGACATCAGAAAAAGTAGATAAATGACCCAATCATAATAAATAATAACCATGGATTATGAATAGTCATAAAAAATATGATGATGATGTCAATGTATGAAACCATGAAAAATCAGGGTGCAGGGGTATAACAGTACCAGCAGATACATTATGCAATCAAAAATTTCCTAAATAACTAGAACCTTACACACAACATCTCTATCATAGGCTCGGTCCATTTCCCCAAATTCACAATCTTATGCTTCAATGATACCAAGAATTGGCAGAGTCGTGGTTCCCTTTATCCATACCATTTAGAATAATGTCTACATGGGTACCAAACAACACATAAGCATGGTGTGATATATAATCTCTATAAGTCGTTACCCAAAATTTACACACCTTTCAATTTTGTTCTTTAGACAATAACCGTGTGCCAAATATAATAAATGAATGCAGTTAAATAAATAAAATAATTGCATCTTTGTTAAGGTTCCAAAGTAGACACCCTTATAGTACCACCTACTTAGGCCTATATTGGGAGTCTGAATATAGTACTTGTGAAATAAAGAATATGTAAACAAAGGATAATGTAAACAAAACAAGCTAAGAAGGCATACCCCCAAGATTTCTCTTTGGATGGGGGTCTATTTCTCATGTCATCTATAAGTGAGTTAATAAGTGAAAGAGTGGTATTATAAAAAAAAGTTTCTATAAGAAAAATTATTAAATGGTTCACATGAAATCCAAGCGATTAGATCAAGACTATCAATTCTAGTGGTTGAGTCTGAGACTATCCCCGAGATCTAAGAAGAATCCTAGGTATCACTGCAGTATATCTGATGTAATGTAATACCACCATACCTATACTATGTGATTTATAAGGAGTCCTTGGTATTACTCGAGGCATGATGAATCTGATTCTATGCAATTTATCTAACTAGAGGACAAATTATCACTCAAGACATGTCATAACAATCTTTCCAATGGGTTGTTTTATGGTTTAACCCACAGGGAACTAGGATCACTTGGGATTATATTAAACCGCATGGAAAGACCTTAACTGGAATGCCAAATCAATTCCCCTGGTACATATTGGTATACTCACCCGTTCATGGGATTCCATCCATGTGTCCTTAAAACAAAACCCATGTTCTCGCCCATCTGGTGTTATGTGATTTAAATAGTCAAGAACAGCATAAGAGAGGTAAGGAACAATATAACAAAGGAAGAATTTATAATTTTATTCCATTTAAATAACAATATCATGCCATGTGATTTAAATTAATCAAAAAAGGAAGATTTCATATTTCAAGGCAATAACATCCATCACAAGAAAGACATAAGTGGTGAGTATAGAATTTAAACAATTGCATGTCATCACATGTAATTTAATATGGAAATCTAACAAGCTTACCAAAAAATATTTAATTCATTTCAATCCATTTAAATGGATCAAGAAAAAAAACTAATAAAGCAAGGTGCTTGGAATAAAAAAACAGGTAATTCCATATGGAATGTGTATAAAAAATGGAATTTAGATCTACCCTTGGGCTCACCAAAAGAAACACGCACAAGAAAAATAAAATTGATTCATATCATCATTCAACACCCCACATAATATATTTTATCAACTTAAACACCAAACCAAGATGATACACACAACCAGAATAAAATAAGTTCTACATTTTATATAAAGGGAAAGGTAGGATAAAATGGATGGCTCACCCAAAGGGGTGGATAAATGTGAAGAGAACACCCCATGATTGGGTTTTTCCACAAGCATGGGTCACGACGAAGACAAAAAAGGAGAAGAATTAATTTAATCCAAAATAATGAACTTCACCAGACAGATCTGACGTGTGGCACAATACTGCGTTATTTAAAATGAAATGAAACAATGAGAAAAAGGTATAGACACCCTACATCAATATCTTAGAAATCTCTACATTCAAAAAAAATCTACCATTCAAACTAAAATAGGAGAAATTGGATAAATTAACAAATCCCCAAAATAGGGCACAAAACTGTTGTATGAATATACTGCAAGAGACGACAAAGAAAACCTGAAATAGATGGGTGAGAGGGAGAAATAGTGTATCGAGATCTTTCCAGTCCATCAGATGGTAATGAAAAGGGAGAAAAATGGAGGTTCAACATCCAAATACTCTAAGCATGGAGAAGGATAATGCCGCCACAACCAAGAAAGGTGGGAGGACACACGTGGAAGGAAAGAAATGGGGGAGGAGGTAAAAAAAGAAAAGAAAAATAAAAAAAGATAAATTAGATAAAAGAAATAAAATAAAATAAAATAAAATAAAATAAGATGGAAAACCACTATTTTATTTTTCTGGGAACAAAAACTATGCATAGGATAAGAATACAATTTAAATGAACACATGAAAACCGTTATTCTTCCCAATTACTAAAACCTACAACAAGCCAAACGTGCGTATGCCTAAGGTCATGCAGTTCTAGACAACCGCACAACCCAGTCATCCTTCCCCATTTTTGGTGTGTCAAACATAAAATGTGCCCCAGATGCACCAAAAATAGCTTTTATCCTAATAATTATTTTAAATAATTTTTAAGGTATTAAACTAAAAATTTTAAATGGTTCATACCATGGATAATGTTAGTACGTTGCAACCTCCACTCTTTAAGACAACTCATCCACGAGTTTCTGTTGTAAGGGTAGTGGAGCATCGTCTGAGGAAAGTTTCATCCACTATACACATACATTTACATCCCTCCCCCTAGTCTCATTCTGAAAACATTCATGCTTCCATAGTACTCAGACCAGAGGAACTAACCTACCTCAGTGAACATCTTTGATATGATCAATGATACGATTCAAATGCTCCTCGAATGGCGCATCCTCTCCAATATCAATATCATCAGGTTCAAATGAATGAGACAAGTCTGGATGATACTATAATAGTTGAGATATGTGGAAGATATTTTACATGGCATGATAACTCTAAGTTAACCACAATTTATAGGCCACCGAACCAACTCTCTCAACTATCTTGAATGGTCTGACATATCTAGTTGATAACTTCCCCTGTCTCATAATTCTCCTATGACCCATCCTTGATGAAACATATATAAAGACCAGATGCCCCACCTAGAATTTCAGAGGTATATGGTGAAAATTATTATAGGACTTATACCTTTATTGAGCTATTTTTATATACTTCTAGATCATATTTACTTGCTCTGAAGTCTCCTAAACGAGACAAGTACCTAGTAGAGTTTTTACACCTACCTTAAGCTAGAATAGAGGTGAATAGTATAGTCTACCATAGAGGGCCTCATACAGATCCATCATAATGTTTTCCCAGAAGTTTTTATTATATAAAACCCCACTTGAGGAATATAATTCTCCCAAGAACCTCTAAAATAAAGGATATAGGATGCAAACACATCCTTTAACCCCCATATGGTCTGCTCGGACTACCCCTCATTCTTAGGGCGATATGTAGCACTAAAAATCAATTGTGTACCTAGTACCTTATGTAATCCTTTTTAGTACGATGATGTGAAGTAGGTGTCTCAGTTTGAAATGATAGAACATGGAATTCCATGAAGTATCACTATCTTCTGAATATATATCCTCCCAAACTCTTTAATAGGGAAGGTCTATCTAATCGGTATGTAGTGTTCGAAATTATAGTCAAACCATCAATGTTCACCCATTCTGAATCACTATCAGAAGGAGTTATTTGAAATACTATAAAAATCCATGTTGAAATTGTTCCATTTACACTCAATAATTGATAGAGACTATAGAATTCCAACAGGTCACTGGTGCTCTACCTTCACCTCTAGACAGGTGGAGCACAAGGTGATGAAACCTGTTATCTTCTTCTTTATACTCAAACACTAATACTGATTACGCATGTATCTATACATATTGGTAAGACCATGATGAACTTTCCCCAGAGAGGAATGAGATTCCCACATTAGATCTTCCTAAATATCTAAAGGTACCCATACAAAACCGTGGTAGAACATGGTATCACTATCATCAATAACCCAACCTGGAGGATGGTTACCTCCTATAACACTTTCCCTCAAGAAAAGTCCTTATAAATAAGATAACTTTTATATTAGGACTCTCTCTAGAAGAGAGGATGTCACAACCAGAGCTGATAGAACTAGTTGTCTGTATTGTTTTTAAACCTCAATATGTAACTCAGAAAACAAATCCATCATCTACCTCTCACGACTAGCTTCCTGGATGGATTTGCTTTTATTCTTTTGACTCAATGCATCATTAATAGAATTAACTTTACTATTTGTATAATCTAGATCAACGTCAAATGGCTTCAGGTATTCTACTCACCTAAATTATCTCAGATTCAAGTCTCACTGTGGGGAGAAGTTTTTAAAGATCTTGTGATCTGTGTAAACAACAAACCACTCACCCAATAGATAGTTCCTCTAAAAATATATATCATGAACCATAGATGATATCTCAAGATAATGTGTATGATAGATATACTCATGGGTTCTTAGCTATAAGGATCCATATGCCATGAATCGATATATATAAATCAGAACTATATCCAATCTGATTCCTAAAGCATAAAAAAACTATATAACCTCTACCTAGCTCAGGAAGAGTCATAATCAGAGATGATGTGAGTCTTTCCTTAAATTCTTGAAAATATTTATTATAAAAATCAGACCAGATGAATGAAAAACCCTTCTTAGATAGGGTCTTAAGAGGTGATGCTAAGTGGGAGAACTCTCAGATGAATCACCTGTAATAACCAACAAGACCTCAGAATCTACAAATTTCAAACACAGTAAATGGTTGCTCCTAGGAAAACATTGCAGTAACCTTCTCTTGGTATATGGGTACAACTAATTCTGATATGATATGAACCATGAATTTAACCTTACTAATCTAAAAGTGTAATTTTTTGAGCTTCGCATATAGCTTGTGCTCTCTCAGTGTATTAATCAAAATATCAATATTATTGTCATGGTATTATCTATAGTGAATGTACACTAAGAAAACTTCTATGAATAATACCACAAAAGAATCAAGGTATGTGTGGAAACCCCAATTCATTAAATGCATGAAAACTACTAGTGTGTTCATTAGATTGAACGACGTAACCAAAAACTCATACAAGCCATACCAACTCTAGAATTCATTACATGGTACATCTAATGTTTCTACACACACATGAAGATATCCCAACCTCATATCAATATTGGATAAAATATTTTCTCCTTGGAGCTAGTCAAAGAGGTCATTTATATAAGGCAATGAATATTTATTCTTTACTCTACGTTGGTTCAGTCGGTAGTAATCCACACCCAATATGAGGGTACCATCCCCCTTCTTGGATAATAGGACTGGTGAACCCCATTGTGATGTGATGGTTATGATAAAACCCTTCACCTCAAGGTCATAAATCTCCATATTGAGTTTCTAGAGCTCTATAAGTGACATCCTATAATGAGGAAGGAACAACGATGCTACAACTAGCACTAGAACTATAATTAAATCAACCTCACTTATCAGTGGTAATATATATAAACTTTTAGGGAAGACTTACATAAAATAATCCACAATATGAGAGAACTCCATTGAATGTGGTCCCTAATCACTAATAAAGAGACCTATTAGTTGAGATATCACTTTGCCCAGCCTAGAACGCTAGTGTCTAGTTCGATCAGCCTGGATATCCCATTCTCTTTATGTATATACGTGCTTCCCTTATGTGTTGTGAAGGACATTCAATGAAGATAGAAATCCACTTCGGAATAATAAAGAAAGAGCTAGTCCAAATTGAGAATGGAATCAAATATTTTCACCTCAAGGATGAAGAAATTTCATAAGAAACGGTACCCTCCAATATCAAGGGGCACTCCTAGAATGAGACTATTCCCTCTTTTATGACCCCAAAGGAATTGTTTGACACATAATGTCGTATGAGTAATCTATAATAACACCCAAACTCAAAAAACCCATGAAATATAAGAAATTATGTGATGCACCAGTGTCAAAATGGGAATAAACTAAAGGAGAGGCAACAAGTATAGTACCCCTAACTATATATCACCTTCGACTCTACTCCACTAGTGATGGGGATACTATATACATGTGGCCTAAACCTATGACCTAATATGCTGCCTAACTTTCCTCAGTATATCCACTCTATCGATGCTAATGTTCTAGAGACTAGTAGCCTTGGCCACAACGTTCACTACCTTGGCATGATTGGGTAATAGAAGACCAACTCCTAGCCTAACGTGGAATCATAGATTCTATACACGATGGAGGTACTGGATCAGATCCCCGACCAATATATATTAGAGGAAAGTAATGGAAGAAGAACTGAAGGTTGCCCATCATGCTGCAAGCTCAACATTCTATTAGGATCCTCATGCACTGGGTTTTTTTATCATCAATCATACTGTAATGATGGAATATGGTAGATATATCAGTGTGTGTCATTTAGCTAACACCACCCCATGTAAACCATCAAAATGATACTTTTGACTACCAGATAAACTATCACCCTTCCTTAGAACTGATCCACCCTAGCTCGCAGGATCAGCTTCTCTGAGATTTAATTATATAATAAGGGCTTGGTTCACTATCTCTATAATGGTAATCAACCTAAATACATTCACCTGTGAGAAGATATCATACCCAATCCCATCCTTAATGTGACTCATAATCATCAAGTCATCACTAATCAGAGTTGAAGTAAAATGATGATGCTCGGTGGAGTAAGTAAAATATTTGATTACTGTCATGGTGTCGAATTTTAGATGCAACAACACCTTATTGAGATCTTCTATTAGAATATATGGGAAGATTTGATCACATAAATATATCTATGAATCTTCTCAAACCATGTAACAGTAATTCCCTAACGATGAAATGACATCTGACAAATGTTTTAAAGAGTAACAAAAAAATATAGACAACAAGCATGAACCTCCACCATGGAGGCATCTCAAGATGGTTGAAGATGAATTAAATAGATCATATCAATGAATCTGCATCATGAGGACTGATATATTTTGAGAAGGTGGTAATATTTTTCTCCAGGAAGTCTTGTTTAGGCTCTTCCATAGTCGGTGTAGGCCTGAGATCACTCTGAACTGACTGCATGAACCTGAAAAAACTATCTCGTAACTGAGTTCCAATGCCCAATTGAAGATCATCAAGAGGTGACATAGGGACACTACATGTGGAACTATGGTTGGATCAGGTCCCACCCTCTCTGGGGTGTTCTCATCGCCACACTCATAGAATACTTCATGAGGATGGCGCAATGACATAAATCTATAATTTATAACATGCACCACAAAAAAATAGATTCCATAAAAAGATCAAGAAAACAGGTAAAGACGCTGTAAATAAGGGAAGAAGTAAGGGCTCCCTAAAACATGACACAATAGTAGGGGAATTCAATAAAAGAAGACATCTTCCCATATTTCCTCTTCATGTTACACATCAGACAACCCACTCCATGATCTATGTTAGATATGAAGGAAAAACTACATAAGGATACTAGGGACACATGGCCTATAACCCATTTCCATGGTAAAGGCAATTGAGGGTCTCATATTTCCATTTATGGTGGACATATCATTTTAATTTAGTTTATGTATTTATTTTCCCTTTAAACAAATTGAATTAGAGGATTACCATTCTAGTCTATAAGGGCCCATACACCTTATACCATGAATTTAGAGGTAAACTTAACCGAATTTACAATGTGTCTCTTCAGGTTATTTAAAAAAATTATATGTTTATAACAAAGTAGGAACTAAAGGATATAACAAAACATGGAACAAAAATAATAACATGCAACACAAGCAATGAACACTAAAAATAAATATGGAATGACATAATGCATGTCATTTCAATTTCTATATTTCTTAGTATGATGCATGCTATGCAGTGCCCATGTATCATCATAATGAAGTAATATAAATCATCTCAATAATAAAAATAGAAATTGTAGCCCAAAACAAGTGTGTCACTCAACAATGAAGTCATATCAATAATAAATTTCATAATCAATAACTGAAATACCCAACCTCGAAATTTTGGGTTCCCCTGTACATGGGTAAACTACGTCCAATAACAGGGTAAAATTTAAATTCCTATGTTATAGTCTTCTGTCTAACCCAACTATTAATACAAAAGTAAAATAATATCTGATACCACTTTCTATCATCCCACCCCATGTACCAGTAAATCGGGCCCCTGGACGGTGGGCCACAATAACTCAAGCACATCTCCCAGAATGCTAGAGGTTATCGACTAGTAGAAAGGGCCTTGGTTGTGTCAGGGGGATACTATTCCCACTTAGGATATGGTATAACACAGTGGTAAATAATATATAATAAGTAGTGTAGTAATAATATTAAGTAGACAACAACCGAAGTAGATAAATGACCCAAGTAGGATAAATAATTACCGTCGAAGCTGAATTGTGAAAACAAATACCATTATGATGTCAATGTATAATACCATGAAAAATAAGAGTGTAGGGGTCCATGCATGTACTGTATGCTATCACAAATGGCCAAAATGACAAAAAATAGCTACCTGACATCTCAAGAATAGGCTCAGTCCTCTCCCCCCATTGCACTATCCTAAGATGTAAAGCAATCATGCATCAAAAGTTGCCCGCTTCCCTTTATCCATACATATAAAAATAATGTCAACTTGGGTAAAAAATGAATCCTGAACAGGGTGTGATATATAATCTGAGTAGACCATAATGCACATTGTCTAGTCCATTCTATTTCATTTTGCGGACAATAAAAGTGTGCTAGATATAATAAATGAAAGTAGTTAAATAAATAAAATAATTGAAACTTGGTCTGAGTTCCCAAAAGGATACCCATCCCATACCACCTACTTTGTCCTATATGAAGATTCCGAATAAAGTACCTATGAAAGGAAAAATATGTATACAAGGGACAATATAAACATGACCAGACAAGAATTCATGACCCCGAGCTTGTGATTTGCCTTGGGTATATTTTTCATGTCATCTTCTAGTGTGTTAATAAGTGAAATATAGGTAACAAAAAAACATAAGCATCATTTGGGCAATATTAATAAATGCATCACATGAAATATGATCAATTATATCTAGTACATGAATTCCAATAGTGGATTATGAGCCCATCCTTGATGATCTAAGCCGAATCCCTAGTATCACTACGATACATATGATATAATCCAATACCAACGAGTTTAGCCTAGGATACCCATAAAGAGTCCTTGGTATCAATTGATGCATGGTGAATCAAATATCATCCATGATATCCCATTAGAGGACCAATTATAACCTAATTCATGGTGTAGAAATATTTCCAATGGGCCTCTCTATAGATACTCCCCTAGGGAAACAGTTTCACTCAAGAGTATATTAAATTTGATGGGAAGTGCTTGCCTAGAAAGGCAAAGCATCAACCTAGTGCATTGTGGTATAACCACCCATTCACAGGAGTCTATCGATGAATCATCAAAATGGATCCCAAGTTATCACATGGGCCATGTCAAGTGAGTCAAATTCCCAAGAACATATTAAGCTTGGAAGGAAGAAATATATCAAGGAAAACATTTATAATTGAATTCCATTTAAATATACATCTCATTCCATGAAATTTAAACTTATTAAAAATGTCACACTTAATATTTAAAGGAAATATCATCCATCATAAGAAATACATAAGTGGTGAGAATAGAATTTAAAAAATTGCTTGTCATCACTAGAAATTTAATAGAGTCAAGATAACAAGATTAATAAATAATACTAAATTAATTTCAATCCATTTAAATGTCTCAAGAAAAGTGAACTAATAATTCAAGGTGCTTGGCATAAAAATACGGTGAGAAATTTCACATGGTATAAAGCATAGGGAAAAAACCAACTCGAAAAGACCAAACATGAATTTATTCACAAATCATAAATGTTTTAGCTTAAAAGACAATACAACTCTATTGGAGGGGTTTTATTATAAAAACACTTCATTATTCATCAGAAAGATATTTAATAATATTTGACATTTATTCTATCATAATAATTATCCATCAATTAAATTTAAATACCAAACATAAGCAATAGAACACACTAAATAAGCAAGGAAATTACAACCTTCATGAGAAATTATAAACAAGGTATTCTATATGGAATGAACATAATAAATAACATTTATCTCTACCAATTGGCTCATCGAAAGAAAAATTCACAAGAAAAATAAAATACTCCGATTTCATCATTCAACTCCCCACTTAATTTATTTTATCATCTTAAACCCCAAACTAATATGATACAAACAACAAAAACTAAAGTATTCATTTTAACAAAGGGAAAAGTAGGCCAAAATAGATGGTGCACCCAAAGGGGTGGTGGAAGGTGAAGTGAATACCCCAATATTAGGTTTTTCCATAAGTAGGGGGTCACTACAGATAAAAAAAATAAATCCACTTAGTTTAATACATGATATCATGTTTTAATGGAAGGTTCTGACGAACGATACAATGGTGTGATATTTAAAATGCAAAAAACATTTTGGAAAAGGCGTAGGAACCCTAATTAAACATCATATAACTCCCTATATCTCGGAAAAATATTTTATTCAACCTAAAATAGGAGAAATTGGAAGAATAGACCCACCAAACAAGGCACAAAACTATTTCATGAAGATAGCATAACATACAATGGATAAAACTCAAAATATATGAGTGTATGAGAGAGAGTGTGTTGAGATCTTCTTATCACATAAAACAACAATGAAAATGGATCAAAAATGGAGGTGACACATCTAAATCCCCCGATCATGGAGGAGGAGAATTCCACCATGACCAAGAGAGGAGGGATACCACACATAGCAAGAGACAAAAGAGGGATGAATGAAAAAATATAAAGGTAAAGAAAGAAAAGAAAAATAAAGAAAATAAAATAAAAATAAAATAAAAATAGGTTAAATAAATAAATAAATAAATAAATAAATAAATTTAAATAAACCAAAAATAAAATATAAGGGGGAACCCCTATTTAATTATTTATGCACAAACATTGTTCATGGTCCAGGAACAAATTTTAAATAACCTCCTAAAAACTGTGAATCTATCCACTTTCCATAACCCACAACGGGCTGAATGGGAATACACCATAGGTCACACTGTTCTAGAGAAACATGTGTTATAGTCTATTATCCACATTTTTTGTGCGACAGACATAAAATGAGCGCTATGGAGGCCAACACACATTTATCCTCAGATATTTAAAAGGGAAATTTTAAGGAATTAAACTAAAAATTTTAAACGGTTTGCTCCTTAGACACTATTTGGGCATTAAAACATTAATTTAAAATATGGGTAGAACTCTAATGTACATGAATGATGTTTTAGAAATAAATACATTGGGACTTGAGCTAGCTGATGAAATGAAATTGAAAGTTACATCTATTCAAGCGACACAAAAGAGTAGCAAACATTGGTCCGAAATAGTCGATGCAATATAGAATTTGAAATTGGAGAGAAGGTGTTTCTATGAATTTCTCCATGGAATAAAGAAGGGGATACTAAGCCCTAGGTATATCGGTCCCTTAAAATCATGATTATATTAGGATGATTGATTATCATTTGGTGCTTCCCTCAAAGATTTATTATTTTCATGATGATGTCCATTTATATCTCCTAAGAAAGTATATACATGGACCTTCACATGTACTGAAGTTAGAGGTTATACCACTGGAGCATGACCATTATTATAAGGAAGAGCTAGTGGATATTTTGGTTTGTACAGATAATGTGAGAAAAAACAATACAACTCACATGGCCAATGTTTTTTGGAAAACCACCAATATTTAGGAAGCAATTTGGAACCTGACCATATAATGAGGCTGAATTATCCTTAATTATTTGTACAAAAGGGCTGAATTTCAAGGGAGAAATTCATTTTAGGGTGGGGAAGAATGTAGCACCCTGAGATTTTATGAATTTTTTTCATAATTAATTTAATATTTTTTGATAGTTTGGGTTACATGAAACACTTATTTTAGCAACTATTAAATGAAACTGTGAGTTTGGATTGTTTTATACATAACACTAAGTTTTAACAAAACACGAAATAATACTAAAATATTATTTTTTTATGAGAGTTATCACCTAGGGGTTGGAAAGAAAGCTGTGAATAAAATTAACTAAATTATCAAAATATATGGTTTAAAAATATATATAAAATAAATTATATTATGAAAAATTAATTAGAAATAAAAATTAAAAAAACCATTTAATGATAAAAGAAATATTTTTTTAAAAAAAATTCATTTGCACACAAATATGATTTATCTCAATAAATTAATGAAATAAATTTTAGTGAATTATTTTATTGAAATTTATATATAATATATTTTTATTCAAATTTTTAACATTAATCATATGTGTTTTCATAGAATTAGATAAGAATAAATTCAATTTTTTTCTTTGAGGCTATTTTTTTATAAAAATATGTTTTTTCTCCTTTTACACAATTTTTCAAATTTTATTTTTTCCACTTTTGGAAAAAATATTTTGAAAATGAATATAATTGTTTAAATATTCATGTAAAAAATATCTTGTATTAAATATATGATAATCTATGGGAATTTGTTAAAATGATTAATTTTTTAGTGAATTGTGCATAAAATTATTTTTATTAAAAAGACCTCTTTTCATTGAACGAATTTTAAAACTAGATTTTATTCTTATATGGTTTTAAAAGTAAAATAAGTTCAATTTTATATATAATAACAAATTTAGCTCATTTTAATCAATTTAAAATTTATTTCTTATATAAAAACATTTAAAAACAATTTCATTGGAAAACCGCTTTTTCGTCATGCCTACGAGATTAATTTAAAATTAAAATTACCCACTTATGTGAATAGAATATAGAAAAATGAATTCCATATTTTCGATAATAATTTTCATTATTTCATAATAAGTCAAACTTGTTTTTTGGTCAAAATTAATAGTAAAAAGTGTAAAAATTAATTATTGCGGTTGAAGTTAAAACGAGTTTACATGGGTTAAACAAAAATGATAAGGGGTAAAACAAACTAGAAAACTTTCCAAAAGTAATTTTTTGTCCCTATTCCAACCAATATTTTTCTATAAGCTCCCATTTTTTGTGCTTTTTTTAATGTTTAAAATGTGGGTACACATTATTGTTTTAAAAAATTCCATTTATATCATCTTCTCCACTTATAAAAGGCCAACCACTATTATCTCCTATTGATGCATCCAAAACCCATTATTTTGGAAAATAACTACCAAAATATATTCCTTACAACATTACTCACATCATATAGTCCCTTGGGAGATCATAAATTAAATCTTTAATGTTTTTAAGTTAAAGCTAAAGAGGTTTTCTGAAGAAGAGGTAATCTTTTAGAATATGTGTTTTAGTTTTACTTCTTCTTATAACTCCATAAAATGTTATTTTGTTATGATAATATAATAAAAATATTATTTCTATATAATAGTATGTTCCTATGAAAATGGAATAACTTATATCTATATCTTATTCTATCAAATTATAAATGAAACTGTTGATTGTGTGTACGACGGTCTACCACCCCATGATCTAATATTATTCATTTTCCATCACCACCTCTCATAGTTAGATATAATGAAGAATTTAGTGTTTATTTATGTGATATTTAATAAATTATTATAAAATATATTAATATAATACAAAATATATCTTATTACCTCCAAACCCATTGGAAAACAATAATGTCACTCATGAGTACAGAAGACTACCACCTTGCGAACAAATGTGGTGTGTTTTTATTTATATTATACATTGATGGTATTATGGATAAATTAATTTATTAAATAAGAAATGATTAATTTAATTATACCAAATTAATAAATATGTTATATATAATTTGATACATTCCATTCCATGGGGGATACGATAACTTCGGTCATGGGTATGACATACTAGCGCCTTCCAAAGTGATATGATTTGTTTTTTAGTAATGATTTGAATGAATGGTAAATAAGGAAAATTTAATGAATATATTATATATATATGACATATTTTTTTTAAAAAAATAAATTATTATTTAATTTTCTTTAATTTCATCTATTGAGAAATTGGAAACAATGTTCCTGTGTACGTATGACATAACATCTCCAAGAATAATGTATTTCATTTTTTTTATCTCTAAATTTTATAGATTAATTTAAATAAATATATATTTAAAATATATGATATATATATCATGGATAAAATATTTCAAGATAATGGGAACATGATTGTTTTAAGTGGACTGAAAATAGAAAATCAAAACATACACAAAGAAATAAATAAGTTATTTCCTAAATCATGATTTTAACAAGAAATTGTTAATAAATGAGTAAGAAATTGTCATAAGTAAATTTTATATGGTATCAAATATATAATTATTGTTCATTAATATATATATATATAATAAAATCATATTTATTATACATGAGGTTCAAACATGTATGAAGGAACTTGTGACTTAAGTTAAGGTACTTTTTCTTCAATTTGTTTTCATTGGGATATAATTTTTTATGCACCAATCTTCTTTTATATGGTGTATATATTTCCCAACTTATATGTAATAAATTATATTTATTATTTATAATGATATATAAAGTTTTATTTAATATCATTCCTTCATGGATATTATAATTCAATGTAACCAATGTGGTAATGGATTTATGACACAATCTCATTATTTTCTTGGTTTGTTTATGTTTATGCTTGAAATGATGAAATATTTTAAACTATCTATCCAGAAACTTTGGAATTTTATTTTTATACATTAATTACATAAGAATACATGTTTTACCTTACTTTTACTCTCTTTTTGTACTCATAATTCCCCAAATTGTTTTTAAATAAAACTAACTTTATTACTATCTCCAGTTGAAACCCATTTTTTCATCCATGTCCATGTTTTCTAAAAATGTTTCCAAAAAATTATCGATCTTCCTCTCTGATTTGTTAGAGTTAAATTTACAATTTATTGTATTTTTGATAAAATTTAAATGTCATAATATTTTCATTTATAAAATGTGGCTTGTTTTGATTTGGCCAACAATGTGAATGGAATATTTTTTTAACCTATATGACCTGAATAAAATTTCCCACCATCATGACCATTAAATTTCATAAATATTACTTTATTAGTTTCAAAGGTTATTTTAAAATAAAAATATTTTTAATTTTTTTAGGTTTTTAAAAAAAATTCAACATGGATATGATTTTTTCCTCATAAAATGTTTTAAATTATTTTTAAAGTATTTTTTATAAGATTCCAATGTTATTTTCAATGAACTAGATTTTGAAAAGATTTTATGTTTTAAAAAGTGTATTACATAGCAGGAAGTACATTTTCAATAATAAATGATCTATTTCAACTTTAAGAATAATTTTATCTATAATATGACATCTTTTTATGTTACTCGGGTTTTAATATGGATATTAACCAAAGATACCATTCATATTAATTATTTGAAAGGTTTATTTTTATGATGAAAAGATATTTATGAAACCCAATAATTTTTACATGGGTTATGTACGATGAAATGGTTATAAAACTTATTTTTTTCAATAGGTTTTGTTAGGATGAGATTTTTATGAAACTCAGTTCTTTTCATGGGTTTTGATATGATGAATATTTTATAAACCCATTTCATTTCATGGGTTATGAAATGATGCTTTTTTTTCTTATGGCGTATGTATGTATTATTTTAATTAATTGATTATAGGAATTATATCTCCCTCCAATTAATTGGGTAATGATTGAAATATCATGAGATAAATAGGATTGTAATGTGGATACAACACAATTAAAAATGGGATTTTGACCACTATGGTTGTCTTGGTTGTAGAACATGACTACTTATTTGGTTCGGGGAGTCAATTCATTCCTCTATGATATAAATGACAACGACCCTCATATACTAATGAAATAATTTTCTTTGATAATGAGTATGCAACAATTTCATGTCTTATGTCAATGTTATTTATCATGGATCATATTCTTTGATGTCCTTTTGATTCATATCTTATGAATTTACTATATTTATGTCATGTCTCGTGATTTTTATCTTTAATATACAAGGTATGGTTTCAAATTTTATAATTATATTCTCATACCCTTATGCTCGAATTATGTTTGTGTATTTAAATTGTTTACCCATACTAATAATATGGTATTAGACTTTCTTATGTTTCTTTCCATGGGTTTTAATGATATTTATTACATTTGATAATTCTAAGAAGGGTTATAGTTTTGATAATCTAGTGGGAGATGATATAGTTCCCTTAAGAACTAGATAGTTTTCTTTCAATGAATCTGAAAGAACTAAACCTCTATGATCATTAGTCATGTTTTTTGAAATATAATGAATTTATATAAGAAAGATTTAATATCATTGTATGAAAATCCTAAGTCTTTATACATTTAAACTAAAAACATACACATAGAGAAATATCAGGTAGACAGTGTGTCAGATTAAAATGGGGTTGATTTCTAAACATCAAAAATGATTTATTGGATATATTCCTAAATTATTAATATAACAAGAGTGTATTTTCATAGTTTTAATAAAGTAACATGTGTTTTTAAAAAAATATTAATTTTAAATAAAAACATTAACACTGATTCATACCTTCCACATTGTGTGTCAGCTTTATGTGCGGCTGATTCCTACACCTCAAAAAGGATTTATGGGTTATTTTCCAATAATATAAAGACAATATGAGTGTGTTTTCTTTGTGTTTATTGAGAGGAAATTGTTTTTAACTAAAATTTAATTTTTAAAATTAAATCATTCAATTTGATTTATAATGGTCACACCATGTATTAAATAAATGTGTGGTAGATTATCACGTGTCACATATTACATATATATAGTTTTCCTAAAGTATCAATATAATACGAGTGATTTTTCATGAGTTTTAGTGAGTGACATGTGTTCATAATTAAAAATTTTCTTTTAAAATGATGAAAAAGAATTTGGATTAATAATATTCACAGTAAGTATATGATTGAGATGATGTTTAATAGTTCATGTGAAAAATGACTTATAAATCATTTTTTAAAAGTCATTTTTTTTGAAAGAGTTTGCTAAATTTTTAGTATTGAAATATGTTTTGAACTAAAATTCAATTATTAATTAAAATAAATCATTTTGATTCATAATAGTTACAACATGTTCCCAATTAACCTGAAGATTATTAATACTTGTCAAAAATGACTTTTGGGTCATTTTTTAAATTTATCAATACAATATAATGATTTTTTTCATGGTTTTAAGCGAGTGACACATGTTTTGATCTAAAATGTCTTTATTAACTAAAAACATGAACATTGATTCATAAAAGTTACATTTTGTATTATATTTTTATGAGGATAATTCATACTCATCAAAAATGATGGATGTATCATTTTACAAAACTATAATGAAAATAAAAGTGTGTTTACTTAGTTTTTTTGTGATTGGAATGTTTTTAAAAAAATCACTTTTAAACATTAAACCCAAATATTTAACTACATTGATCTGAATATGTATCAAAAAGATGTGTGGATGATTTATAAATGTCAAAAATTAATTATGGATAATTTTTCTAACTTAAGAGAAAAATTTTATTATGTTTGATTCATTTTGAGTATTTAATGCATGTTTGAACTAAAATTTCAATTCTAAAAAACATGCACATGGATTCATATCGAGAACACTGTGTGTCTAATTGATAGGATATTGATTCCTACTGGTAAAAAATTCCTTAAAAATAATTTCACAAAAAGTATCAAAAATATTATAGGTGTGTTTGATTGGTTTTAAAACAGGGGATCACATTTTAACCAAAAATTCCATTTCAAAAATGAACACATGATCTTTGAGTCACATCGGTCAAATCATTATCAAATTAACAAGAAGCTGATTCCTACTAATTAAAATGATTTATAGATCAATTTCCTAAAATATCAAGAAAATTGTGTGTTTTTTCTCAGTTATAAGGTAGTGAAAAAATATTTTAACTAAAAGTGATCTTTTAAAATAAAAACACACATTTCAAGTCATATAGGTCATACTGTGTATCGGATGGAGGTGATTATGATTAATTTACATCAAATATGACTTATTTATCATTAAAATAAAGTATCAAAAAATATGGATGTGATTTATTGGTTTTGAGTATTTGAATTTATTTTGAAATAAAATTTTAATTTTAAATAAAAACATTCATTTTGAGTTATATTTGAAACATCATGTGTTTGATTAGCATTTGTATGAATACTACATGTTGCAAATGAAATATGGGTAATTTTCCATAAATATAGACAATTCGGGTGTGTTTTATTTATTTTTAGTGAGTGACAATAAATTTAAAAAAAATCAATTTTAAACTCAAATCATGAAATTTGAGCCAAATAGGACACACTATATAACAAACTGGATATAAAATACATAGAAATTATATAAATTTTGTGTAATACTAAATTAATTATACAAACAAATGCCCAAAATACCACACTCATTTAATTCATTTTGAAATACAGAAACATAAACACTATTAAAAATATGAGATATATCTTCTCCCACTTGGTTCTTGAATAGAACCCTTATTGAACACATAAAACATAGTACATATTGGCATAACCACTAAAAAGGAAACATAAAAAGGGGTGATCTTAGATGCTCACTAAGGGTAAAAAAGGGATACGTGTAACCAAAATCATGAGAATAAGGTTTTTAGAAGATGATCAAGAAAAAATAAGATCATACCATGCATACCAAAGATCATAAACATGAATCATGTCATAAATTTTGGTAGTTTATATGTCATGAATGATAAGGAAATAAAACACATAATCCATGAAGAAGAAAATAATAATAAAACAAAGAATTGTGCCAGACACATAATAACCTATAATGATTTACATAGTAGTCAAAGCATTACATCCAAGGCCATATTAATGAAAAATGTCCTTTACTACACCAGGTTCACTCCCCATTCTATCCCTATAATTCATAATGGAGTTCACTCCACGTTACATCACTTTAATAATGAACTAAGTTAACTACTCATTCTATCCATATCTATCTCATGACATATATATATATCTAACCAATGCATTGGAGGGAGATATAGGTCCAACCCATCTCATAATGAAATCATAAATACATATTCCATATGATAACAAAAAATTATATCATAACCAATTATATAAAATGGGTATTATAAACATGTAATCATAGCATAACCTATGTGAAATGACATGTTTCATAATAATTTCCACATAAACATAACCTGTCAAAAGAAGCAGGTTTCAAATGCATATATATTTTTAAAGAGAAATGGGTTTTATATACATCATTCCATAAAAACATGATCCATATATAGAAATAATTTAAATGGAAGAAATGAATAATTTCCCTAAAAGGCACGAGTAACACCAATGCATTCCATCTTAGATGGAAAATACTTTTGAAAAAAATTTTAAAAACATTAATAGAGGAAATATCTTTTCTTCTTTGGAAAATTATTTTTAAAAAATAAACCCTTTTGAAAAACTTTTTCCTAAAAATAATAATGAAAAATTATAAGGAAACCCTGAAAACATTTTTTGAAGCCATTTTCTTTAAAAAAAAATAAAAGAAGATTAAAAGTTTTTTGTAAACAATTTAATTTAAAAAACTCTAAAAAATAACAAATTATGCTTGAAAATTCATTGAAAATAATTTGAAAAATAATAAATAAATCTTGATTTTTTTAAAAAAATTCTTTTAAATGACATTTAAAATTTTAAATAAATCTTGAATATATTTTGAAAACCATTTCATTGGAAATATTTTTAAGACTTATAAATAAATCTTGAAAACATTTTAAAAACCATTTTCTTGAAAATATTTTAGAAATTTATGAATAAATCTTTGAAAACCAAAAAAAATTAAAATAAATTTCCTTTTCAAATTATCTTCAAGGGTCATTTGGAAACAATTTTTAAATCTATTTTGAACACATTATTTTTTAAATACAACAGATTTCTGACCGAAGTGAGAAATAGGGGAAGGTTTTTCTTAAAAACATTTTATTAATTATATTAAGTACCATAAATTGTATAAATGGAAATAATACAAGTAGATATATTTATTAAATATAGGTTGAGGAAAATCATGAGCTCTCTTGAGAGATTTATCACATTATTTCATTAAAGGAAGTATAATCATTAATGATCTAAAAAAGAAATGGTATTTTTTCAATAAACTCTTACTACTTGATAACATAGGATCATAATATACATGTATGAAAAATAAAATAAATTAATATTATAATATCATTAAAATAAGGTGATTCCTGATATAACATTTCAAAATTTAATTATATACACCTCAAAAAAATATTTTAGGTTCATAACAAAACATGTGTCTCAAAGAAGGTAGATTGAGACAAAACTATCATAAAAATTGGATAATTTTGAGACAAAAAAACTATGAAATAAAGATCATATAATTTATATGTAAATACCCATAAATTTAATTATAATTATAATTTAATACATCCATGGGAATTATACACACCACACAAAATAAATGGATGGTGAAATAAGCATATATCTCATGAAAATTAAAAGTGAGGTGAAATCCGCTAAACTTGTGTCTTAACTCTATTCATACTCATAAAATATTATTCTATAATAAATATAATTTTATTATAAATATTTTAAATAATAAAATTATTATATCAAATACTATACATTTTTTTATTATGACCTTATATTACCCTCTTGTTAACAATTTTATATTAAGGTTTCACTTCGAGTATTATCTTCATTGTTTTTCGCATGTGTTATAATTTGTTATATATTTGGTCCTTGTACTTATTTAATGATTTAAAGAATATAAATCATGATATAAATAGAATTTATATTTATTATATTTTTATTATAATAACTTATATAATATAGAATATGAAATGGAATAAACCGTTATTGGTTATGGTAAGTCGTATGTACGCATTAATGTCGTTTCCGTATTTATTGTCATATTGAAAGAAAGTAAACGATATATATAGATATTTATGTATGTATATAATATAATTATCATAAAATTATTATATAATATATATCATATATTTTCACTAATAATATCCATAATAAATCTCATGTAGTGTGTGAATGAATCACATTACTTTGAAGGGGTATTAGTCCACACTTTCTCAAACGATATTATCAAATTTTCACCAAACCGAAGGTAAGAAGATAAGTGGTTTAAAAGGATTAAAGAATTTTAATGGAATAATAAATATAATATATAACATATGTAAACATATTTTACATCACAATTTACACCATGATAGGTGGTAAAGGAAAAAATGAATATTCATCGTCCTGTGACGTAGTGGTTCACTATACACATTAGTAGTATGTTCGTTACACATTAAATGGAAGTTTATTGAATGGTAGTTAAAAAAAATTATAAATAATCCTACCATTTTGAGGATAATATTTTTTATACAATCATGTAATAATTATAGTTTTGTGGTTGGATAATGGAAATAAAATAAAAGAGGGGGTCTTGAGAGAAGACGTTACCTCTTAAACGGGTAACTTCTTTTGGTTTTTTCCCAAAGGATTACTTGGATTGGTTTATTACCAATAATATAATTCAATGGTGAAGGTAGGTATGTTAGGATTTCTATTGGGAATATAATTTCCAAACCTAAGTGGTTTGAGATGTCTGAGAAAGGGGGAGAGTTGATGGCCTTTTATAGGTAAGGGAAATGACTCACTTGGTATTTTTGAAAAACTTTTACGTGTACCCATGTTTTAACATTAAAAAGTCATAAAAAACAAACAAAATAAATAATATAAAGTTATTTTAGGTTATTTTATAACTTTATTTTTTGGTTTACTCCATTTTTAAGCTTAAGTTTACCTTAATCAACATAATTAATTTTAATTACTTCCACGAAATTTTTTGGTCAAAAACTAATTTGAAAATATTAGAAATTAGAAATAATTATTATTCCAAATATTAATTATATTTATCCAAATTCTAATCACATATGTGGTAGAAATTAATTTAAATTTAATCCCACTGACGAGACAACATTGTGGGTTTTTAAAGTAAAAATGATCAAAAGTTTGCTATGTTTTTATATCCAGTTTCAATGTGAAATTGGTAAAAATGAAGTAAATTTTATTACTATATAAAATTATTATCTAATTAAACTTTAAAAACAAATTAAAATATAATTTAACTTTATTAATAAAATATATGAAAAATTAGCTTTTTATTAAAATCCTATATTTTTTACTATTCACCTAAAAAATGAAACATCAATGAAAAATATCATATATTTAAACTAATCTAATAAATATATTCTAATTCCAAATAGGAATTTTATTTTGAAATATTAAATTTATAAAAGTTAAAAAATGGATATAAAATTAGGTTCTCCATTAATACATGGTAAAGATTCTTTAACAAAAATATAGGGTTTTACGCATAAAATTCTTGTGGTTCTTATCTTATTATGTAAAATATATTCGATGAATATATAAAATACTTTATCTAATATATAACAAATATATTACAATAATATCCATTTTAATTTTAATTAATTTAATTAATTTGGGTAAAATAGCTTTGTGGGTATAATAATTTTTTATTTTATATTCAATTAGTTTTCATATTAATTTCAAATTAATATATAAACAAGGATTTAGTTTTATATTTTTGTAAACCATATATTTTTATATGTTATTTAAAAATTATCATAACTACTAATTTAATGGACATGTGCTCTTAAATAATACACCGTTATTTTGTAAAATCATTCTTGAGTGTTACAAAAGTCATTGAAGAAAGTCGTTATTACCTGTGATGCAAGATAACCTCAATGTACTATGTAGAGAATGATAAAATTTATTTTTCATGTTATGTATGATTGCATGGATTTTTATATAACAGAATAAAAACTTAGAGCAAAAATATAAAATAAAATATTTTTAGTGCTGTGTGAAAAGAAAAATATAAAAAATATTATATTAATTTGAAAAATAAATTAAAAAAATCATGAGGTGTTACATTATAATAACCTAAAATAAATTTCACCATCAAAATTTATCTGGGTTATTAAAATTTTAATACTTCAAAGTTTCATTTATATAAACCAACAATGTAAAAATAAATACTAAAACTACCCTTAAAAAGGGAAGGTTGGAACCATAACGGTAAACCAAAGTAACATATAACTAACTTTCCTAATATGAGAACATAGGTGGAATGTGAAACATGGATTTATAGGAAAAGTATAAATATTCATAGGGAGTGATTGAGGTATTGAATCCCAAATAAGTAAATGATTAATTATATAAGAAACTGGGTTTTCATATGAGGTACTGATACTTTTTGGTTTAAATGCCTTGTTATGGTCTTATATGAATGATTAACATGATCACTGGTGTTTTGGTGGTGTTCGGGGAATGTTCAGAGCCTGCAACCATGTTTCGACTGAAAATGACCTGGTACATAGTTTGCACACGACCTGTGCATGGATAGTCTAACCATGCGTGATGTTTGAAAAGTTTTAGGTTTTTAGCAGAGTGTTTTCGCATGGTTACCACATAGTTAGTCAAACAATGTGGGGATAACTGTGTGAAGTACCCCTTCTAGGAAGTGAGGTGCGCACTGTTTCTACACGGTTTGGTAAACTATGTGGGTAAACTGTGCGGCGTTGTTGTGTATTTTTTAAAAAAAATTAAAATTAAAAAACTTAATTTCTTTTTAAACACAAATAGGTTTTCTTCCTCTACGCATAACATCCCTTCCATAGCTCTTCCTTGATATACCTAACCTAGGCTTTGATCCAGATTCGCCGTACGACCTCTATTTTGATAATTGATTGTCTCCTCGGTTCCACATCGGTAAGGCTTAAATTCCATTCTATCCCTTTTTATTCTTCTGGAAATATTTTGTGGTATTTGGATTAAGTCTCATATGCCTTAATATCTCATTATTTGTCCGTTCTTCATATTTGTTTCATACCGAGATGAATTGGGACTCGATACTCGATGTGATGTCTACTACCGAGGTGAGATAGGTGGTATATACTTTTCTTCAGATTTTCATTGGTGTATTCAAGCATTCTACCTTTATGACATCACTCTGAAATTCTGGTGAATTCTTGTTTTCAAATGAGTTTCTTTTTGTAGCTATAGTTGGACCTAGTGAGATTATCCGTAGTTTCTGTTTTGGTGTGTTGGCCCCCATTTCTCATTTCGAAGTCACCCGATGGGTGCACCTCATGGTTTTAACTTGTTTATGCCAGTTTAAACCACACAAGGGGAATGTTCTTGTTCTTGAATTGGTAACGAAATCATGTTAATGCCTTGATAGTTGTGAATAATTGTGTAGGAGATGTACTTCCTCCTCAAATAATGAATATCATGTTATTCCTTGTCTATTTTGATAGTTTGGAATGGTAAATGGATAATATGGGTGGGTATACCTATATGAAATGAATAATGTTATGTTAAATAGATTATATGGGTGGGTAGGCCCATATGTTTTTTTTGAAGGTTTTTCATGAATGGGTATACTCATGGATTATAGAGATTGATGTGAGTGGGTATACTCACAAGGATCACCTTTTTAAATTGAATGCTAGAATGCATAATGGAATGCGTTGATTGCTTCTATAGACTACTCTCCATGGATCTGGAACATGATAGTGGACTCCTTGGGTTGAATCTTACCCTTAGGTCTTGATTTTGTGGGATACCTCGAGCCTTGCTACCCTGTGGAACCGACTTCCATGGGCTCATGTAGGACTTGCTATTTCCATGATCCAAGGACACCAACCTGTACCTAACCGAGTTTCCACAACCACTTCCAGACTATATAGTGAATTCCAATTTCCCATGACCATGATATATACTGAATTATAGACCATGCTGGCCGGATCCAAGGTGTCATGTACGAGGGAATCCATATAATAATTCTAGACCATTGAGGGCCTACTCCAATGATCATGTCCAAGGAATCCCATCAAGTCCCATGGGTGGTTGTGGTCTACTGGATATCGATGAACGTATGGAATGGAAGTGTGAATTAATTGTTTGCTTTTCTTTTAGATTCCATTTTAAGAGATGAATATTTTGTAGGTGGCCTTGAGGGGTTGTTCAATTTTACTTAGTGTATTTGACATAAGACATGGGCATTCACTTTACATTACTGCTTTGTTTACACTTGCTATTACACTGTATATTGCTACTAGAACTATATAGACCATGGTGGTTTCCTACTAGGATTTTTATCTCACACCCTGTTTGTGCCTCCACAGGGACCCAAAAAGATTATATGGTTGTATGTGATGATAGGGGAAATCTCCCTAGTGCAGGTTTTTTATTGTGGCTTTGGATAAGGGGAGGATAGGACCAAGAAGAGGCTTACAATGATGGGATACCTTTTTGTTCATTGGTTCTTTTTGGGAGACTTTTATTGTATTGTATTTCCATTTAGGATTATGGTTGTTTTCTAGAAACTTGTACCATGTATAACATTTTGTATATGAAACTTCTTGTTATTGATATGTATTCATGTTTTGTCTTACGATTAGTTATTGGATGTTCATTTCACTTCCTCTATTTATTATATGTTTGACTTCAATTGTGATACTATAGTAATGTGGTCATAGCCTCCCCACTGACTCACCTAGGCCCTCACTCCTAGTCGGTGCCCTCTGGCATTTAGGGAGATGCGTTTGACGCCATGTGGCCAACCGGGATCAGGGCACCATAGGGTTCCATCCAGGCCTGGGATATCACAAAGTGATATAAAAGTGTTTTTTCTGGGTTGACATAATATTTGTTGACATTATATAGGAATAGTAAGTAAATTTACTTTTGGTAATAAACTATGCTCGAGAGTAGCTACCCTACATATAGGGAAAAGCTAAATTGTGATTAATTGAGTTTTGATTTTTGGGATTTTGATTATTATAGTTGATTCGATATCACCATTGGGTGATGCACTTGATTTCTTCAATTACTATTGATGAAATTATGGGTTATATTTCCATTACAAACCAATGATATAAGGGTGTTCCATCTTATGCATGATCTAAACATTTTTTAGAATCACATTCCATGCATTATGTCATGGCATCTATGATGCATTAGATATTTCATATTGTTGTGATAGTTGATGTGATAGTTGTGCATGTTGTTGTGTTAGTTGTGTGTAGTTGATAAAAGAATGAATTAACATTTTAATTCATAAGGACAATGGGCCCTTATGAATTGATAAATGATGCACTGGTGAATTGTAAATGTTAAATTAACTTGATATGTATGATTTGAATGGGATTCATGTTTTGGGTTCATGAGGTTTTATGGTCCCTCATGGATTTGGTAATCGGTAAACCCTTGGTGGAATTTCATGAAAAATGAATGTGAAATGGAAATGAAACATGGAATGATGAATAGAGACTTGACATAGAACTGGATTTTTATTTGGAAAGAGGCATAATTTCTAGTAGTTCGATGGATATTCTTTATATAGTTTTAGATTTAGGATCATGTTGTGGGTTTGAATTTGTTTTTAGGAGGGTTTTGACATGTCCTTCACCATGAGATGTGTGCTTTGATGTTGTTATTTCTTAAGGTGTTTGTTTGTCATTTTAGATACATGCCACCATGACGAACTATAGTGGTACGCCATGAGAGAGGCAGTGAACATACTTCAGTTATGGAGGATTGTGGGCTATCAGTTGATCCTCTCATAGTGTCAGCTATGGAACCTGAGGTTTCTCTAGACACAAGTGATGAGGTAACATTCTATGAAATATTTTTTCGATATATGCAGGCAATCTAGGGAGTACAGTAGCCAGCATTGACTATAGATGAGCTCACACAAGTGTTGTAACAAAATAATCTCCATACGTTTTTAGGGTATGTGGTACCATAGGATGAAGAGATATAGATGGAGACTAGGTAAGTGATTTTTTAGAATCTGGAGATGCCTCTAGAGTGGAGGGTCAATCTCATGACTTATATGCTATGTGGAGCAGAAAAACGCTGGTGTGCCATTTTGAACCAGGCTAATGGGCTGTTGAATATTGGTCGAGATGAATTCCAACCCCACTTCTATGACAACTTTTAACTTAGGAATCTCCAAGTAGAGTGGGCTAGTGTGTTCATGCATCTGAAGCAAGGTTCAATTATGGTTATGGAATACTCATCATTGTTAATAGAGTTGCATCATTTTTCACTAATGTATCATACTGATGATTTTTCACGGGAGAGAAACTTCGAGGAAGGTCTCATACATACTATAAAATCATAGGTCAATGTGTTTAGGATTCCTTATATCAATATGATTGTGAATCAGGAACTGATTATAGAGCATAAACTGAGGGAATCTAGGGGTACAAAACATGGTAGTGGTATTTCTCATCCCATTGTATCTACATCTTTAGGCAATAATAACTATTTTGAGGCTTCATACGATGTGAGTTCTAGTCAGGATGTCAATACTGGAACTTAGTGTTTTTCCATCAGTGTGGTAAGAGAGGCCATGCAAAAAATCAGTGTGCCTGTGACCTAGTTGAGTACCGATCTTGCGGTAGGATGGGGAACATGTAGTGGTTTTTCATGACCTTCCCTCCAGCTGCGATTTGTAGGGGGTCAGCTCTGACGTGGGGTTCAAGAGCAGGTTATTCTACATTGAATCAGGCTGGGTGCTAATGTAGTGTAGTCCAGTAAGGCTGGGATAGTGGTGTTCATGGTTATGGTAGCCATACACCAGGTTCTCAGAGGTAGCAGGGTGGATTAGCTCAGGGTAGCCAGGTAGGGTCACATGGCCATGGTATAAGCCAGAATCATGTAGTGCAACAGACCCAATAGGAGTAGGTTCGCTAAATTTCTCCGGTGAGAGGTACGATCTTAGTAGCATATACTATTTTATCTTCTCTTTTTTGTTACAGGTGACTCTCACAGTTTTATCTCTACACAAGTGGTAAAGATCATACGACTGGTGTTTTTTATTTTTGAGGGAATTTTGATGCTATATAGACCATTGGGAGTTAGAACGGGTGATGTGTGGCAGTTTATGTAGTGTCTCCATGAGGTATGAGGGTGTCACTTCATCAGGGATATTTAAGTCCTTTAGATGACAGGGTTTGACTTCATTCTCATAATGTACTAGCTCATGGATTATTGAGTGTACATTGACTACTATCACTGAAGGGTGACTAACACATCACCAAAGGGTGGAGAGTTTATTCACAAGGGTGAATGGGATGTCTAGGTGAGCATAGCTGGACCCAAGAATCGGGGGCTGGGTGGGATGACAGACCATATTTCTAGTGTGCTTCAGGGACATTTTTTTGAATTACTTTTCTAGTTTACCTCGTAATAGCGAGGTGAAGTTCTCTATTGAGCTAGTTCCAGAAGTTGTTATGGTATCTATTCCTCCTTAAAGGATGGTTATGACGAAGTTGCAGGTTCTCATGGTGTAGCTATAGGATTTGGAGGCAAAAAGGTTTATCAGACTTAGTACTTCTCTATAGGGTTCACTAATCCATTTTTCAAAATATGCAGATAGAACTCTTAGGATATTCATAGATTATCAGAGACTAAACAAGATGATGGTTAAAACCTGATATCCTTTTTCCACAGATATATGAATTTTTTGATCATCTTTGAGGAGATCGAGTTTTCAATAATATCTACATGAAATCAAGATATCACCAGGCGCATGTTCGACCTTCAGACATACCTTATACAACCATTCATAGTAGGTATGATTTATAAGAGTATCTGGTGACATTTCTATAAACAAAAAATCATTATTTTGTTGATCTTTTATTAATTTTTAATTTAAAATTTACATCAAGGAGTGAATGTCTAGAAATTAACATTGTATCACAAATCACTAAAACACACGTTTAACGTATCTTACGGCCCATTAAAGAATGGAAAGTCTAAATATTTATCTCTAAATATTCTTCAAAATCAATATACATTAATCTATAAACATAAAAATTAAAACTAATAATTCATAATTTATATTTATTGATAAAAAATAATTATACATTAACCCATACATTGTAAAGGCCAGTGGTAGGTGTGAAACACTTATCTTCCCTCGATCATGGGTTCAAGATAGATGACCTTGCTAGGATTGATTGGTTACCACCTGAAATACAAACATCCTTTTCCAAAATTACACTAATATAATTTCTAAAATCAGATGTAAATCCTTGAGATAAGGTTAATCACTAAATATCCTTTTAAAAATGGTTTTTGATAAAACATTAACACATAAATACTTCATCCAAAGTTTAAATTAAAAATTTTATTAATTGTTAACCTTACAACCCTTCTAAATGATGAAAATCCAAAACGCTATAAAGAAGATAACAAAATTACCATAATGTTGACCCACCATATATAACAATGTGTCTCTGGGATCTCACATTCCAGAAATGTGAATAACCTGATCATATATTCTCTTTAAACATATTAACAAACTGAATTACCATATATAATTTTGGAAAACATGTATGCTTCTTTATTCTAAAGGTCACTAGATATATTCCTTCAACCCAAGAAGTTCTAAACTTTTTCCATGATAACATAGACTACTTTGTAAACATATCCTTTCTGAATTCTAAGCTAATAAATATCATATAATTTATTTGTTCAAATACTTAATGACGGTCCATGTAGAGTTGGTGAATTCCCATGGCATATCCCTAGAGTTTGTCAAACTAGGTATAACGACCCATACCTTACATACATTGTTAATACTTCAAAATTGAAGCATACTTATTAAAACATTTAACAAAACCATGAAAGGACCGTATAGGTACAATGTCTTTAGAAACTGGGAAACATAAACAACTGGTTCATAAAGCATCAACTTTGCCTCCCACTTATTTCATCATATCTAGGGTCCCTTTTTGGCATATCCTACTTAATAACCATCTTCCTGACCTGGGGAAAGAAAACACACAAAAGGGTGAGCTAAAATGCTCAGTAAGGGTAAACAAAAGAAATATCAATCACATCGTATACACAAGCACATAACTTTTGGAAATATTAACCTGCAAACGAGATCATAATTTCATAACATGGGATAAATCATGGCAGTGAAATGTAATCACAATAATCATAACATAAAACATGAAACTTTGTGGAACACACACATAATCAGAGAGAATCATTTCTTGTTAGTCAAGACTCATTGCCAAGAGTATTTTAGTGGACAAAGTCCCTTTCTGAACCGAGTCACCCTCGTTTCAGTCCTGTTTCACTGAACCGGTATAACCTTCCGTTCCAGCCATGTCTATCTCATGAGATATTAAATCTTTACCCAATGCATTGGAGGGAGATACAGGTCCCACCCATCTCATAATTATACCATTCTTATGTGTGCCACAAAATCTTAAATCATACATCATTGTATAACCCATGTAATAAATATGGGAATCTTAAACATCATGACATCATAAAACAATTCATATAAGATAAAGGAATTCATAAAAATAATTTCATCACAACATAAACAAATCCTTGTAATAATAGGGATAGAAATAGAACCCCTTATTATCTTAGATGGAAAATAATTTTTATAAAACATTTGAACTCCATTCTTGAGGAAAATATCCTTTCTACTTCAAAAACATTTATCCTTTCATAACATGCCATACAATTTTAAACAAAAATAAGTTGATTAAAAATAAACTTGAAAACTTGTAAAGGAAGCTTCTTGGAAATAAGGTTTTAAAAATCCATTCATTCCGTAAAAGTTAAAAAAACATTCTTCGTACTTTTGTTGGAAAAGTCAAAAAGTACCTCGTACGAAAAACGACAAAAGATTCCTTTCATATCTTTTACTAAAAACTCACCGAAAGGTAAAATTGGATTTAAAAAATAGTAGGTGGATGGATATAATATTACATATTGAGGAAACATGGATGTGGATGATAAAATACACCCCAGTAAATACCAAAGTATAAACAATATCGGATAAAAATGAGATTGTGATATTTCCCTTACCTTAGGTCCGACTTGCTTTGTAAGTGTCTGAACCTCCTCTTCTTTGAAGTGCTTCATTGAGACCTTCTTTTAGGGCACTAAAATTGGTCTTTGAGGAATATCAGAACCTCTAGGATGTCTCTAGGGAAGTGGAGAGGAGAAAGTGGCAGGGGTTGGCCGAGCTTGAAGGCTCAATGTGGTGTGAGGAAGAGGGGGAGGAGGTTCCCTTTTATAAGGGAGGAGAGGGGCACCTTTGGGAAAACTAAAAATATTATTTTATTATAAAGTCAAATTCGGTTTTAAATATCTCAAAATTGATATATTTTGAAGCTAAGGTGGGGATGGGTCGAAATCCTCTCATCCAATAGTATTCAGACAAGTTTAGGTTCCTATTATAACCTTATCATTTAGATTTAACATTAAGTTAAATAATTTCACTTTTACCGTGTCTTCTTGTGTTCTTATACTATAAGGTTATTAAACTTACTATAATTAGACAAACAGACCCCAAGTTGTTTATTATTAATATATATAACCTTATCTAAGTCATTTGGCCGAACCTTAGATTTTGAGGAATAAAATAACAATTAATAATATAATATTTGTTTTAAAAACTATTTTATGTCAATTTTGACACTATTTAGTAATTCATTTTTGTGAAACTCATAACAGAATTATTAGTTCTAAAAAAGATAATTAAATCAATACTAACATGTCATATTAACCTAGAAAATTAGTGGGATTCATAAAAATTCTCAAATTACATTTATTTTGGTGTTTATAACATCAATTATGTCAATATTTCATTAATAAGATAATTACTGCATCATCATTGTGTCATAAATAAATTAAATTATTTAATATCTAAAAATTACAAATAAAATACCATTATGTAGGAAATCGTTTTAGCTTTCTAATTAATATTTATAGTCGAAATTAGCTTATGTATAACCCCATATTAAAAATTATTTACTTATTAAACTTTGGTTTTATCTATTTTAACCCTTCTTTAAATAAATTAATAATAAATGTCCTAATCTAATCCAAGTGGGCCTAAATGGTCATATTATATTCATAAGGTTGTTTTTGGTCGAATTACACTTATCCAATAGAATTAGGACATGTGTTAGGGTAATAGTAATATAATATTCACCCTTAGTTACCCTATTTACTATTAACCGCGGAAAAAAAGTAAAAAGTTACTATTCACCAAAAAAAATTTAATCTCATTGAACCACATTTTACTTACTTATATCAACCGTGTCTGTCGGATTTTCAAAATTCTATTCACAGAAGCGGTAAAATTAAGTTTTATGCAAAATTCAGTTTTTAACCTACCACTTAGTGGTTTCACTATTCATCAAAAATTGAAAGTTTTCTTAAAAATACCAAAATTTCACCCTAGGCTAATTTCGGCATTCCGAATCCAAAAATGAATTCCATTTTGAAAAATAAAATTCACAAAATTTCAAAAAGTGGTGATTAATATTCATAACGGCTAGTTTTAATAATATTTTAATAGCATATCGTTGTTTAGTGAAACTCGGTATTGCGTACGACGCAAGCTATCGAGGAATGTCGCGATTTGATGTAAAGCATGCCAAGTAAGTGTTGTGTAGAAAAAGATTCCATTGATGATTTATATAACTTAAAAGTCTCAGGTGTTACATTCTACCCCCCTTAAAATGAATTTCTCCCTCGAAATTCGTCACTTTGTAACAAACATATGAGGATAACTCTCCCTCATCATATCCTCAAGCTCCCAAGTAGCTTCTTCTAATTGGTGGTTCCTCCATAAAACTTTCACCAAGCGAGTGGTCTTGTTTCGTAGGACTTTTTCGCTATGATCCAGAATCTCTATCGATTGTTCTTCATAAGAAAGATCTTGCTCCAGCGGTACAACTTCTGAGCTGGGTACATGTGAAGGATTAGGTATGTACTTTCTCAGGAGAGATACATGGAACACATCGTGAACTTGAGAGAGATTTGGTGGAAGCTCCAATCGGTAAGCTACCTTCCCAACACGATCCAGTATTTCAAAAGGACCAATATATCTAGGGATCAACTTCCCCTTCTTTCCAAATCTCGTAACCCTCTTCCAGGGAGATATTCGTAAGAACACTTTATCACCCACTTCAAACTCTAGGTCTTTTCTTCGGTTGTCGGCATAACTTTTCTGTCGACTCTGAGCTGCTCTTATGTGTTGTTGAATAGATCTGACCTTTTCTGCCATTTCATCAACGAGATCAGGTCCTAATAGCTTTCTTTCCCCAACTTCATCCCAGCAAGTTGGAGTCCTTCATTTCTTTCCATAGAGAGCTTCATAAGGAGCCATCTGAATACTGGAGTGAAAACTATTATTATAAGAAAATTCCACCAAAGGTAGGTGTTGATCCCAACCACCTTTTTAATCTATAGAGCAAGCTCTCAACATATCTTCTAGGGTTTGAATTGTTCTTTCATATTGATTGTCTATATGAGGATGATAAGCAGTGCTGAAACTCAACTCTGTATCAAGAGTATGCTGAAGACTTTGCTAGAACTTCGAGGTAAATCTTGGATCCCGATCAGATATAATTGAAAGTGGTACTCCATGAAATCTTACCACTTCCTTTACATATATCCTGGAAAGCTGATCCAAAGAGAAATCCTCTCTAATAGCAATGAAGTGTTTAGACTTGGTAAGATGATCAAGTATGACCCAGATAGCATTATTTCCTTTGGATGTTTTAGGAAGTCCTGTGAAAAAGTCCATAGTGATGTTTTCCCACTTCCATTTGGGTATGGGTAATTGTTGTAACATCCCCTTAGACTTCTGTCTCTCAGCTTTAACTTATTGACAACCCAAGCATCGAGAGACATATTCAGCAACATCTCTTTTCATGCCATCCCACCAGAAGTTCTCTTTCAGGTCCCTATACATCTTCGTGCTTCCAGGATGAATTGAGAATGAAGAACTATGAGCCTCATCCAGCAGATCCTTCTTTAATTCGGGGATGGGAGGAACACAAACCCGATTCCTGAACTTTATTATCCCATCACAATCAAGGTTGAACTCATGAACATTTCTCACCTTCTTTTGTAACTCGACATCTTCTTTTTGTGCCTCTTTAATCTTCACATGTATAGATGGTTGAACATTCATTTGAGAAAGACAAGATTTTTCCCCTTCCATTATAATTCAAAGTTTCATTCATTGTAAATCCATAAATATTGGATCTTTTGTGATCCTCATCATTGATAAACCGGCATGGTCTTGTCGACTTAATGCATCTGCCACCTTGTTTGCTTTCCCAGGGTGGTAATGGATTGAGCTGTCATAATCCTTAATCAGCTCCAACCATCTTCTTTGGCGCATATTCAGCTCCTTTTGTGTGAAAATATACTTTAAACTTTTATGATCAGTATAAATATCACACCTTTCACCATAAAGGTAATGCCTTCAAATCTTTAATGCAAAGATTATCACAGCTAACTCCAAATCAAGTGTTGGGTAATTTTGCTCATGGATTTTCAACTGTCGTTAGGCATAATCTATAACCATATCATTTTTCATAAGAACACACCCCAATCCCTTCTTGGATGCATCACTGTAGATCACAAACCTTTCTCCACTACAAGGCAATGTGAGCACAGGTGCACTGGATAACCTTCTTTTCAACTCCTTGAAATTCTCTTCACATTCTTCCGTCCAGACAAACTTAACTCCTTTCCAAGTCAACTTGGTGAGTGGATTAGATAATCGTGAAATATCTTTCACAAAACGTTGATAATATCCAGCCAAACCAAGAAAACTTCGGATCTCAGTTACTGTTGTTGGTCTCGAAAATCTTTCGATAACCTCTGTTTTTGCTGGATCCACAGATATCGCCTCTTTTGAGATTATGTGACCCAAAAATGCAACTTTTTGAAGCCAAAATTCACACTTAGTAAATTTGGCATAAAGCTTCTCCTTTCTCAGGGTCTTCAATATAATTCTCAAGTGATCTTCATGTTCTTCCTTGCTCTTTGAATAGACAAGAATATCTTCTATAAAGACTACCAAAAATTGATCAAGATAGTCTCTAAAGACTCTATTCATTAGATCCATAAAGATAGAAGGGGAATTAGTAAGAAAAAATGGCATCACTATAAATTCATAGTGTCCATACCTTGTACGGAAATCCGTCTTTGGTATATCCTCCCTTTTGACCCTTAATTGATGATACCCTGAACGAATATCAATCTTGGAAAAGTATTGAGCTCCACGTAGTTGGTCAAATAAGTCATCAATTCATGGGAGAGGATATTTGTTCTTGATAGTGATCTTGTTAAGTTCTCGATAATCAATACAGAGTCTCATTGATCCATCTTTCTTCTTAACAAATAGAACAGGTGCTCCCCAAGGTGATGAACTAGAGTGTATGAATCCCTTATGAAGATTCTCTTGGGGTTGCTTCTTCTATTCCTGCAACTCAATTGGGGCTATTCTATAAGGTGTGTTTGAAATAGGCAAAGCACCCGGTACGAGTTCTATTGAAAACTCAACTTAACGATTTGGTGGAAGACCCGGTAATTCTTCTAGAAAGACATCATCAAACTCCTGTATGATGGGCATATTCTTAATCGTGAGTTTCTCACCAACCATTTGAGATAAATAACCTTCATTTAGTGGAATCAATACCCATAAAATGGAAGAAATTTCCACTGGAAGGTTATGTTCATCCTTGCATTGATAGACGATCATAGATTGATCTGGACTATGAAATGTGACTTACCTTCTTTGGCAATTGATATGAGATCCATATAAAGAAAGCCAATCCATGCCAAGAATCACATCAAATTCCACTATAGGAAGGATCACAAGATTTGCAGGAAGCACTTTCCCACAAACTTTGATCGGAGAAGAATTATAAACTTTTTATGCGACTGTTGTGCCATTAGGTGTTGTCACAGCTAACTCAACATCTAATTGTTGAGGTAATACGGTGATACCCTTAGAAAATTCTTCAGAAATAAAAGAGTGGGTGGATCTAGAATCAAATAAAACATTTGCTACTTTAGAGTGGATGGTAAGTGTACCTTTCACCACATCGTTATCGTACTCCACATCGCTGATAGAAATTGCATGTGACTTTCCTTTTTCTTTAGCCTTAAGAGTTTTTTGACGTCGACCATCATCATCAACCCTTGGATTAGGGCAATTATTGGCATAATTCCCCATCTCCTTGCACTTGAAACATTGAAGTGTAGTAGGTTCATTATGTGTATCCCTTCCTTTGTTTGCATCATTAGCCATCTTCTTCCCATTATCGTGGCATTCAAATGCTCGATGACCTTCCTTTCCAAATTTGAAACATTTACTTGTCCCTTTAAGACAACTCCCTCCATGTTTCTTTCCACACTTTGAGCATAAGGGAAAGCTCATCTTCTTTTCAGTGTGCTCTTTAGATTTTCCATTGAATTCCATTTTCCTCTTCTTATCAAACCCATATGACTGATGGGTTACTCCAATCTCCATATAGACTTTGAGAGCACATCGAACGATTTCCTCGTAGCTATTGAAGTCTCTTATGGCTAACGCCCTTCGAAGACTTGGTTTTAAGCCACTAAAGAATCGATAGATCTTACTCTCAGGTTGGATAATAATACCAGAAGCGTACCTTGCAAGTATTGTAAAATTTGCTTCATAGGTACCAACAGATTCATCATCCTTTTGCTTCAGTTCAAGAAACTCTTTCTCCATCTTTGTTCGGAGAATACGAGGGAAGTACTTATTGAAAAATAAGTTCTTGAACTCGTCCCATTCCGTGGACTCAATTTCATCCCTTTGCCTCGTATTCTTAATAAGATTCCACCATTGATCAGCATCTCCTTCCAAACGATACACTGCTAGGATGACGTTATCATGTTCAGAACATTGAAGAACTGGAAATATCTTTTCAGTAGTACTAATCAATTGTTCAACAACTAATGGATCAGTAGACCCACTGAAAGAAGGTGGACGCTGCCTCATGAAGGATTCAACAGAATGTTTCTCCTTCCTTTGCTCGTTTGGAAGTCCTACATGATTCATAGCTTGAGAAAGTTGTGTGAGCATGGCTACAAGATTTTGTATTCCAGCTCCTATAACGTTTGGTTGCTCAGGGGGACAATCATTGCATTTCCCGTCGCATTCCGCATTAACACGATTCATTCGGGTTCCAGCCATTGACTAAAACCAAGAAGAATAGTGTGACCAACACTAATTATAATAGGAAAACCACATAATCACGAATAACATTTCACACTTAAGGTCTTATCCTAAGTTATTCATGGCCATTTATAAAACACTAATATTGTGTTCTATGGTTAGACTAATCCTTAGGGTTCTTACTAAGGCTTTCACACTCTAGTTTCCAATGGTTGACTATACCTTTCCTCTGATACCAACTATAACGACCCATACTTTACATACATTGTTAATACTTCAAAATTGAAGCATACTTATTACAACATATAAAAAAACCACGAAAGAACCGTATAGGTATAGTGTCTTTAGAAACTGGGAAACATAAACAACTGGTTCATAAAGCATCAACTTTGCCTCCCACTTATTTCATCATATCTAGGGTCCCTTTTTGGCATATCCTACTTAATAACCTTGTTCCTGACATGGGGAAAGAAAACATACAAAAGGGTGAGCTCAAATTCTCAGTAAGGGTAAACAAAAGAAATATCAATCACATCGTATACACAAGCACATAACTTTTGGAAATCTTAACCTGCAAAAGAGATCATAATTTCATAACATGGGATAAATCATGGCAGTGAAATGTAATCACAATAATCATAACATAAAACATGAAACTTTGTGGCATACACACATAATCATAGAGAATCATTTCTTGTTATTCAAGACTCATTGCCAAGACTATCTTAGTGGACAAAGTCCCTTTCTGAACCGAGTCACCCTCGTTTCAGTCCTGTTTCACTGAACTGGTATAACCTACCGTTCTAGCCATGTCTATCTCATGAGATATAAAATCTTTACCCAATGCATTGGAGGGAGATATAGGTCTCACCCATCTCATAATGATACCATTATTATGTGTGCCACAAAATCTTAAATCATACATCATTGCATAACCCATGTAATAAAAATGGGAATTTTAAACATCGTGACATCATAAAAAAATTAATATAAGATAAAGGAATTCATAAAATTAATTTAATCACAACATAATCAAATCCATTTAACAATAGGGATAGAAACATAACCCCTTATTATCTTAGATGGAAATTAATTTTGATAAAACACTTGAACTTCATTCTTTAGGAAAATATCATTTCTACTTCAAAAACATTTATCCTTTCATAACATGCCATTCAATTTTAAACAAAAAGAAGTTGATTAAAAATAAACATGAAAACTTGTAAAGGAAGCTTCTTGGAAATAATGTTTTAAAAATACATTCATGCCGTAAAATTTAAAAAAAAACATTTTTCGTACTTTTGTCGAAAAATTCAAAAAGTACCTCGTACGAAAAACGACAAAAGATTCCTTTCATATCTTTTACTAAAAACTCACCGAAGGGTAAAATTGGATTTAAACAATTGTAGGTGGATGGAAATAATATTACATATTGAGGAAACATGGATGTGGATGATAGAATACACCCCAATAAATAACAAAGTATAAACAATCTCGTATAAAAATGAGATTGTGATATTTCCCTTACCTTAGGTCCGACTTGCTTTGTAAGTGTCTGAACCTCCTCTTCTTTGAAGTGCTTCTTTGAGACCTTCTTTTAGGGCACTAAAATAGGTTTTGAGGAAGACCAGAACCTCTAGGATGTCTCTAGGGAAGTGGAGAGGAGAAAGTGGCAGGGGTTGGCCGAGCTTGAAGGCTCAATGTGGTGTGAGGAAGAGGGGGAGGAGGTGCCCTTTTATAAGGGAGGAGAGGGGCACCTTTGGGAAAACTAAAAATATTATTTTATTATAAAGTCAAGTTCTGTTTTAAATAGCTTCAAATTGATATATTTAGAATCTAAGGTGGGGATGGGTCGAAATCCTCTCATCCAATAGAATTTAGACAAGTTTAGGTTCCTATTATAACCTTATCATTTAGATTTAACATTAAGTTAAATAATTTCACTTTTACCATGTCTTCTTGTGTTCTTATAATATAAGGTTAATAAACATACTATAAGCAGCAAAATGGACCCCAAGTTGTTTATTATTAATATATATAACCTTATCTAAGTCAATTGTCTGAACCTTAGATTTTTAGGAATAAAATAACAATTAATAATATAATATTTGTTTTAAAAACTATTTTATGTCAATTTTGAAACTATTTAGTAATTAATTTTTGTGAAACTCATAAAAGAATTATTAGTTCGAACAAAGTTAATTAAATCAATAATAACATGTCATATTAACCTATAAAATTAGTGGGATTCATAAAAAGTCTCAAATTACATTTATTTTGTTGTTTATAACATCAATTCTGTCAACAGTTCATTAATAAGATAATTACTGCATCATCATTGTGTAATAAATAAATTTATTTATTTAATGTCTAAAAATTACAAATAAAATACCATTATGTAGGAAATATTTTTATCTTTCTAATGAATATTTATAGTTGAATTTATCTTATGTATAACCCCATATTAAAAATTATTTACTTATTAAACTTTGGTTTTAACTATTTTAACCCTTCTTTAAATAAATTAATAATAAATGTCCTAATCTAATCCAAGTGGGCCTAAATGGTCATATTATATTCATAAGGTTGTTTTTGGTCGAATTACACTTATCCAATAGAATTAGGACATGTGTTATGGTAATAGTAATATCATATTCACCCTTAGTTACCCTATTTACTATTAACTGCGGTAAAAAAAGTAAAAAGTTACTATTCACCAAAAAATTATTTTTATCTCATTGAACCATATTTTACTTACTGATATCAACCGTTTCTGTCGGATTTTCGAAATTCCATTCACATAAGTGGTAAAATTAAGTTTTATGCAAAATTCAGTTTTTAACCTACCACTTAGTGGTTTCACTATTCATCAAAAATTGAAAGTTTTTAGAAAAATACCAAAATTTCACCCTAGGCTAATTTCAGTATTCCGAATCCAAAAATGAATTCCATTTTGAAAAATAAAATTCACAAAATTTCAAAAAGTGGTTATTACTATTCATAACGGGTAGTTTTAATAATATTTTAATAGCATATCGTTGTTTAGTGAAACTCGGTATTGCGTACGACGCAAGCTATCGAGGAAGGTTGCGATTTCTTTTAAAGCAATCCAAGCAAGTGTTGTGTAGAAAAAGATTCCTTTGATGATTTATATAACATAAAAGTCTCGGGTGTTACACTAGGTGTGCAACAATTCCCATTGTTGTGTACCATAATACCTACAGTTAGGCCCAAAACATCTCAACAGAGTTATTACTCCAAGGTATGTCTATAATAGAGTGACATACACTTTTAGTATTCAGATATATATTTATTTATAATACACCACTTACTATATCCTTTACAAATATTAGAGGACACATTCCTGAACATTAACTCATCCTTATACTTATCCATAAATTCCTCCCTCAACACATTCTTAGAAATATAACTAGGGATCTCACTAAAAGTTTCTCATCATTTTTTTAAAAGGTTAAATAATCAATTAATCTGATACCAACAATAAAAACCGAATATTAACATACATATAAATTACATAACTTTTTTGGAAGACATTAAATAATATACAAATAGATTCCCAGAGACCATACTAGTGTAGTGCCTTTAGAAACATGGAAACTTAAAAATTGATACATAAACGAGCTACATCATCTCCCACTAGGTCTTTTATTGACTATAACTCTTATTATACACATAAAAAATAATACATATCTTTATAACATAGGGATAAGAAACATTAAAATGTGTTATCTCAGATGCTCATTAAGAGAAAACAAAAGAGATATGTAAGTATAATCCTGAGTATAAGGGTATGAGAATATGATCAAGAAAATATAAGATAATACATTGAATATAAAATATCATAAACATGAATTATATAATAAATCTTGGTAGTTGATAATACATGAATCATAATGAAATAAATAATTTTAGGCATGAATCTTAACTTGGGTATAAATCATGGAAATGTGGGAGACACAAAAACATATACGATTATTTCCCTAGTGGTCAATCCATCTCATCCAATTCCATATTAGTGTACAATGTCCTTTAATAAACCAAGTCTATTCCTCCTTCCCACCTTGTATTATTGAACAGAGCTTACTCTTCATTCCTTCACTGTAATACAAAATCTTGTTCACTCAACATTACATCCATGTCTATCTAATGAGATATAAATATTTACCCTATGCATTAGAGGGAGATATAGCTCCCACCCATATCACAATGAAATCATAAATATATGTTCCATAAGAACTTAAACAATCATATCATAACCCATGAAATGAAATTGGTATTATATACATGTAATTATATCATACCCTATAGAAAAAGATAGGTTTCATAATTATTTCATAAAAAACGTAATCCATGAAAAGAAGTGGGTTTCAAAAGAATATAACCTGTAAAAGAGAAATGGGTTTTATAAACATTCTTAAATCAAAACATGGTATATTTAGAGAAATAATATAAATAAATACATTTAATCATTCCCCCCAAAAGGCATGAGTTACCCCAATGGATGTCATATGACATGGGAAATAATTTTGAAGGGCCTTTTGAAAACATTTATTGAGGAAAATATCCCTTATTCTTTGGAGAATTATTTTTAAAACAAAAAACTTTTTTAGAACCATTTTAATGAAAATAAACATGAAAAATTATAACTAAATCATGATTTTTTTATAAAACCATTTCCTTTAAGAACATATAAAAAAAATCATGAAATCATTTTTAAAACCAATTATTTGAAAATAATTTGAAAACTAATAAATAATTCTTGTAAATCTTTTAAAAATAATTTATTTTAAAATACAATGAAAAATTATATATAAATATTGAATTTTTTTAAAAACACGTTTATTTTAAAGTAATTTGAAAATTTATAAACAAATCCGTAAAACGTTTGGAAATCCATTTCATTGAAAATATTTTGGAAACTTATTAATAAATCTTCAAAACGTTTTGAAAACCGTTTCTTTAAAGATATTTTAAAAATTTATAAATGAAGCCTTAAATGCCATAAAATAATTTTTTAAATACTTTTTACCTGAAAATTAAAATCAATTATCATTTAAAATCATTTTTGAAAACATTATTTCTCAAAATAAAATAGATTTACAACCGAAGAGAAATATACAATCATATTTTTGAAAAAGAAATTTAATAATTATCTTAAGTACCATAGAGTAAATTTTTTTTAATAATACATGAAGTTATCTTGAATAAATAGAGGATAATGAAACTCATGAGTGTTCTTTATATATGTATTACATGATTTCATCAATGTATTATTAAACATTAACAATCTCCTAAAGTGACGAGATTGTTTCAATAAATTCTTACTACTTGGTAAGTTGGAATCATACTCTCGATGTAAGAAAAAGAAAATCAAAATAATATTATAATATAATTAAAATAAGTTTATTTATGATATAACATTTCAAATGGATGTATATACATCGTGAAAAAATAATTTCGGTGTATAACAAAATATGTGTCTTAAAGAAGGCAGATAGAGACAAAACTATCTTACCGATTTGGTAAATTTTGAAACATAAAACCCATGAAATAAAAATAATATAATGGTTATGTAAATAACCATAAATATTATTACAAATAATCACTAAATACATCCATGGTTACTATACAAACCACACAAATGAAATGGGTGGTGAATAAAACATGTATCACATGAAAATAAAAAGTGATATGAAATCCCCTTACCTTGTGTCTTGAATATCATCGTACTCATAAAATATTCCTATATAGGAAATGTATGTTTATTATAATCATTTTAAATATTTATATTATTATATCTAATACCATACATGATTATATTATTACCATATACTACCCTCTTTTTAACAATTCTACATTAAGGTTTCACTTCGGGTAATATCCATTTTTTTCACATGTGTCTTAATTTGTTATATCTTTGGTCCATATTCTTATAAAATGATTTCAATATTGTAAAACATGATATAAATATCATGTATATTCATTATATTTTTATTATAATAATCTATATAATATATCAATATGAACAGGAATACAATGTTAACGATGACGGTAATTCGTACGTACAAATGAACGTTGTTTCTATTTTTATTGTCGTATTGAAAGAAAGAATGAAAATAAAATATATGTATATATATATATATAATTTCATTACATTAGAAATATTTTATATTATATATCATATTGGTTCAAAAAATATATCATTAATATATTCCATGTTTTGTGTGAATGAATCACATCGCTTTTATGGGTTAGTAGTCCACACTTCCTAAAATGAAATTATCATATTTACACCAATGGAAAATTTAATTTAATGTGTTATGAAAGGATTAAAAAACATTAAATATTTAATAAATATAATATATAACATATATAAACATATTTTCAATAATAATTTCCATCGTGATAGTCGATAGAAGAAAAATTAATGATCATTGTTTCATGAGGCGGTAGTACTTCATAAATGTAAACAATATATTTATTACCCATTAGATGTAAGTGTGTGTATGTGTAGTCAGAAACATTATCATAAAAACATAACAGTATATTTAGGTTACTGGTTTTTTTATACAATAATGGAATAAGAATATTTTAGGGGGTGGATAATTGAAATAAAATAAGAAAAAGGAGTTTGAGAGTAGATGTTATCTCTTAATTTGGTTACTCTTATTGGTTTGTAGAAAAAGTGCTCCATGGTTTGATTTCTAAACAAGGAGAGTATTATAAAAATAAGGGAGGGATTTTTTTAAATTTATTGGGTATATGTAGGCTAAGACTAATTGGTTTGATAGGTTTTAGGAAGGGGGAGAGTTGGTGGCATTTTATAGGGAAGGGAAATAACTCACTTTGCATTATTTAAAACAAGTTTGGTGTACGCACATTTTTACCAAAAAAGTCCATAAATGTAGAGAACCAATGCTTGACGTACATGGAAATTACATTACTTTTTCAGAATACTTTATACATAACCAAAACAGACACCAAAGGACCGTAATAGTTTAGTGTCTTTGGAAACATGGAACATAATCTTCTAATCATGGTGAAAGATCTTCAACATCTCCCATAAAGAAATTCCCTTTTTATTTTCTCATCTAAAAAATTTCATTAAATCTTGGGGAAATTAAAACATAAAAAGGGTGAGCTAAAATTACCAGAAAGGGTAAACATAGAGAACATAAAACAATCCATAAACATTTGAATGCAAAAACTTGAACATAAAATCTAAACATCAAAATATTGAGAAAAGACAAAAATCATGGAAGTACGTAAGGCATATATCATAATAGAACCTGAATCATTATAAAATATCGTGGAAATAAAACTTTTAATTATGGAAAACCATTAATCACATGATATGATATCTATAGTAGTCAAGGCATTGTTGCCAAGACCATCTTATTGGATAAAGTCCATTTCTGAATGGAGTTTACTCCTCATTCCTGTCTGGTGTCACTAAACCAGATTAACTTACTATTCAATCCATGTCTATATCATGAGATATAAATCTTTACCCAATTAATTTGATGGAGATATAGGTCCCACCCATCTCATAATGAAATCATTCTTACTTTTTCCCCAACATAAACATAAATCATTCATCATAACCCAAAGAATAAAAATGGGTTTCATAAACATCATCCCATCATAACATAATCCATATAAAACAAATGGATGTTGTTTCATCATAATAAAAGTGAAACATTGTAAATCATTGAGATATTATACTTGAAACATACACATATGAAATAATGTCATCCTAGATAGAAAATGTTTTTGATAAAACACTTGAAAAGAATTCTTGGGGAAAATATCCTTTCTTCTTAAAAATCATTTTCTTTTCACAAAATGCCATGAAATTTTAAAAGAAAAGGATTTTGTTTAAAATATTCATGAAATTTTGTAGAGTATGCTTCATGAAAATAAGGAATTATAAAACCGTAAAAATCCCTTCATACCGTATAAGTAAAAAATAACATTCTCCTCGTACTTTTTTCGTAAAAGTCAAAAAGTTCCTCGTGTGGTAAAAAAAAGTAAGATTACTTTCATAAAATGTGGTAAAATTAAAAAATGGTTAAAAAGGAAATTAAACATTCATGAAAACATTTTTAGAAAAAATGTACATGGATGATAACAAAAACCCCAGTAAATACTTACGAATAAACAATCTCAGATAAGAGCGAGTTTGGAATAATTATCCCTTACCTTAGGTCTGATATGCTTCGTATGTATATGAAACACCTATATAATGATTTAAATAATGTCATTTAATTATTACAGAATCATATTCATTTTTATTATATCATATATGGTTCCCTTATGACTCTATATTTATTGTTCTTTTGTAAATTCCATGTTAAAGCAGCGTTTTGGGTAAAATCGTTTTATTTATCATACTTGTTTGGACTTGTTGTTCTTGATATTATTATTACATATATCAGTATTTAATTACTTCCAGATTTTAAATCATGATTTATATATCATATATATTCAGTATATATATATATAATAGATAGATAAATGAAATGAAATACACCGTTCATGGAGAGGGTAGGCCGTACGTACGCATGAACGCTGTTTTCCTTTCCTTATTGACTTGAATGGAAGTTAGTAGATGAAGTATATATATATAAATAAATTATGTAGCTTAATTATGTAATATATTTCATTACTATTCCGTATATATACTTTATAATCATTCTTGAATGGTTAACATGGAGAATGAATCTCATCACGTCGTGGAGACGGTAATCCGTACGTACGCAGGAGCGATGATATCATTCCCATAATTATTGAATATAATTGGAGTGGATGATATAATAACTCAGAATCATTATTATGTTATAATAACCATATATAGTTATTATTCACTCCATTATACCAATCCAAGTAAGGTGGTGGTGGAAAAACTGATTACACCACGGCGTGGAGACAGTATTCTGTACGTACGCATGCACGATGATTTCGTTTTCTGTAGGATGGATAGAAGGTGAAATGGGCTGTTTCATATTTATAATAACACATCCGTATATTATTGATATTGATGTTATTATTTTATAATGAAACAACTAAATAAGAAGAAGATGAAGAGGAAAGAAAACTTTAAAGAATCGGCAGAAGAGATTACCTCTTCCTCGACACGCCTCCTTTAAACTTCTTATTAGGGCACTCGAGTTGGAATTTTGATAAGACAAGAACCTCTATGATATAAATAGAGAGGTTTAGAAGAGTAATTGGAAGGGGGTTTGCGAGCTTCAAGGCTCAAAAGGGAGTGAAGAGATGAGGGAAGGGGTGCCCTTTTAGGAGGGAGGAGAGGGGCACCTTAAGAAAATTTAAAATATTATTTTATAATAAAGTCATATTCAGTTTTAAATATCTCCAAATTTATTTATTTATCATATAAGGTGGGTATGGGTCTAAATCCTCTAAAACAATATGTTTTAGACAAGTTTAGGTTAGTATTTTATCCAAATCATTTAGATTTAACTCTAAGTTAAATAATTTAACTTTTACCAAGTCTTTTTGTTTTCTTACACTATATAGTTAATAAACATACTATAACAAGTAAAAAAACCCCATGTGTTTAATTGTTAATATATATATCCTTATATAAGTCATTTTTCCAGACCATTGATTTTTATGAATAATATAACAATTAATAATATAATATTTGTTTTAAAAACAATTTTATATCAATTTTGACACTATTTGGTACATGATTTTTGTGAAAATCATAACAGCTTGATTATTTCTAAAAACGTTAATTAAATCTATACTAACATGTTATATTAACCTATTAAATTATTTTAATTCATAAAAAATCTAAAATTACATTTATTTGGGTATTTATAATATCAATTATGTTAATATTTCATTAATAAGATAATTACTACATCATCATTGTGTCATAAATAAATTAAATTATTTAATGTATTAAAATAATAAATAAACTACCATTATGTAGGAAATATTTTTATCTTTATAATGAATATTTATAGTCTAATTTATCTTATGTATAACCCTATATTAAAAATGTTTTAGTTATTAAACTTTGATTTTAAGTATTTTAATTCTTCATTAAATAAAATAAAAACAAATGTATTAATCTAATCCAAGTGGACCTAAAGGGTAATATTTTATCCCTAAGGTTGTTTTTGGTCGAAATGTACTTATCCAATAGAATTAGGACATCTTTTAGGGTAATAATAATATCAATTTTACCCTTAATTACCCTATTTAGTTTTAACAGTGGTAAAAAAAGTAAAAAGTTACTATTCAAAAAAAAATTATTTTTATCTTATTGAACCAAATTTTAATCCTTGATATTAACTTGGTCTCTAGGATTTTTGAAATTACACTCACAAAAGCAGTAAAATTAAGTTTTATATAAATTTTCAAATTCTCTTAGGAGGTGGGTAAAAGACGGTGAAAAGTTCAATAAAATTTTTATATGTCTAACATTATTATAAAATGACTCTAATGAATTCAATTGAACTTATATAGGTATTATGTATCAATTTTTACCTAAAATAAAATTAAATAAAATAAATAATTATTTATATAAAATGTCTGTTTTTAAATACTAACCGAATGTTTTCACTATTCATCAAAAATTGAATGTTTTCAGAAAAATACCAAAATTTTACACTAAGATAATTTCGATATTAAGTATCAAAAAATGAAGTCCAATTTGAATGATAAAGTTTATAAAATTTAAAAATTGGGTATTAATATTCATAATGGCTAGTTCATAATAATATTATAATAATATATTGTTTAATGAAACTCGGTATTGCGTACTACACACGCTATCGAGGAAGGTCTTGATTGTGTGTAATGAAAGACAAGTTAGGGATGCGTGTATGAAAGCTACGTTTGGTATTGCGTATAACATAATCAAAACATTTTTCATTTATAAATTAATCAAAATCAATTATTAATGTTGCGTAGAATAATTTCACAAAATGAACTTGAAATTGTGTGTAACACTAGCCAAGAATAGTGTTGAGTATACTACAAGATAATACAGTGTTGCGTATAGAACAAGATAATTTTCATGTAGCGTACAAAAAAATACATCAATGAAATTAAAAATAATATTTTTCATAAAATCTCAGGGTATTACATTCTACCCACCTTAAAATGAATTTCTCCCTCAAAATTCATTGGGGACATAAATGGTTTACAAATCAAAAGTTTCTTTAATAGAAACCCACATCATAAAAAGGAATACCATAACTTATCTTTAAAAACTAAATTATGAAACATAACGGTTAGACAAATTAACTAATCACTGGGTTTCCACATATGAGAACATAGGTGAAAATATGGATATGGAAGAGAAATATTACCATCACATTCTGATGGAGAGTGGTAGAGAACATGGCTATGAAAAAGCCAACAATCACAAAACCATAAATTTGTGATAATCTAAGGTACCATCTGATTCATCGGATATAAGGGCCCTAGGACAACATTTTTGGTTTTCAAGATGATTTCCCTAAAGTTTAAGAATTTTGAATTAGAAGAAATACTTTGTTGATTTTGGTACAATCTCATCATTGGTCGTTCCTTGGACAATTTACACTTCATATCATAAAGAAATGAATTTTAATTTGTCATTTGTGAAGTGTTAATAGATCATGCGATAGAATGATAGGTCATTCCATCGGTCTCAAACATAAGGTTAGCAAAAGTTATATACATCAGTCCATATTTAATGAGATTATTCGTATATGGTTCCTAAAATGGACTTATTCTTCATATATCATACTGCTTAATATAATAAAACTAGTTTATACTAACCAGGGACTTCCTGTAGGCTAATGGTATGTGATAAAGGCATGTCGCACTTCATTTGTGGGTTAGATTCCCATAGCCTTGTCTGATGCGACGGGTTGTCGTCCATCCTGCAGGTTTTCCCTTTGTTCTAAAACTACATTATAATAACATTCTATCAATAATGTCGAAAAAAATTTATCCTTAAACAATAATAACTTATGTTCAACATAATCCATTCCAATATTTAGGCTTATCCAAAATACTTCTTTCCAAACTCATAGTATAAAGAGAACGATTACTAAAAATTTCATATAAGAAGCACAGGAATACCATCATTTATCCCTCATATATATTGTTGGTCACATTCCAATCATATTAATACATTAATCATGTATTATCTTGAAAAATGAATACCCTTTAAACTTTAGTGAAAACATGAATGCTGTCAAATGTTAAAACTTTCCATATACCAAAATCCAAAAAATCTTTATACTCAAACCATGATATAACCTATCCCTTATATCAGTCATGAGCTCCTGAATACTATCAAACATTTAATTTTCTCCTTATCCCTTCATTATGTACATATCATATTCTTTCCAAAATATTTGAATCACTTTTCATGGTTACCGGTACTATATAATTATCGAAAACCACAATAAACCATTACATAGATATTCCAATGTTTCACAATACATTATTTTGGAATCACTTTACATAAACACATAATCATTCCACCACATTGTTTTCATAATCAACATTGCTAATAGTGATGACATGTACTTCCCTCTTTTCCTTTTCCTTAAGAGGTTGCTCACATTGATCATCATTAACCCTTGGATTATGGAATTTATTAGCATAATGCCCCATTTCCTTACACTTTAAGCATTGAAGTGTTAGTGGTGCATTCTCTATAGACTTTTCTTTATTCACATCATTAGAAACCCTTTTTCCATTACTTCAACACTCAACTGCTCAATGACCTTATTTTCAACACTTAAAACATTTTCTAGTCCCTTTAAGACAATCTCCACCATGCTTCTTTCCACACATTGAGCATAAAGAAACATTTATCTTCTTTTAACCATTATTCTGAGATTTCTCCTTGAACTCAATATTTCTTTTCTTATAAAAACCATGAGATGGATATGTAACACCAACTTCCATTTCCACCTTGATAGCACAACACACAAATTCTTCATAGCTACTGAAGTATCTTATAGCTAATGCCCTTCGAAGACTTGGTTTTAAGCCACTGAATAATCGATAAACTTTACATTCAGGTTGGATGATAAATCCAGATTCATACCTTGCAAGACTTGTAAAATTATCTTCGTATATACCAACAAATTCATCATCCTTTTTCTTAAGCTCAAGGAAATCCTTTTCCATATTTGTTTGATTAATACAAGGGAAGTACTTATTAAAAAAATATGATCTTGAACTCATCCCATTCCATGGATTCAATTTCATCTCGGGGCCTCGTATCCTTAATTAGAGTCCACCATTGATCTACTTCACCTTTTAAATGGTAAATAGCCAGAATGACTTTTTCATGATCCGAACAGCGAAGTATGGAAAATATATTTTCAATGGTACTGATCCATTGTTCCGCAACAATTGGATCGGAAGACCCACTGAAAGAAGGTGGACGTTGCCTCATGAAGGACTAAATAGAATATTGTTACCTTCTCTACTCATTTAGAAGTCCAGAATGATTCATATCTTGTGTAATTATAGAAATACGATTTTTCACTCCATCTCCCATAATGTTGGTTTGTTCAGGAGGACAATCATTGCATCATCCATTACATTGATCAACACGGTTCCTTTGGGATCTATCCATTGTCTAAAACCCAAAAAGAATAGTGTGAGAGGAAAAAATCATGCTAGGGAAAACGATATAATAAAGGGGGAGTACCTTCAATATCTAACATCTTAGGTTTAATTTTAAAATCATTACCATAATTATAGGACTATAACCTATACTTATACTTAACCATAGGGACATCCCTAGAAATATCTATATGGATTTCACTAAAGTTTTTTCATCCTAGATTCCAAAGTTTAACTAAACCTTTCCTCTGATACCAACTGTAGCGGCCCGAAGCTTGACGTACATGGACATTAAATTAATTTTGCGGAATACTTAATACATAACAAAAACAGACACCAATGGACCGTAATAGTTTAGTGTCTTTGGAAACATGGAACATAATCTTCTAATCATAGTAAAAGATCTTCAACATCTCCCATAAAGATCTTCACCTTTTATTTTCTTAACTAAAACCATTCTTTAAATCCCGGGGAAAAGAAAACATAAAAATGGTGAGCTCAAATTCCCAGTAAGGGTAAACATAGAGAACATAAAACAATCCATAAACATTTGAATGAAAAAACATGAACATAAAATCTAAACATCAAAATCTTGAGAAAAGACATAAATATTGGAAGCACGTAAGGAATATATCATAATGAAACCTCAATCATGATAAAAATACCTTGGAAATAAAACTTATAATTGTGGAAAACCATTAATCACATGATACGATTTCCATAGTATCCAAGGCATTGCAGCCAAGACCATCTTAGTGGACAAAGTCCCTTTCTGAATGGAGTTCACTCCTCATTCTAGTCCTGTGTAATTGAACCAGATTAACTTATTGTTCCATAAATGTCTAAATCATGAGATATAAATATTTACCCAATGCATTTGAGGGAGATATAGGTCCCACCAATCTCATAATGAAATCATTCTTACTTGTGCCACAACATAAACATAAATCATTCATCATAACCCAAAGAATAAAAATGGGTTTCAAAAACATCATCCCATAATACCATAATCCATATAAAACAAATGGATATAATTTCATCATAATAAAAGTGAAACCACTTAAATCATAGAGATATTATACTTGAAACATACACATATGAAATAATTTCATCCTAGATGGAAAATGGTTTTGATAAAACACTTGAAAAGAATTTTTGAGGAAAATATCCTTTCTTCTTAAAAATAATTTCCTTTTCACAAAATGCTATGAAATTTTAAAAGAAAAGGATTTTTTTGAAAATATTCATGAAATATTGTAGAGTAATATTCATGAAAAGAAGGCGCTATAAAGCCATAAAAATCTGTTCATACTGTATAAGTTAAAAATAACATTCTCCTCGTACTTTTGTCAGAAAAGTAAAAAAGTTCTTCATGTGGTAAAAAAAAGTAAGATTCATTTAATAACATCTGGTAAAATTAAAAAATGGGTAAAAAAGACATTAAACATATATGAAAACATTTTTATAAAACAAGGACATTTATGATACCAAAAACCCTAGTAAAAACTTACGAATAAACAATCTCGGATAAGAGCGAGATTTAAATAGTTATCCCTTACCTTAGGTCTGATATGCTTCGTACGTATCCGAACCTCCTATATAATTATTTAAATATTAACATTTAATTATTACAAAATCATATTCATTGGTATTATATCATATATGGTTCACTTATGACTTTATATTACCCGTTCTTTTGTAAATTCCATTCTAAAGCAGCGTTTTGGGTAAAATCATTTTATTTATCGTACTTGTTTGGACTGGTTTTTCATGATATTATTATTACTTATATCATGATTTAATTACTTACATAATTTAAATCATGATTAATATATCATATATATTAATTATATGTTTATATATATAATAGATAGATAAATGAAATGAAATACACATTTCATGGAGACGGTAGGTCGTACGTACGCATGAACATTGTTTTCCTTTCCTTATTGACTTGAATAGAAGTATGTAGATGAAATATATATATATATAAATAAATTCAGTAGCTTCATTCTGTCATTTATTTCATAATTATTAATTATATATACTTTATAATCATTCTTGAATGGTTAACATGGAGAATGAATCTCATCGCGTCGTGGAGATGGTAATCCGTACGTACACACGAGCGATGATATCATTCCCATAATTATTTAATATAATTGGAGTGGATGATATAATAAATTATAATCAGTATGATTTTATAATAACAATATATAGTTATTCTTTACACCATTATACCCATCCATGTAAGGTGGTTGTGGAAAAACTGATTACACCACGGCGTGGAGACAGTATTCCGTACATACGCACGCGCGGGGATTTCGTTTTCCGTAGGATGGATAGAAGGTGAAATGGGTTGTTTCACATTTATAATAACATATCAGTATATTAGTGATACTAATGTTATTACTTTATAATGAAACAACTAAATAAGAAAAGTTGAAGAAGAAATAAAACTTGAATGAATCGGTAGAAGAGATTACCTCTTCCTCGACACACCTCTTTTAAACTTCTTCATAGGGAATTAGAGTTGGAATTTTGAGAAGACCAGAACCTCTATGATATAAATATAGAGGTTGAGAAGAATAATTTTCAGGGTTTGGATGAGCTTCAAGGCTCAAAAGGGTGTGAAGAGAAGAGGGAAGGGGTCCCTTTTTATAAGGGAGGAGAGGGGAACCTTAGGAAAACATAAAATATTATCTTATAATAATGTCATATTTGGTTTTCAATAGCTCCAAATTAATTTATTTAGAAGATAAGGTGGGGATGGGTCAAAATCCTCTCAAAAAATAGATTTTATACAAGTTTATTTTACTATTATATCCTTACCATTTAGATTTAACTCTAAGGTAAATAATTTAACTTTTACCTTGTCTTTTTGATTTCTTACACTATATGGTAAATAAACATACTATAACAAGGAAAAAGAACCCCAAGTGGTTAATTATTTATATATATATATATCCTTATCTACGTTATTTTTCTAAACCATATATTTTTAGGAATAAAATAACAATTAATAATATAATATTTGTTTTAAAAACTATTTAATGTCAAATTTGACACTATTTGGTAATTGATTTTTGTGAAAATCATAACAGCATGATTAGGTCAAAAAACGTTAATTAAATCAATACTAACATGTTATATTAACCTATAGAATTATTTAAATTAATAAAAAGTCTAAAATTACATTTATTTGGATATTTATAACATCAATTATGTTAATATTTCATTAATAAGGTAATTACTGCATCATCATGGTGTCATAAATAAATTAAATTCTGTAATGTCTAAAAATTATAAATAAAATACTATTTTGTAGAAAATAGTTTTATATTTATAATTAATATCTATAGTCTAATTTATTTTTTGTATAACCCTATATTAAAAATGTTTTAGTTATTAAACTTTGATTTTAACTATTTTAATTCTTCTTTAAATTAAAAAAATAATAAATGTGTTAATCTAATCCAAGTGGACCTAAAGGGTAATATTTTATCCCTAAGGTTGTTTTTGGTCGAACTACACATATCCTATAGAATTAGGAAATGTGTTAGGGAAATAATAATATAATATTTCCCATAATTTCCCTATTTACTTTTAATCGTGGTAAAAAAAGTAAAAAGTTACTATTCACCAAAAATTAATTTTTTCTTATTGAACCATATTTTACTCCTTGATATTAACCGTGTCTCTCATATTTTTTAAATTCCACTCACAAAAGCGGTAAAATTATGTTTTATATAAAATTTCAAATTCTCCTAGGAGGTGGGTAAAAGACTGTGAAAAGTTCAATAAAATTTTTATATGTCTAAAATTATTATAAAATTACTCCAATGAATTACATTGAACTTATATAGGTATTATGTATCAATTTTGACATAAAATAAATTTAAATAAAATAAATAATTATTTATATAAAATTTCGGTTTTTAAATGTTAACCTAGTGTTTTCACTATTCATCAAAAATTGAATGTTTTCAGAAAAATACCAAAATTTCACCCTAGGAAAATTTCGATATTCCAAATCCAAAAATGAAGTCCATTTTGAAAGATAAAGTTTATAAAAATTAAAAAAGTGGGTATTACTATTCATATCGGCTAGTTCATTATAATATTATAATAATATCGTTTAGTGAAACTCGGTATTGCGTATTACACATGCTATCGAGGAAGGTCTTGATTGCGTGTAATGCAAGCCAATTCAGGGATGTGCGTAGTGAAAGATCCATTTGGTGTTGCGTATAACATAATCAAAACATATTTCATTCATACATTAAACAAAATCTATACTAAATGTTGCGTAGAATAATTTTAGAAAACGAACTTAAAATTGTGTGTAACACAAGCCATGAATAATGTTGTGTATACTGCAAGCTAATACGGTGTTGTGTATAGCACAAGCTAATTTTGGTGTAGCGTACAACATAAGACATCAATGAAATTAAAAAAATATTTTTTATAAAATCTCGGGTTGTTATAATAAAAAACCAACCAAGCATAGTAATGTAATATTAATGGCCGAATAATTTCCAACCAATGGATTTTGGAAAAATGTGTCGGTTATTGGGGCCCTAAACTTGAATGTTTATTCCTTTGTTAGGGTTAATTTTACCTTATTAATTGTAATTAATTTTAACTAATTTCATTAATATTGTTATTAAAAAATGATTTTTCTATATTATAAATTTTATAATATAATGATTTCAAATATTGAATTAATTTTTACAAATTCAAATCCCAAAAGTGGTAGAAATTAATTTAAATTTAATCCTGCTGATGGGACGACACTGCAGGTTTTAAAGTAAAAATGATAAGAATATTTTTATATTTTTATATCCAATTTCCATATGTAATTGGTTCCAGTGAACTAAATTATATTAATGGATAAAAATATGATCAAATTAAACTTTCAAATCGAATTAAAATATAATTTAAACTTATAAATAAATTAGATGAACATGAAGTTTTCATTTAAAGTCCTTTATTTTCCCTATTCAACCATAAATACGACTCTTCATAGAAAAATAAAAAAATTACCCAAAAATAATTATTATGTTCTACCTCCAAATAATAATTTTATCCATGAAATATTAAATATATAAAATTTATCTAATTTTCATTTAAAATTGGTTCCCTATGAAAATGCGGTAAAAATGTCTTAATAAAAATATAGGGGTTTAAGCATAAAATTGGGTTTGTTCTTATCTTACATCTATAAAATATATTGGATCAATATCAAAAATATTGTATTCATTATATAACATATATGATACAGTAATAAAACTCACGAATTTTAATTAATTTAATTTATTTGGGTAAAATAGCTTTGTTGGAATAATAATATTTTCCTTTATATTCAATCAACCTTCATATTCATTTCTTGTTAATTTTTATTAAATGAACTCATTTTTATATTTTTGTAAACTATATAGATTCATAATTTAGTTAAAATATTTTATAAATACTAATTTAATTTCTAGGATATATTAGATAATACATCGTTATTTGGTAAAACTCAGTCTTGTGTGTTACACAAGTCATCGAGGAAAGCCATTGTTGTGCGTAATGCAAGTTAACCTCGATGTGATGTGTAGATCAATATAAAATTAATTTTTAATGTAGTTCATGATTAAATTGTTATTGTGTATAATTCATTCCAGACTTAGTGATTTAATATAAAATAAATTTCTTTTTTGGTTGCATGAAATGAAAAATCTCAAAAATATTAAATTTATTCGAAAAAAATATTTCACAAAATCTTGGGGTATTGCACACCATGTGTTAGATTAATATGAGTTTGAATCATACATGTCAGAAATGATGTATGGATATTTTTACCATATTATCTATAACATCTTATTATGTTTTATTTTTTCAAATGACCGAATGTTTTTTTGAACGAAAATTTCAATTTTAAACTAAAGAACAACAATTCATGTCATGTCAAGTACATAATGTATCATATTGACATGTGTTTGATTCCTTTATGTAAAAAACTATTTAGGGGTTATTATCTTAATGTATCATTACAATATGACTTTTCTTTCTCATTTCCATTTAGTGACACATGTTTTGTACTAAAATTCTACATTTACATACACACAAACACTTTCAGTTATATTGGCCACATCGTTTTTCAAATTGACCTACGACTAATTCATACTTGTCAAAAATGAAATAAGGATCATTTTCCTAAAGTTTCCAGAAAATATGATCATGTTTACACACATTTCACTAAGTGATATTTTTTGACCTAAAATGTCACTTCTAAACAAAAACACACAGTTTTAATCATATTGGACACACTGTGTGTCAAATTGATGTGTGAATGTTTCCTACATATCATAAATAACTTATATACTGTTTTATACAGTGTATCAGAAAACTTTTAGTGTGTATTCTTGGTTTTCAATGAGTAATGTTTGTTTTCATCTAAAATTTAAATTCTAAAATGAAAAAACACAATTTTAACTATTCTAGGAACACCATCTGTCAGATTATTATGTATTCAAGTCTTACATGACACAAATGAATTATTGATAGTCTTCTCAAAATATTAAAAAAATTATAGAATGAATGAATGATTTTTAGTGATTCAAGCATGTATTTAATGTCATATTAACTTTTATATGATTATATTGTTGATTTTTACCCATGTATAGTGGGTATTAAGAAGATTATTTCATCTATATGATTCTTTTCAAACATCGGACCATGTTAGTTCACTTATTTTAATTATTTATTTTCTTCCAATAACATCTCTTGTGTATAATTAATGTGTGGAGTACTGATTCAAGACTTTCTTATAGGATTTTCCCTTCAAATAGTTTTTATATACAAACATTAAAAATACGAACATAATTTTGTTGAAATAAACATATTATATTATATATTGAACTGTTTTTAATAAAAACATGACTCATGTATACATTTACAACTGAGACTCCTAGATACCCATGAAAGATAATTTTATCTACATTTTCATGACCAATAAATTCTAAAACATAATCTGAATAAATTTATTCTTAAAAATAAATAGTGGTCATATAATGATTATTTAACAATGTATCTAAATGAAATTATAATATTTGTAATTGAAGTACTTGAACTGGTGGGGAAATGGTGGTCTCTAATGCTTTTTTTGGTCGATTGGTCGATCTGTTAGATTATTTTGTTTTTTCATTCTGTTACCTCTCATTTTTTATATAATCACATTCCTATATTCAGAACTTCTTTAAATAATTGTTAATGGTTTAACATAAAATATTTAAATGACAAACCTTATTTTAAACATGTATTTTTATAAGGTTAAATATCCATGATACGAAAGTTCCAAGAAAAAGTTTGACAATTTGAACATTCATATCATCAAGGGGAATGAGTATCTCTATGAAACAATTGTGATCTTTGAGGATACTTATTCTATAAATATCATTTATTGATTTTTCACATTGAATATCTCCTTGAATATGGTACATTTTACCCCTCAAAACAATGCAATGTGTGGGTATTTATAGATATAAATAGCAATCAATTTTACCGTGTGGAATATTAGTAGAAGAAAGGTATTAATATCTTGTTGATTAACATTTTGAAAAAATATTTATGATAAAATTGATTACCTATGGTATGGACTACCTTTAAGGGGAATGGATACCCACAAACTCAGGCTAGATCTTTAGGTAGTGGTTGTTCTTATATTGTTTCATATCTTTGATCCAATCCCATAACATTCTCTAACAACCCTAACATATAATAATGTTTTTCTTCTCGAAAATATATTTTTGAAAGAATCTATTACATTGTATTATCTATATCAAAATTTTCAATTATTCGCCTAAAGTATGTTCAATGTGGCACTACAAATCCCACACCACTGATGCGACCATATTGTTTTTTCCACTTCAAGTCTAGTCAAAGAAGTCATTCTTCAGGTTTAACGGATGAGGAATATTATGCATAAATTATATAAAAAATATTTGAAAATAAATATACATTGTTTTTTACAACCAATTTAAAGAGGAATAAATTTTTATTATTTCATATATATGAATTATTACCATAGTATATGTTTTTTTGAACAACTTTTACTATGTATTTATTTACATAACCGTCATTCATAGCACATGAGGTGGGATAAGAGTTGATTTTTAATTTTATTCTCTAATAAGGATACAATGAAAGTAACATGATTATATTTTTCGTTCATAGAACAAAATCTATTACTCTATATTTAAAATACCTAATTTTCTTTTAATGTTAAGAATACCCCGTCCTTGCTTTATGATATGGGTATGTTGTTTTTAATGTGCACTGTTTATTTTTATCATTCCATTTATATTTCATAAATTAAAATTTCACAATCAAAGAGGCAAGACATATATTTTCATGTAAATTATTACCAATCACAATGTATCTGAAAGGATTCCTCATCATGATGTCAAGTATAAGAAATCTTTATTTTTTAGATTAATATGTCTGTATATAGTTTTTGTGGGTGTAATTTTACGTTAACTTCAGTATCCTTGAGATGATTATATAATAAATTTTTGAAAGGCTCTATGAGAATTTATAGTCACCATTAATAAAAATTACATTCGACAGTAATCTAAAATAAATACTATTTGTAATGGATAATGAAGAGTAAATAATATTTTCATTATATTATATTTTAGTAAATTATAGAAATTATATCATAATATTACCCTAATACCATTCCAAATTAGTTCCCCCTTCATGTGAACAACATTGTACCCCATATCGTCATCAATCAGAAGATGAATTCGAGTGGTGAGCCCCCTAATAATGAATATAGAATTATTATGGTTAACAGGTTAGCCAAGTGAATTTCATCTATCCTCAAATTTTATGTATATTATTATCACCTTAATAATGTTTTTAAGATAATAACACTATAATGCTACATTATTTTTTAAAATAGGTTGTTCACATTCTATAATTCCCATTATTTCAAAATTATCTACATTTTATTCCTTAGGAATGGTAGCATCAGTATGTGAAGATATATGTTTCTCCCCTAACATTGAAAGCAACCATATATAGAGAAACCTATTGTTCTATAGGATTGGGTGAATTTGTATCTGGAGAAGACATTATCTAAACAATTGGTTGAATATTTAATTTTGATTACATAAATGAAGTAGCCAACACATAATACTCAATGTATATTTAAACAATTTAACTTAATTATTGAAATATATTTTTTAAATTAAATATTGATGGGGTTTGAACCCACTACATAATATCCTAATGTCGTCACTGTGGTCTCCTCTAACATAAAATTCCATTTCTAAATTAGCAACATTAAAAATGATTGAGGCATTCCAATGAAAGGGCCATCCATAGCTGAATATAAATATGACCCTATAGTGGTTTTGATCAATAAAAAAACAATGAAATACATTATGTTTCTAGGATCCTGGTCATAAGATACTTATAGAACATCTAATACAATTATTAATGGGTTCTAGTTGTAACCTTCTTTACTAAAATCCACTTTCATGAATCTCAATTCACCGATTTTAACTGCACTTCTATGATCAAACCACTTGTATTTAAAAATCCACACTTATAATGTTGTATAATTCAAATCCCATATTTATCAATGACTCAAAGTATGAAATATTCATGTAAATTCAGTTTTAATCCTTTTTACAAGAAAAATGCATCACTTATATCCTAATAGTAACTACACTATTTTTCATGGTACTATGATCACCATGTTTAATTGTATAAAAAATATAGATATTAATTAAATAACCATTCTATTATAATTTATGCACACTTATTCCTATTGTTATCCATTAAAGTAATTATGAAATTGAATTTTTATTTTTAGTTGACGCCCTACAAATATAACATTGAAACCATCCTATAAACTATCGATATGTATATTTTATATCTAGCTTTCAACCCTTGATGGATTCAAATTCCTAATAATTTATTTTTGGGTTTTCACATATAGAACAACATATAAGAAATAATTTAAAATGTAAGCATTATCTCTCTCTTTATATGTAAATATAATTGTGACAATATCAATTTTGGAAATTGATTCACCTATAAGATGACAATTGTGATGATATTTTGGTAGACCAATCCTCTCAACATAAAATAGGTTGCTAGTAAAAAAAATCTATAGCTTCCTCTAAAATATATTTCTCTATAGTAAAACCATCTAGGCAACTTTTATTTTTGACAAACCTTTTAAAAATATTTAAATATTATTTAATTGGGTACATATATCATAATTTTCAAGACCACATAACCATATATCTTTAAATAAGTGAACCATAATCAAAACATTATATAAAAGAATTATTATGTGAAGAAAATATCAAATTAAAATAACATGATATTAAATTCCATTCCCATAATTATAAATCTCACTGAGTTTATAACTTTACTTTATATAGCTATAAAAAGATACAATGCTTTGTCAATTTATGATTGAATATTTACGAATAATGAAAAATATCTTTAAAGAAATTAAATCTTGCATCAAGACATGATATTCATGTTATTATCAATATCCTATTTTTCAATTATTCTCATAAAATATGTTCAATGTGACACTATAAATCCCACACCTCTGATGCGACTATATTGTTTTGGCTACTTCATGTCCAGTCAAAGAAGCCATTTTTCAGGTTCAATGGATGAAAAATCTTATGCATAAATTATATAAAAAATATATGAAAATAAATATATATTGTTTTTTTTAAAAAAAATTAAAGAGGAATATATTTTTATTATTTCATATATATCTATTATGACCGTAGTCTTTGTTTTTTTTGAACAACTTTTATTATGCATTTATTTACAGAACCTACATCCATAGAACCTGAGGTGGGATAAGAGTTGATATTTAATTTTTTTCATCAATAAGGATTCAAACAAAGTAACATGATTTTTTTTCACAGAATAAAATTTATTACTCTATATTTAAAATACATAATTTTCTTTTAAAGTGAAGCATACCCCCATCCTTGCTTTATGGTATGGGTATGTTTTTTTTAATGTGCACTTTTTATTTTTAGCATTCAATTTATCCTTCATAAATTAAAATTTCATAATCAAAGAGACAAGACATATATTTCCATGTAAATTATTACCAATCACAATGTATCTTAAATGATTCCTCTTCATTATTTAGAGTAGAAGAATTCTTTATTTCTTAGTTTAACTTGTCTGTATATATTTTTGGTGTGTGTAATTTTACTTTCACTTCAATATCCCTCATATGAGTACATAATAATTTTTTGAAAGGCTCTATGAGAATTTATAGTGACTATCAATAAAAATTTCATTCGACAGTAATATAAAATAAATAATATTTCTAATGGATAATGAAGAGTAAATAATCATTTAATTATATTATATTTTAGTAAAATATAGAAATTATATCATAATATTACCATAATACTGTACCAAATTAGTTCCTTCATCATGTGAACAACATTGTACCCCATATATTCAACAACCAGAAGATGAATTTGAGTGGTGAACCCCCTAATAATGAATATAGAATTATTATGCTTAACAGGTTAGCCAAGTGAATTTCATATATCCTCAAATTTTACGTATAGTACTCTCACCATAATAATTTTTGTTATGATAATCACATTATAATGCTACATTATTTTCTAAAATAGGTTTTTCACCTTCTATAATTCCCATTATTTCAAAATTATCTACATTTTATTCCTCAGGATTGGTATCATTAGTATGTGGTGATATATGTTTCTCCCCTATATTGAAAGAAACCATATATAGATAAACCTATTATTCCTTAAGATTGGGTTCATTTGTAGGTGGAGAACCCATTATCTAAACAATTGTTTAAATATTTAATTTTAATTACATAAATGAAGTAGTCAACACATAATGCTCAATGTATATTTAAATAATTTAACTTAATTATTGAAATATATTTTTTCCATTAAATATTGATGGGGTTTGACCCCACTATATAATATCTTAATGTCCTCATTGTTGTCTCCTCTAACATAAAATTCCCTATCTAAATTGGGACCCCTAAAAATGATTGAGACATTCCAATGAAAGGGTCATCCATAGATGAATATAAATATGACCCAAAAATGGTTTTGGTCAATAAAAAAATAATAAAATACATTATTTTTCTAGGATCCAAGTCATAAAATACTTATACAACATCTAATACTACCTTGAATAGGTTATAGTTGTAACCTTCTTTACCAAAATCCCCTTTCATGAATCTCAATTCATCAAATTTAACTGCTCTTCTATGATCAAACCACTTGTATCAAAAATTCCACACCTGTAATGTTGTATAGTTTAAATCCCATATTTTTCAATGACTCAAAGTATAAAATAATCATGAAAATTGGGGTTTTATCCTTGTTAAATGAAACATGCATCACCTCTTTCATAATAGCAACTACACTATTATTCATGGTACTATGATCACCATGTTTCATTGTATATAATATATAGATATTAATTACATAACCATTATATTATAATTTTGACACACTCAGTCCTATTTTTATCCATAAAAGTAAATATGAAATTGAATTTTTATTTTTAGTCGACTCCCTAAAAATATAACATCGAAACCATCCTATAAACTATCGATATGTGTATTTTATATCTATCTTTCAACCCGTGATGGATTCAAATTCCTAAGAATTTATTTTTGGGTCTTCACATATAGCACAATGTATAAGTAATAATTTAAAATGTAAATGTTATCTCTCTCTTTCTATGTAATGTTAATTGTTACAATATCAATTTTAGAAATTCATTCACCCATAATATGACCATTGTGATGATATTTTGGCAGACCAATCCTCTCAACATAAAATAGGTAGTTAGTAAAAAAATCAACAGTTTCCTCAAAAATATATTTCTCTATAGTACAACCATCAATCCAACTTTTATTTTTGATACACCCTTTAAAAATATTCATATATCAATAAATTGGGTACATATATCATAAATTCCAAGACCACATAACCATATATCTTTAAATAAGTGATCCATAATCAAAAAAAATATATAAAAGAATTATTATGGGAAAAAATATCAAATTAAAATAATATGATATTAATTTCCATTCCAAAAATTATAAATCTCACTGAGTTTATAAATTTACTTTATATAGCTATAAAAATATACAATGCTTTGTTAATTTAGGATCGAACATTTAGGAATAATGAAACATATCTTAATAGGAATTAAATCATGCATCAAAACATTATAGTCATGTTATTATAATCCCATTAAACATTAAATCTATCTTTGACTTGTTTTTCTGGATATTTGATAAATATCCCTCTAAAACCTTTTAGTCATTTAGGATGTTTCAAAACTATAATCTCTCTTTCCTAAAAATTGTGTAAGTAGATGGTAATATAAAATACTACCTTTCACTATTAAATTTTTCCAACTCTTTTGGTATCCCCATTTCAATTATCTCCAACCTAGTATTAATTTAATCTTTTCTATTGGGTGAATTTAGTGGAATGCCAATGACACTATCATATAAATTTTTTCTGCATGCATGATATCAAGAAAATTTCTAGCATATAGACAATTCTAGTATGGTAATTCAAAAAAACTAACCACTTTTTATAAATAGTCATCAAAACTTATTTCAATAATGATTTAGGAAAATTTGTGACGATATTTATTTTTTTTTCAAAAAGTTGTTCTCATATTAGTGGAGACAATTTAGTACCTTCTTCTAATTTCTAGACAAATGATGATGTCCAGGATCAGTATTTGTTTTTATGGAATAAACTTTTTATGTCATAAAAACATAGTCTTTGTGAAATTCATAAATACAACTAATTTTTTTACTTTGTTCAAATAAGAACCCGTCGAGTTCCATTAATTCTATATCCTAAAAAATCCTTAATCAATAAAATAATTTATCACCCCATACAATATAGATATCAACATGAAATATTCATTAATATAATAATTATATAATATATCACCTAAATCCAATAGTAATTTCATATCATCGATCAATAGATCAAAATAAAAATCTATATAACCTAGTTGTTTTCGTCTTGATATAAAAAAGAAAACATACTGTATTTTCTCTTCATACATAACCACAATAGAAAGTTATAATTTACTAACATGACATGTGATGTAATACAGGTACTACATTGTATACCAAAAGGATTCACTCAATTTATGTAACTCACAAAACGAATGTCTTTTAGCATCTCACAATTATCAAAAGTAATTGTAATTCACCATAAAGAAAAAAAATAATAATTGGATTCAATCAATTCTACATATAATATGGAATATTTGAGATATCATAAATAGAACATGGTTAATTATGGATTTTATTGTTTCTAGATCATAATCCTAAATCAATATAACATGGCCAATATTCAATCATCATTGGGTAAACTATGTTTAGGAATATTTTTTGATTTAACAAATCATTATATTTTAGTATTTATAAATTTGTAGGTTATGATACAATATTTCACCCCTTTAATTAGTTGGTAAAGTCTTCACTTAGGTGTTCACACCTTTAATTTGGTTATAATCATTTACCAATATTTCCAATATTATTTTTTACATATTAATTGGATATTTCAGAACATTTCAACGACTCAATATTTTTCTTTCATTTGTAATAAAAATTTATACATAATAAAATATATTTTTAATATAAAAAAGTACTATTAGAAACAATTTTTTGTGTACTTTTTTATCCACAAAAAAATGAGAATATATAAGAAAGCCTATGTTTTTTGAAAAATAGGTCTTCCCTCTAGGTGTAGATTATTTCCAATTGTGGATTCGATCACTTTATGAACAATATGATGATATATTGTGATGGTTTTTTCCACAGAAGTCTAAGGATTTATATATTATATAAAATAATATATATATAAATATATATATATACACATATACACTCATAGAAAAATAAATACTCAAACACCCATAGACATGTATAAATATATACACTTTTATATGTATACACATAAAAACAAATAAAACACTCATTCACACACACACACACACATATATGTCTAATAAAAAATCATATCATATATCCTGTTTCTATAATGAAAACCTATTTATTATACACTTAAATCATTCTCATTAAATCTATAGTCACTAGTTTTACCCCCACTATTATACAATTGATAATATTGAATAAATTAATATTAATATGGGTTACACATATTTATATCATTATGAACATTTATTTCTTATCTAAAAATACCCAAGTCATTTGTTCACCACATAATTCATAAAAAAACATTTTCATTCCACTAAATCCAATTTAAATTTTAAATTGATATCAAATGGCAATGATTTGAATAATTTTGTACGTAGTATAGGAAAACCTAGATCTTTAATACACTTGATTCAATGATTTATTACATAGACGTACACATAATACATTCTTATATTTTCATTAATCCTAGTTTATTTGGGAAATTATTTACATATCTCATTAACTAGATACTTGGATACAAAAAAAGTATTGAAAACTTCCATATCAGGGTCTTAAAATTCCAATGTTCTTCTAAAACTACATGGGATGACCTAGGGATATACACCATAAAAGAATGAGATATAAATCCAAATATGGTAATAAACAAATAATAACATAAGGTAAAACAATACATGCGATCAAATAGGTATATCAAGGTAATATAAGTTGGGTGATAATTATAATGTTGAATAGTGAGGCATGATATAACATGATAGAATAAAGGTAACATGGGAAGGTGGTGAAAACATTAAACATGACCTCATAATGATAGGCCATGTATAGCCACAAAGACATCATAACATCATGGAAAACATACGATAATGGATTAGGATTACTACCGAATTCTATACATGATGTGTCATGATACGAAAACATTACCCAATGCATTGGAGTGCTATTTGCACACACCCATCATAATATGTACATGCTCAGGTGTTCTATATAGATCATTTAACATAATAATGATATTTTATCATATTTAATCCCAATAATAAAGAGTTTGGGTTACCAAAATGTAAGTCCAATTGAAGTGAATTATAGGTATATCTAGGTGAATACTCTTGAGTGGAAATAGAAATTGGTATTCACAATACAAAAGTTTGTCATGGAAAAATCATAAGAAAATTTCAATAGCATAATGGGGGTATATATTAAATCATGGGAGGGATTAATGAGTCTTAAATGGGTATCTAATCACTAGGAAACCATAAGGTAAATAATATTAATGTGTGATAACATACCACAACATGAAAAAATTGAAATTAAATGGCATAACACGAAGGAGGTTCTTGAATTAAGAGGAAAAGGAGAGGATCTCTAACTTAGAGATGGTGCTTCTAAAAGCATGGGAGGAGCTTCTTGAGAGTGTAAGGCTCATTGGGAGGGATATAGAGAAGGAAGGACTATGTAATGTCATTATATAAGAATTTTCGTTGAAGATAAATGGGAAATTGGATGGGTTTATATAGGAAAATTGATAGAAGATCCTTTTTATTTTCTAAAATTAGGTTCTGAACTCTGTAAAAAAATGTAACAAAAACCAAAAACCATACCATAAATTTTTTTTTCAGAAAAGAAGAGTGGTTTTAATTATTTTATAATTCCTTGAATATAACTCCTATAAATAATTGTGTTGGTGATGTGGAAGTATTCCATGCTTATAAATAATTTATATTAAAATAATATAAAATAATATAGGTTTTAATGATTCATTGAGGGTTTATAAAAACAATAAAATAAAATTTAATACCCATTATTTTAAAGGGTAAAGAACATATATGTTCATGTATACATTTTATGGAATATATTACATTATATTTGTTTTGGTTTTTATGATGTTATAATACACTTTATATATTTAAATCATATTTAATTTTTAATGAAAAAGGTCAACTATCTCCTAAAATTATGAAAAAATAACTTTTGGATTTTTTCAACATTATTATGTCAAGAAATAAATTATTTTATCCCAAAAATATCTAACTATGATAATTTACACTACTAAATAAAAAATACACATTTATTGAGAAATATTTGTTTTTTGAAAATAACATTTTTCTAAACCTTATAAAATTTATTTTGGACATCAAAAAATTATATTATCATATATATATAGTAAATATTATTCAATAAATAATTGATGAAGATATCATTTTTTTTCAAAAAATATAGAATTCCTTAAAAACTGTTTTTTATTGAAACTATATATTCTCCAAAACCCAATTTGTGTTTCATCAAATAAAATATAGTTTTTGTCAAAATAATTTATTTAAACATTTAAGATATAAAAGAAATAAATATGTTCATTCATTTATTTAAAATTCAATATAAAAATTAATACTGTTAGGGTTGACATACATAACCCCTAATACATCTTTAAATTCATTAATGGTAATGTGCGTGATGGTGAGATTTTCATTGTTTGTTTCAGTGAACAAGGTTTGGGTTATGATCTCGATGAGATTGAACTTATCCCATAAAAAACTATAATAATTATTTATTTTTTCAATGTCGAATTGGTATTGTTCTAGGAAAAATACCACTGACTCAATCTCCCTTATAAGCTCTTATAAATGGGATTCATAGGGTACAATCCTACTATTCAAGGCCATCACATTTTCCATCTATGTCAATTGGACTTTATCACAACCCTTTGTATATACATGTCATACTATCATTGTTCACTGTCTATATTATCAATATTCATGGTTATTAATGGTGTTTTAAATTTAATAGGATATAACATATATTGGTTTAAAAAACCAAAGTAGTGAATGTGTTTTATATAACCACATTATATATTAAGAAATTTAATTTAATCATAATGAAAACTTCATTTATAAAAGTTTAGGTCATTACATTCTTCTCACATTTAGAAATTTCTCACTTGAAATTATTATTTAATACCCTAAAAAATACTAGGATACTTCTATTTCATCACCTCTTCTAGTTCCAATTTTTCTTCCTCAAACTTTTGTTTCATCCAAAACACTTTTACCAGGTCAGTTTTCTTATTCCACAAAACATTATATCTATATATAATATATTCAATGTATACTCCTCATTTAAATGATAATTATATAAGGGAAACACCACTAGATTCATTACATGTGAGGGGTCTTGTATGTACATTCTCAAGAGGGATACATGGAACACATCATGTACATGATGTTGGTTAGGTGGAAGTGTTAGTCGATAGGCCACTACTCTGATTTGATCACATATCTCAAATGTGATGTTTTATCATGGAAAAATCTTTCACTTCTTCAAAGAACCCATGAGTTTATTCGATGGTGATATATGAAGGAGAAATTTAACTCTAAACTCATACTTGAGATCATGTTTATGATTGTATTCATATAATTTCTATTGACATTGTGTAGAATTTATATGATGGGAATGATTTAAAACATATCTTTTATAAATTTTATAGGATTAGATCACATCATCTTCTACTCTCCAATTTCATCGCATCATGTCAGAGCATGACTCCTCCTCCCATAATGAGCCTCATAAGGTTCCATTTGAATTCTAGAATGGAAAATGTTTTTATTTGAAAACTCTGTAATGGGAAGGTGTTAATCCAAACATCCTTGGAAATCCATTAAACATGATCTCAGCATATCATCCAGAGATTGAATGGTTATTTTAGGTTGAGAATCCATTTATGAGTGATTATTAGTGCTAAATCACAATTCTAAATTCAATTCTTGTTGTTGTTTTCTCCATAACCTCGAATTAAACCTTATATCACAATTATACTTATCATACATCTTTTCTATCTTAAATTTTTTCATTATAACATTTAAATACTTCTCATATTGATATTTTATTTCAGAGTGGATGAGATTATCATCTATAAATACTACCATACAATTTTCAATGTAATATTTAAAGACATTATTCATAAATGCCATGAATATTTAAGGATCATTAGTGAGTGAAAATGGAATCTCTATAAACTCACAGATCCCATACCCTGTATGAAAGAGAAATCCCAGGGTTATCCACCTTCTTCACCATTACAAGAGAGCATCTCAACCAAAGATCAACCTTAGAGAAATAAAGGGCTCCACATAGTTGATCAAACATGCCATAAATATATAGAAGATGATACTTGTTCTTTATTGTGATCTTTTTAGTTCACAAAAATCAATGGAGAGGTGCATTGACCCATTATTATTCTTAACGAAGTGGATAAATTCACCCCATGGTGAAGCACTTGGACATATAAACCCTTTATCCAGATTATCCTTTATTTTTTTATTTATCACCATGAGTTCAACAATGAACATTATATATGGAGTTTTGGATATTGTAAAATATATAGGTATAATTTCAATAGATAACTCGACCACTCAGCTAAAAGGAAGACTATGAAATTATATAGGAAACACATCGACAGATTCACTCACAATGGAAATGTCTTCAAGGATAATCTTTTCCTTAGTCTACACCATTTCATCTTGGTGCACTTTCTTATAGGGAGATAATATCCATCCTTGAGATGATGATTCCATAGTATATCCAACATCCTCCTTGAAATTTTATTGAATTAGAGGGTGATTTCCTTCGCTATGTATTTTATATTTCTTCTATATATAGAAACCCAATCCATACCCAGAATTGAATCAAATTATGCTAAAGGAAGTACCACTATGTTCTATAAGATGTTTATTCCCCAAATATTGATGGGGAGTGTTGGGGGTATATAATTGGGATGAAATAATTTTCCTAGTTACCATATTTACCAATATCTCTACTTACATGATTTTAAATGGTGTTTGAATAGTTCTACAAAACATGTATGATACAAAATAATGTGTAGAACCAAAATCTAAAATTACATTTTTTATTATTGAGTTATTAACTAGTGTATCTATCGAAACTTCATTTCTGGGATCCACCTCTGTAGTTGTGATGAAATAATCACACCCTTACTTCCTTGGAGGTTGTTTGCATTGGTTTTCCCTGAAAACCCATGTCTTATGGAATTAGTTTTCATAATGAAAGTGTTCCTGACAAATGAAACATTATACTACTATTTGAGGAATGGATGTTTAATTCATTTATTCCATCACATTGGTTGGTCTTACTTATCAGTAATCTCCACAAATGTGTCATTACTAATCTATTTATGCACTCAATCCTAGATGTTTTTAGGATACTTCTTCCCACACTTTTAACAAGTGTGATATTAATATTTATTTCCACTATTACATATCTCCATAGTGATGCTAGAATGAAACATCATTTTACAATTATTTTCTCCATGATAACCCTAAGACTCACCAATACCCATTTTTTACATTGAGGGAACATTAGAAAATTTTCTCATAGTTTTCAAGGTTTTGAATCTCTAACACTTTTTATAGGCTCATCTTTAGACCACAAAAGAATATTTCAACATTTAATTCGAGGGTAATGACAAAGATAAAGTGGTATTGTACAAGTATATTGACTTTTTCCTTTTATAACCCAGTGGATCAGTCATTATTTTTTCTTAATGATAAGGAATCATGAATGTATTTTATGTTGAAGATTGCAAGGAAAATATTTATCCAAAAACATTTTATAGAATTCCTTCCACTCTATCGCTTTAATCTACTCATTAGGTTTCATATTCATGACCAATTTCAACCATTGATCATCATATACATCTATTGAATAAATACACCGTAATAATTTCTCTTTCTTGGATAATTTCAAGATAGAGAAGATATTTTCAATGGCATTGAGCCATTTTTCCTTGATTAAGGTACATGAATATCCACAAAAAGTTGGAGTCCTTTGTTGTATAAATGTATCAATTGGATCTTTACCTTCCTTATGGGGATTTTTAAATTCCTACTAATTCAATTTTTATTTCAAAACCCAAGTCAATTGAGAAATTATGGCCATTAAGTTCATGTTTTCCCCTCCCAATAGGTTGGGAATGTAAAATGGAAATTCATCCCATTTCCTCTCACATTGGTTGTGGACTCATTTTCTCCTATTTAAAACCATTGACTATAATAGAATAAAAATTAGGGAGGAGTATTTTTAAGATATTAAACACATATATGGGAAACCATAAACATTAAATGGGAAAATAAAAAACAACAAATATTCCTTACCCGATGAATTTTTATGTTTATGTCTAAGTTATCCAATATCTAATTCCTAAAAATAGTTAATGGGAACTTTTCTCTATATAATGGATTGTAATGAGATTTTGAATTTACCCAATCATATCCCACATGAGTGTTAAACTATGTGTGCAGTAAGGCCCATTTTTGGGGTTGTTACCTCTAGGTACCTTTATTCCAAATCCATATTCACTTGAAGTATCCAAATAGGGATATATTTCATTTCAAACAAATTAATCTATAATTTACAAGAATATCAGGATTTATTATTTTGTATGTACTTATCCCTAAAATTTTCACTAGGTTTTTCTAATCCTAATCCCAAAAATAACTAGAATTTACTTTGACACCAACTATGACAACCCATATCTTTAATACACGTTATTTTTTTATTTATTAATAAAGGTACACGTAAAAAAATCCCATAAGATTATGATGTCTAGTGTTTTTTGGAAATTAGGTACATGTAACATCAACTTTACACATGGATACAATAACATTGTTGGAAACTTTCTTAACCTGATCTATAAATTCCAATGTTATTCCAAAAATACACAGGATAACCTAGTGATATATATAAGAAATTGGTGAGCTATAATGACCAGTAACGGAATAAAAAAATTATAATATAAGGTAAGGTAGTACATGTGAGCCAATAGAAATATCATGGTTAAAAAATAGAGGTGATAATCATAATCTTGAAAGTGTGGAGGGAGAGTGAAATAAAAGGCATCATAGACTAAGGGAGAAGAACAGATATACACTACCAAAAAACAGGGCAAGGGAAGCTCTTCCCTTTATCTGTGCTAAGTAGAAAGCACTGATAAAGGGGTTGGCCTTTATCAATGCTAGCTAAATGCGTTGATAATTGTTCCTTATATTAGTGCTAAAACAAGCGCTGATAAATGGTGCATTTATCACCGCTATTATTATCACTAATAGAAGTTATTATTATTATTTTATATACAATTATTATATTTATATTTAAAAAATAATGTTTATTTTAAAACATTAAATAAAAAATAAATGTTTATAATTAATATATATTTATTAGTAATTAATATATATATATATAATGTTTAAATTGAAAAAATTATTTATACGATTATAATAATATATATTTATATATTTTTAAATAATTATAAGATTATAAAAAATTACATTAAATAATAAATATATTTAGTAGATTTATTATATTTAAAATAGATTTATTAGATTTATTAGATTAATTCATTGTATTTATTATATTTATTATATTTATTATATTTATAAATATATAATACTTTATATATATATATATTTATAATTAAAATTATTTAATAAATGTGGGTTTTCCAAAAAATTTGGTCACCAAATATATGTGTATATGATATATATCACATGCATTGGTGTTCATTTGTACATTAAATGATTTGGTATAATGATTAATTAATAATGTTACTTGTACGAACATTATATTTTCTAAAAATTTAATTAATAATTACATTAAATATATTTAAATAATAAATATATTTTATTATACTTTTAATGATATATATAAATACTTTTCCAATACATTGGTAATTATAATTTAATTAATATAAATATATTAAGAATTATATACCAATATTTATAAAGATATACTATTTATTGTTATAATTATTAATATATATATATATATATATTCTTTATATCATTTAACATAAATATATAATAATATTAATAAACTATTAAAATTTTACATTTATCAGTGCTATAATTTTATCACAAATAAATAGGTGTTTTACCAACACCTTTTGAGAACTGATAAAAATAACCCTTTATCAGCGCAAAAAAAGCGCTTCTAAATTATGTATTTATCAGCGCTAAAAAATCATTGATAAAGGTATGTTTTATTAGTTCTATTATTAAAACACTGTAAAAATATACCTCTATCAGTGCTTTTAAATAGCGCTGATAAAGGTTCCAACAGTTTTCATAAATAAACCATAACAGGTCCCTCCTCCCTCACACCCATTCAAGCCTTCACGGATATTGAACCCTCCACTATGACTCCTCCCCCACTGAAACCCCTCCTCCTCCTCTGTCGATGCTACCTTGTCCTCCTCCTCTATTGAGACTATCCTTATCCTCCTCTATTGTTGATGCCTTCTACTCCTCCTCCTTCATTTTGATCCCTCCTCCGACATGACCATCCTTCTCCTCCTCTATTTTCATTGCCTCTTCCTCGTCCTCTGGCCACCGACTCATCCTCCTCCATCGCGGCTGCATCCTCCCCCAACTCCTCCTCCACCTCCTTCTCCTCCTCTTCCTTGAACAGTCCCCTTGTCAACGTGACATACTCTGGAATTCCCCCCTCATCCAATGACCATCCCAGCAGCCTCCTCTATAGCCCACAGATTCCCCTTAATGAGTCTCTTATGTAATGAATTTTTACGCTTCAGCATTAGAAAGACAGTTGGTGTGTAGAGCTAGGTCTAGTGGACCCTATAAAAGTATTGGTTCAATTTATTAATTACTAATACCCTAGGTTGAAACTGTATAAATGATATTATGATCAATCATGTCGTAAGGGTCATGGGTGGAGGTTTATTTGAGGGAATAATTATGGTATACACACGGAAAGGGTCTTTATATGGATTGTTAATTGGGGTAGAGTGATAGTGATGTAAACTTTATCGGTAAAGACCATGAATTTACAAGATATTTGGCTATCCTAATGTAAAAACCCATATTTCTTCATCTAAATTTTGTTTTTAATTACATGGAATTATTAAGAGTCTGCAAAAACTGACGGTGTGTGATTCCGAGGCCCGGTGTGCCCGAAATTAATTTCAGAACATTTTTAAGGTACGTTTATTAAACACGTGGGATACTTTTCTTATCTTTTAAAGCAGTACTCAGATTAAAAACCTGGGGCACCGTTGAATCCATAGAACTAGGATTCACTTAGGGGAGGCTTCACTTCGACCACAGTAAGTCTGGAGAAAAATTTAGATTTTGGAATTTTTAAAAGAATAATAAAATAACTTCATTCTTTTATTTCTTTCTATATTTTCCTCCAACGGACAAGAGTAGTGGTATGACCAATGATGTGTCAATCCATTAAAAGGATTTAATCCTAAAATACTTTGTAACAGTACTGTTGGAATTAGGATGGTTCCTATTAAATGAACCCCCATTAATTCCACAGGTGTTACTCACCCTCCCCCTCTCCTATTTATATAGAGCATGGGGAAGAGTATTGGCATGAATTCACCAAGTGACGAAGTTCTGATAAAGTGCTGCAATGCCAAAAACTTGGAGGACATGGCCGGTTCTGATGAGTGGGGACGGGCGACACCGATTCCTGAACTGAAGAATGACCATTGAGCGATATCGTAGGTGGCTTCTTGTGAGGACGAAAAACACCAAATCTTCCTCAATCATAGGTTCTCTCCATTGATCATGATGTAGGGTTTTGTCTCATTATTTTCATGAGATTTTTGAATCACATATCCACTTTCTTGATAAGATAATAACATGGAGGGCATAGGCTAATCAAACAAGGCACATACCCTCCTCCGTTTTTTTTACATTTGCGTTCTCCGTGGATGATAGTCGATGCGGCACAAGTGACCGACGCTAGTAGATAATGGCGGCGGATGGACCGTCTGGCCGAGATGGAGGCGGAGCACCATCACGCATCACAGGAAGAGGCTACGATGCTATTCCGCATTGATCAGTAGGGCAGTTGTCACCGTCCAGCAGTAGAGGTGATGTGGTGGGCATCGCATGCTGCTGACAGGGAAGGGACGCGGGTTTTCAGCCGCGGTGGTCGAGCAGGGTGGCCCGAACTAACCAGTTGTAGGAGGCAGAGTGGCACGAAATAATGCACCGTCGGCAGAGAAGGTCATGGCAGTTGGGAACCGCACCCTGTGGGTCCCACTGGGAGACCAGGCAGTGCCCTGTGGCATCGCCGCTTCACAATCTGAAAGGCCGCTCGACCGTTTGGGAAAACTGGGGGGACTCCCCCCCCCATGTCAACTAGGGAGGGGCCCGCTCTAGTGGGTTGCGTATGCCCATCATACCATTCCACTGCAGGTCGGACCATTCATGCCCACCAGGCCATGCCTTTGCGAGATGGGCCGTGCGAGCCCCGTGGGCTGTGCCTGCGCGGGTCGGGCCGTACAATCCTAGTGGGTTGTGCCTCCGTGGGCCACACCCTTGTGGGCAGGGACACACCCCCTACGGGTCGGGCCAGACCGCGACCCAGCATAACGAGCCCACTATGGACCTGCCCAGTGAGGTCAGACACAGACTAGGTTAGGTCAACCCAAACCGGGTTGGGTCGGCCCAGACAGTGTTGGGCCGGACTCAGGCCCTTCTAGACCAGTTTCACCTAAATGACCATAACATGAAATTCAGGTGTCCATTTGATGAACCCTCTATGACGCTAGAACCCTTTGAGAAATATGTTCCTTTTTGTATACTCCTCTTGAGTTTTGGATAAATTTGGACTATGTCTAGGTTGGATCTAATATGAATCCAATCGGGCCCTCGGAACTATAAATCTTATAAGTCACATGTCGAGCGTCCAATTGAAGCTTCGTCTGCTACATTGGAACCCTTGCGACATGACTATAATTTGGGATAATTCTTCATGGATATTCTTGGTGGTTGAGGTATGAATGATGTCTTGAGGGGTGGTTCTCCTAGAATCAAGTGTACTATGAGTCAGAATCCGGTGGCTGGTAGTGAGGTGGAGGTTGAAGATAGATCATACAGAAGTTAGTACCAAGAGAACCTATGTGGGTCATCACTGATCATGTGTGGGTAATATCTTGTGTGGGTTAGCGCTCAGAAATCTTATGTGGGTCAGCATATAATTATCTTGTGTGGGTCAGTGCTCAATGATCCTTTTTGGGTTAGCACATACCAATCCTTTGTGGGTCATTGTGGGGGTTAGTACCAATCAACTTCGGGTGGGTCGGATCCCATGTGTATCATTGCAGGGGTTATTACCTATCAATACTATATGGGTCAAACTCCATATAATCAACAGAAGTGCGTCTTGATAGAATAAGATGATCTAGATTGTTGAATAATTATTTGTACTTCTGTGTTTTACTTATATACCTGGTGTTAGATGAGTCTTTTATCCTCATGGGGATACTTGTGTGGTACCTTCACCTTCATGGTGTTATCTTCATGTTGATACCTATGTGGTACCATAAAATTTGTGGTTTTATATTCATGGTGATACCTATGTGGTACCTTCACCTTTGTGGTGTTATATTCATGGTGATACCTATGTCGTACTTTTACCTTCGCGGTGTCACCTGTGTGGTACTTTTACCTTCAAGGTGTTACATTTGTGGTGTTATCTTTGTGATATTATTCCCTCAATTATGAGAAGAGTATATCATGATAACAAAGGTATATATATTCACATACACTGAAGTAGATTTGTTGACTACTTCATGCTTTGTGGTTGAGGTCTTCCTTTGTGGTTATTTCATTGTAGAACTCTAGGAGACCTAAGGGGGTCTCGTGGTACCTACTGAGTATCGTTATACTCACCCCTGCACAGGGTACACCTGAACCCCGTTATGTCTTGTGCAGACGAAAAACAATGTTGATCGAGGCTGAGGGAGCTAGGATAGTATGGTGCCTGAAGGTGGACCTTTGACGTGACGTGACGTAGTGACTACTGATCGTGAACTATACCAACTCTTCAGCTAGGATCTTCGGTGGATGATCCAGGAGATTTTTTTCTCTTTTTAGTTGTACTTGTACTTTCCAGTTGGTCTTGTATTCCATCCCCTTTACTTTTAGCACACTTTTTACTATATTAGTTTACTACATTGTTACCTCTTGTTGTACTCGTGGATTGTGCATTTGTACAAGATTAAAGGCAATGCCTTCCCGTTAAGGGATACACCTTTCTGGTTCTAGTCGCTAGCCTCTGGCCTGTGGAAGGTGGGCTTGGGGTAGTCGCGGCATAGGCCCCGGGGAACGATTCGTGACACCTGAGCTATTATCCTTTTTGGTAGTACTGCATAGTGTGATTGGGGGGATTCCTTGGTGGGTACTAGTGATAGAATAACCAGCGGGTAGGTTGTTGTGTGAGATATATCGAGGAATCTTTTAAATATTATATCATGTTTAGTACATGGTTTTTATTGATTATCCCATAGAAAATATTTATCATGGCTATATGAAATCATGAAAACTTTCTTAGAACCCTTATAGGCACAGTACATGGAAATGGGTTGATTATGATGTTACTGGAAATGATAATGTGGATTCTTTATGACCTTAAGGGTTGGGAAATCCATACATGGGGTGGTGTAGGTTGGTAAAAAAATATGAATAAAGGGATTTTTTGTCGATATATTATTACATATAGGTCTTGGGATCATCCTGATATATCTTTTAACTATAGGATATGATAACTATGGATACATTTAGTGAGACTTCTTAGGATGAGTCAGTTATGATCTTCTTATGTAATATCCCCTTTCTCGAGGATAAGTATCAATCATTTGCTTGCTAAGTTCTAGGATGAGGATTATCTTCTATGCTTGTTCATTAAATCTTAATAATTATTATATATATATATATGATGAGGATGAGTCCTAGAGACCATGGGATTATAAGGTAGAGATACTCCACCAAGGTGAACTTTCATTCAAATTTTTTAAAGTTTATGTTTGGATATACATCAGGCGGTATATGCAGTTTTCCACAAGACATAAATTATTTTAGTGGTTTGGATTGTGTTGAAGGCTAGATATGTTTTTCCCTCCCTAGGATTTTATTTATGTATGATCATTTAGCCATGTGATCTGTCTTACCTTGGATGTTCTTCTCAAGCAGTAAGTTGGCTCTTTTATGACCTTCTCACGATTTTCTTCTAGTATATCTTATATGCCACGTAGGATACATTATATTAGTGATTCGGATTATGTTAGAGGATAGATTGGTTATTTCCCTTTAGGACATTTTTATGTATGTGAGTTTATACATGGGACCCACCGCATGTTAATGGTTCAGATCATGTGGGAGGTTAGATATGTTATACCCTCAATATGTTTTGGGGGTGGCTATTATTCCAGGAGGAATATAGTCACATAAAAATCCATGATCAGGATATAATGGTTCTGTCTAGGGGATGAGTGTTGTATTGTACACCTTTTGGTAATTCAATAGTGTAACATTATAGGGTGCACTATGCAATAGATGCTTAGGCTACACCATAATGTACCCTATTCGTGAAATGAAAAGAGATTTTATGGCCATCTTAATGAGGTTTCCTTATTAATTATTAACCACATGACTCCATCACCCAAACCCACATTCCCCATAATTTTTCCCTCTCATAATTCACCCTTTAGGATTCATAATGTTCATTTCGTAGTGGAAAAATTACCCACCATGGACAGCTCACACCCCCTCCCCCACACCCCTGCAGCCCCCCACCCCTACAACCCCCTACCCCCGGACCGCAAACCCCTTCCCCTTTGATCTTTTATGGTTTTCTTGATTTTCCCATTTTCTCATCCAGAACCCCTCTATGCTATGCCACCCTCCCCATCCTCTCTTTTTCGGTGGTTATCCCTCACCCAAAGTTTCTTTCATCATTCTTCACTTGTATTGGAGAGCCTTGGATAAATTTTACCTCTCTTATTCCTTCTATATATTAAGGTATAACCACCCCCCCCCCCCCCCAATACTATATTTAAATAGACATGGGTTAATTACAATTTTAAATATAATGATACAGACCAGGTTGGTATCATAACCAACAACTGGCCTAACTTTTCACTAACCTAAGAGGCGTTCAGGATCCCTATGGGATAGAAATTATCTCTTGAAAAAAAAGATACAATTAATTTTGAATATTATAACCCTAAATTAGAGTAAATTAAAAATGATCTTTCTCTTGAATAAAAGACATGTCCCATTCATAAGTCGAACATCTTGGAAAATTGTAGATACACAAAAAATAAAAAAATATGAAGAAGATATCATAGATGGAAAATAAAATACCACTATTGAGCAATAAAATAATTTACTCTAACATGTAGAATTCATAAATCTCACTGTACCAATTTTGGATAGGTATAACATCTGAGATCCCATTTTATGTTTTCTTTTTAGTTGGAAATATTCTCTACCGCATGCCTCTCCTCTTCCGCGAATGCACCTTTGTCGCACGTTGAATGACACCTTTTGGTGAGTTTTCTCCCCTTACTCATTGGATTCCACTTTTTATCATGTTATTAATATTTGATATTTATGGTTAGTTTGTGAAATGTATGGGCTAAATGACCCGCTTAAAATCATGTTTGTGGTGGTCCTTGTTTGTGCACTAGATGAATTACTTTTGGGTTGGATCCCATTGAACATTTGAATATAAAAATTGGTAATTTACGTATACTTCACTAATGAATAAACACCCCAGGATGATAAAAATTATGTGATAACACATGAATTAACAAATAGAATTGAATAAGGGATGCTTTGTGGAATATGAAATTGTGATTGTTTGGTTTGTATGGTGTTTGCTATTGTGAGCATGATTGTGTGTTTATTTGGTGTTTCGGTTGTTGGTGTGATTGGTGTGCCATTTGTTTTCTATGTTGTATTTATTCACCATAGAATATCATTCCAAACATTACCCATTTCAATGGCACCAAAAAAAATTTAATAGTTCAATTCCACTAAACATTATACCATTTATTAGTTCAGTACCATAGTTATTGACTAGAGACATTATGTTTTTAGAGAAACACTAAAAACCTGGTTTACAACAATGCATGTAGATCATATGTGGGATACTAAAACATTCTAGTTCAAGTTCTTCTCATAGCTAGTTCTATTGAACATGGGTTTTGGAAGATGGGTGTGATCTTCTTTGGTTCTAAGTATTCATGGAGAGGTAAGGTAATTGTTTACCATAGCTAGTTCTATTGATTATAGTTGTATGGAAACCCTATTTGAACATATTTTGTGTAATTATTTTGTAAAATATTAATATTACTATATCAAATGGATTGAATATGAATAAAGAAAGGATGAATCCCAATCAGTTGATAACAGAGTATGAAAATAGCGTGAAATAGTTTATCAAGTTTTCAAAAGATCATGCATATGACCCTTCTCAAATCCTTTTTCAATGTTTACACTGTTATTATTTAAGAAAAATTGGTCTACAAAATTTAGAAGAAAACCTAATATTTCACCGAATATATTGAAGATATACATGTTGGAATAAACATCAGGATAAAATGAATGTAGGTAGTAGTTGGGATAACACTATGTTTTATGGATCATCTGATATGATTACAAGCATGAACAATGAAGATGATCATATGGAGGATGTGATTACAGATGTGAATGACGATGAAGATATTATTGAGAAAATGATAAGAACAGTTTAATATGAACTTCAGGATTTTCCAAAATTGTTTGAGATGTTAAAGAGTTGTGCACCGACGACATTGTATATAGGTTGCACTAAATATACAACATTGTCAACTATTCTGAATCTGTATAATTTAAATGTAGGCAATGGGTGGAGTGACTCCAGTTTTGTAGAACTACTTTATCTTTTTAATGACATACTCCCAGAAGATAATGAGCTCCCGATCCAAACATACAAGACAAATGAATGCTACACTCAATGGGTATGATCTAGGAATGAATACATGCCTTATTAAATGAATTTATATTGTTTCTCAGTGACAAAAAATCACATAAATAATTCCCATAGTGTGGTTCTTCTCAATAAAGGAAAGATGAATCAAGTCCTATGAAAGTTGTATGGTACATTCGAATCATTCCAAGGTTTCGGTGCCCATATTGAAGTGAAGAGACTATAAGTAAATTGATATGGAATGAAGATACTAGAATTAAATATGGGAACTATGTCACCCTATAGACACTCTTCAGTGTAAGAGAATTGATCATTAGTATCCTAAATTTTGAAACAAGCTCATAAAACTTTGTCTTGTGTTATCTACAGATGAGGTGAATCCTTTTGGTTTTCAAAGTTGCAGTCACAATACATGGCTAGATATGTTGGTAAATTATAACTTACCACCATGGATATGCATGAAAAGAGAAAACATCATGTTAGAAATTCTTATATCAGGACCAAAACAACCATTTAATGATATTGATGATTATTTAGCTCCATTGTTTGATAATTTGAAATTATTATGGGATTCAGGTGTAACATTGTATGATGCTCACAAAATTGATTCTTTCACTTTGAGAGCCATATTGTATGGGATGATAAATGACTTTCCAACTTATGGAAATTTGTTAGGATATAGCATTAAAGGAACTCAAGGGTGTATCGTATGAGAACAAGGTAGACATTCAATTTGGATGAAACATTCATTGAAAATCATGTTTCTAGGACATTGAAGATTTCTACCCCGATGGCATATATAATGATCTTGGAAAAAATTATTTGATGGATGTTTAGAAGAATGTACAATACCGTCTCCAATAACAGGTGATCAAATGTTTGAGAAAGTAAATGATGTAGACACTACTTTTGGTAAACCGTTTTCAAAAAAACATATGAAAACCGGTTGAAAAAACGGATTAGTTTTTTTAATTACCATACTGGAATTTTCTAAATGTCATATATTTTCTTGATGTTATGCATGTTGAAAAAAAATTAATCTGATAGTGTCATCAGAAAGTTGTTAAATGCACCCAGCAAAATAAGGGATGGAATCAAGACTACATTGGACATGGTTGAGATGGGAATATGAGAAGAGTTGGAACTAGTGAAGGGTGAAAAAAAACATTTATTCCTCGTTTTTCTTACTCTCTTTCTAGGAAGGAGAGATATCAGTTTTGAATCTTCTTGAATGACATAAAAGTTCCAAAGGGGTATTCATCAAATATCAAGAACATCATGTCAATGAGATATTTAAAGTTAAAGGGTATGAAATCACATGACTTCCATTTTTTATGCAATATCTAATTACTATAGCTTTACATTGCATTTTCCTAAGAATTTTTTCTATAGTTTAACAATTATTTTATTTCTTCAATTCTATATGCAACAAAGTTATAGACCCAGAAAAATTACCAACAATGGAAAGAGAAATTAACATCATTTTATGTGAATTGGAAATGTTCATCCAACCCACATTATTTGATATGATGGTTCATTTGATGGTTCATTTGGTGATAGATATTTGACTATGTGGTTCAGTACATTATAGATGGATTTACCCCATCGAACGGTATATGAAGATTTCAAAAGGGTATATCAAAAAATCAAAGTTGGTTAGAGGGTTCAATTGTGGAGTAATATATTGTTGAGGAAGTCGTTGAATTCTATACTGAATACCTGTATTTTGTGGACAACATTAACCTACCTAAATCTCATCACACTGGGAGACATGAGGGTGAATTAATTTCTAGAAGATATGTTTTTACAATAAATATTAAATACCGAGAGTAGGCCCACCTTAATATTTTTTATAACAGTTGCGACGTTGAATCAAATGTTCAAAACCAAAAAAAAATCATAGGCATTTGAATCCATCTAGGGAGGAAAATGGATATCAGATACACATAATAAAAAATTTATAAGATGGTTTCAGGACCGTATCTTTAAGAAGTTAGAAGAAAATATGGACTCAATTTCAGAACGACTTCGACGGCTAGTTGGAGGAGCAATTGTATAAGTATTATCTTGCAATGCTAATGTTGTTAATGGTTATAAATTATAAACTAATGAAGATGAAGAATATATTATCATGATGAATAATGGGGTTACAATTGTGGCTGAATCGAAGCATGTTTCTGGTGCTAAGGACAGAAATTCAATTTATGTGAATATGTCATACTTTGGCATCAACAAACAAATATGGGAGTTGGATTATATGAAATTTCAAGTGTTTATTTTGCAATGATAGTGGGTTGATAATAAGAGTTTTGTTAAAATAGATGAATTGGGATTCATGAATGTTGATTTCAGTAAGGAAGGGGTGAAAGAATAACGAATTATAATGGAATCACAAGTAGTACAAGTATTTTATGTTCCAGATCCCGTAAATCGAAATTGGTAAATTGTTCTGTTATCGACCAAAACAACTGAAGGGTTAGATGAAAGTTCAATGGAGGATTCCCCTTTCACTAGGACTTCACAATCATTTGGCAGTGGTACCAATGTAGAAGGTATATTGTATGTCAAAGGAGACAACAATGAAGGGACTTACATAGTTGAGAGAGGGCTCAAATCTCTTCGGCCTTAAAAAAAGGAAATTAAATAATCATGTTAATTTTTTATTATAATATACATTGTGTTACATTATGTTATTATATGTTCACCATTTCTTTTATGTAATATAAATTAAATGTAAAAAAACTTCTGCATATAATGACTTCTGCACCTACTGATGCACCCAATCCCAAGGCACAATAGGACTCTCAACATGCTGTTGCTGGTCCCAGTGCAGAGCAATAATAGGTTTTTAAACCTGTTGTTGCTGGTCCTAGTACTAAGTTATAACAGGTTTCTCAATCTATTTTTTATGGTCCCAATGCAGATGCTAGTGTTCAAGAGGAAAGTAAAGATGAAGCTTCTGAAGAAATTGTAGTAAATGAAACCATGACAGCATAAAAAAAACAAGAGCATCATAGTTTGACCGTGTTAGCCAAAATAATTAAGACAAAATATAAAGACATCAAATTTTATGGGGATTGGAATAAGTGAGGCCATCACATTAACCCAAACAAATCCATCTTTAGTAGCTATATTGGAATCGTCACACTGAAATGTGTACCAATTGATGTATAGTTGTGGCACCATGTTGTCACCGGGATTAAGAAACTAATGTGGGAAGAGATTACGATAACATTATGATATCATTTCACTAATTTATTAAAATAATGTAAAATACTAAAACATTTACTTACTGTTAATCATCCATTATAGAGTGTATTTATAGTAGATTCCTTGCACAAGGAATATGTATTAATAGTTGCAAGAAGGATTCATAGAGGCATCCACACAATTTTAACGAAATATCATATTAAATATGATGAAGGGAAAATAAACCTGCACCAACCTCCTCTTTATGCAAACTTGATATCCCAAGGAGCATGGGATGCATTTAGCAACAGTCGTGCGGAGAAGACCTTTCAAGTACATTGTGTCTGGTAATATGTTTTTTGATGTTGCTTGTATTCATAAATTTGATTGAAAATTTTTTATTTATGAAACAACAATTGAGTATTGAAAATATATAAAAAGTAACAAAACCAACATACCCCTACCATATAGTAAGGATGTGGTACACTACACTTGAGAAAAAATTTGTATGTATTTTAAATCAACCATAATACTTATATGTGACATAAAAAAACACCATAACCATGTTCCACTATTTATAAATAGATAGATGAATCTAATTCGAAATACCCCTCTATCTCACACCATGTTCTATGGAAGGAGGATCATGTAAATAAAGAGGGGATAATGATAGATAAAAAAACACAAAAAGTGGTGGAAACATGTGTAAGAATGACATAATATAAATTTGATTTAAATCTCTATTTCATTGAAAAGACTACTTATTTTCCTATATTTTCTATCAGACATAGTCACAGGAATCAACAACATCTGCACCAGATGCAGACATTCATTCAACAGCCTTGAAGCAGCCAGAACAGTATGGTCGTTTCAGAGGTGTGGGTTTTTGGGTGACACCCTGAACATATTTTCATAAAGAAAAACAAGGGGAGGATCAAATTGATGAAATGAAAAAGATGAGAGAAACAATATCTATGTTTCAAGAAGAATGATAATACTATAGAGATATTATAGAATGTTTTATGGGGGAGTAAAAGATAATAAATAAATCAACAACAACCCATGCATGAAGATCCCACCCCACCCACCACTAGCTTTGAGGAGATCCATTCCCCTCAAAAATCTGACTTAGCTGAGGTATTCAATGTTTAAATAATCATTTCTGTGAAATGTGAATCACATATAGACTGACAAAATTCCTATACTAATATTCTACAGGGTGAAAAAGACTATGAATTATATCTATCAACTCCCAACTATAACTTTTTTGGGAGGGCTATTGTGTTCAATATGAAGAACGACATGATACACAATAGAAAACTTCCAATAGATCATGTTAGAGTTTCGATTAACAGAGCTAATGAGTTGTGTGCCAAGATACCTATTCCCAATGATGTTAAAGACATTAATACGATCGAATAATCTGTTGGATCATTCATTGCATGGTCATCAGTTCTTTTAAAAAACATGTCGACGAAGAGGTATCCATTTCCAATTTATATTTCAAGAAGAACCTTTAACATTTAATGAAAAATGGTCTGAACTGTTAAATGCTTTTACTAAATGACCAAGAGAAGTGGATGAAATGAAAGATCAGCTGAAAAATATCCTAAGGATCAACCAATAGGTTGAAACAATCTACTTAGATCACCTTTACCCCGCCCATTCTATATCCACTTTTAATAGCATTGGAGCCTCATGTGGATTCAATGTTGATAGACTAAAATTCTCACATAGTAAATTTTGAAAAAAATATGTATGTAGTGGAAATATTAGATTACATTAGTACTAAAAATGTAAATTAAATCCTCAAGTATGAATGGCTAGGCACCTCAGTTGTAAATGAATACATGATATATGTTTTCATGAATTTATTTTACAAAAGATGATATACTATGATAATTATGACTAAATACATTTCATATTTTTTGAAGGTATATATATGAAAAACAATTGAAGGGATTTACCCATGAATAAAATTGACTCATTATTTCTCACATCACGTCTTCAAAAAAATAAATAAATTATGATAAAGAGGCTAAAATAATGTCATCCCTACTCAAATCTTTTGAAAAAAAAATTACCGATAAAAGACTCTTTTTAATACCAATGATGGAGGGGTAAAACTCTACAATTTAATAATATAAACTATATTTTCATTTCTTTCATTACGTATTCCTTTTTATGTTTTAGGCATCATTGGATGCTGATTATAGTAAATTTGGATACTCCGAATCTTTATTTTATGGATTAAATGCATGGATATACAACAAACTGACCGCACATGATGGCGTTTGTCAATTTCTAATACACTAGATCTAAAATTTTATAACTAAACATCTAGTTATATAATTTATATAATTTTTTAATGAGGATTATGTTATGATAGGGTGGTGCATCAATATCGTCTACTTCATGGAATGAATCCAGGGCCTATAGAAACGAACACCTACATGATCTACAACTGGAAAAGTATCCTGGTATATATAATATGATTTCACTATCCAAAAACATATCAAAACAAATTACTTATTTTTTTGAATATTTTTACAGTGTCAAAAAAAAATTGAAAAGGAATGTGGTTATTATATTTGTACATTTATGAAAGGGATTCTATTTCATCATCAAACTGGAATCCCTGAAGAGGTATTTTCAAATATAATTATGTGTTCATTTAAAATATATATTAATCCTTTGTGTAAATATGTTTTTTTGTACTACTATGACTGTCACAAAAACACACACTCACAAGACGATATGTATGTGTTTAGAAATGAATGGGCAGCATACCAGATGGAATATTGTACACAAATAGAATGAAGATGAATTACTACTACTTATGTTATCCATATATGATCATTGATATCTCCCTTTTTTACACTTATTAAGCATATATGATCGTCATTTATTATGTTTTATATTTTTAGGTTATAAATAGTGGTTTTAGAAATGATTTTTCTTTCTAGTAAATCATAACTTAATGAGAGACTCTTATGATCTATTTCTTTTTTGTTTCCATATTTCCAAAAGCACTAAACCTAAACTATTATGGTGGGGATCATTTATATTCTATATTTTGGTCATTTATGCAGCTGTTTCTACTGATTTAGTGCATTGAAAGAATATTGGTTGTGAAACACTAACAAATTTAACAATAAAGCTATGTATTCTTTACTACTATTGGTTAACTACAACTTTGCATAACATATGATCTTAGCATCCGTTTTGGAGTCCCTGTGATCCTCTCATCCGACACCTTCTCTATGGTATAGTCATTCTTGATTCACTTTTACTTCTCTTCCTCCACCCATTTAATAGGTAAATGGGTGCAGGAATAGAAGGAAAAGTGAATGATGAATTATTATAGCATAGAGATGGTGTTCGATGAGAGCATAACAGGGATGCTGAATCAAGAGTTTAGATCAAATGCTATGCTAAGAATTAGTTAACCAACAGTAGTAAAGATCACAAAGAATCATTATTTTTATTATGAGATTATATTTGGACCAAAGAAACCCATTCAAAACATGTAAAAATAATTTTACGATATAAAATGTCTATTTTAACAAAAAATTATATAATGAAATGTTGATTTGATTTCCATTATTACTTGTTGGGTTTGTTTATTTTAGATGACTTCTATCCATGTGACATGCCTTTGCAGGAACAACAATGAAGCTGTTCCATCTCAATCACAAAGGTAATATTGATGTTTTCATAGTAAAATCATTGTCCATAGATCTCACATATCAACAATTCATCAAATAAACATACATCATATATACATATAAATGTCAATCAAAATCTGGGTGCCTACGTACCTCATATAGAACGTGCATCACATAAATTCCCATATGAATAGACACCTCATATAGAAATTCTAGAAGAAGAAAAAAGGACATTGTTATAAGGAAGTGAATACCTGACTGATTCCCTTTGGGCTTCTATTGTTCATTTAGTGTTCTAAGATACTCTTGGTAATTCGTAAAATTTTATATATATAGAAGAGTTATGGGAAATCTATTTCACTAATGACTCAATATTCTATAGATCTAGGGGAACTATTAGGTTTTTTCTCTACTTCCCATAAGAATCTTCATGTGATCGTGTCACATAATCTCTTTTGTATGAATGCTTCATGTGAACTAATCGTGTTATCTCATCACATTAGCAAATCACATAAATAAATTACATAATCCATTATGGTAATTCACTTGAACCATGAATCATGTATTCTTGTGTTATTTACATGACCACATAATGCTTCAAGTGTCATGTAATCGTACAAATCTCCCAGGTTCATTTTATCACATGATCCTATTATGGTCATGTGATCACATGAAATTGAACATGTCATGAACTTAATAGGATATTTCTAATTATTCTTGTGCCCATTTTTACTCATGTTCATTTTTAACACAAAATCCTATATTTTCATAATTAATCAAATTTCTCTCTTTCCTATGATAAAACTGAATTCAAGAATTGAATTTGAGGAGGCTATAGTTCGTTGGACTACAATAGTCGATAGTGTGGAAGTCGACCAGTGCATAGTCATTCAGTACACTCACGAGCATCATAAAATCTTAATGAGAACCAATATCTTGGATTTTCAATTTTATAATTAGTTTTCCTTATATGGGTTTTTTATTTGAAATGACACTATGATCTCTCCACCTCATGAAGGTGTCATGACACCCTCCTACATCATTATGACTAATAATATGTTCAGGGAGAACATATCATATGTGGGTAATTTTATCTCGAAAGAATACATCTCTAAAGGTTAATTTTGAAGACTGTGTGGATTGATTTTAAAGGTCTCTAACATGATTTGGATATTAAACCCCATATTTACAGAAAAAAAATGTCGAATTCTATATAAAATTTGATTCATGGTTTTTTATTTGGATGGGTTATTCAATAAGGTGGAATCTGTGGGATGAACCAGGATTGTCCCTTTTTGGTTCGGTGTACTGCCACATAGTTTGTGGTTGAGCTGAAAAAGATTGAATTTTAGGAATCTATTTAGGCTTACCAAACCCTGAATTATTGCATCAAAATTCATATGGTATAATTTGTTTAGTTTATAGATTCAATACATGAACACATTTCATTTTATGTATGGGGAGTTCAACATCAGTATATGGGACATTAAGATGGTCTATAAGGCGTTGATTTTAATAGAAAATCAATGTGAGTAAATTCATCCCTCATATACTCGGGATGACATGGAAAAGAATCCTCCAATTATGAAGGATCTCATCAATCTGGCCAGAACATCCCTTGGGGAGGACCAATATCCAGGGGATGGAATCCCCTTTAGGAAGTGGGCTGACTTATTCATTAAGAAGACTCAGCATGAGTGTCTGAATAAGAATCCCAAGGCATGGACATTGTGAGAATACTATGGGGTAGAGGGTTATCACTTTAAAATAGTTTAAGAGTGTCAATTCAATGAATAGGGATGGTCAGTCACTTCCCAAGACCATCACCATCTTCATCTAGTAATCTTCTTAGCAATGTACCTATGTGGGTACTTATTCACAATGTATAAAAATTGTGGAGTTATGGTCTCCACCTTAACGAAGGTTGAGGTTATTGTAAGTGGTACGATTATCATCGTTTTTTTTTCACATGTTGGATAAGTTATAGTTCCAACATCACCATATCTATAGGGGTATTCCCCATTCAGAATATTCAGCCCCTTCCAACTACGTTGGAGTTGGATGGGGACCCACATTGGTGGGTTTGAGTTACTTAATACTCATAACATTCCAAGTTACCAGTTTATATAATTTATATAATGTATTAGTGGGGTCTAGATAATCACACTAATGAACTAGGAGATCAAGAGAAAAGTGATCCAGTATGAACAATTATTTCAATACCATACGGAGCACCAACCTATGAAATTACAAATAATGTGAAGAGTGATCATGTAACCTAATCCTATCTTTTATCCATAAGGTGTTTATCCACTTGGATTAACTGAAAGATTTTATACGAGTGGTATGAATCATACCACTTTGGAATATAGTTCAATGCATTCAAATGAAATTACCCACTCCTCCTCACATCTGTTTAGAAATTCATCCCATAGTGGAACACAAATTGTGGATAATGTTCACCAAATAAGAAATGTAGGTTAGGGATACCTTCCCTCTGTATAGTGTGGGTTTTGGACTCTCTAAGGCTTTTGTGGATACCTTGGTCTGATCATAATCGATTGGTCTGTTGGCTCCATTGGTGATAAATCACATAAATCTTCTAATATTGGATGAGGAGGAGGACATAGGGGATCTGGAATAAAAAAAAGTTAGATTCTAGAAAAAAAATCATATTCAATAATACCCACATCTCTCTAGATGTCTTATAAAAAACGAGACAAATAGATCCAACACCATCAATAAGGAGGGTGCCAATAGATTTAGTAACAATGTATGGGGTTCCCATAAAATAAGTTACAGTTTGTGGGGGATATTATCTAATTATGGTGGTGTTTCCCATCACATTCCAATACTGGAACAACTAGAAGAGGAATAAATTGACCACATATTTTTGTAGAGTGTTGTGTCAAGTGGAAATAGAGCTATAGGGATTTGGGAGTGTGATCGCTCCCAAAATAATCTTTGATGAAAAACAACCCATTGGAGTCAAATCACTTCTCTAAGAACATAATGTGGTGATTCATTCTGTCAAAGTCCAGGTCCATTACACACCCCTATCTTAGAGAATGATAATTCCAAGAACAATGGTAACTAGTGAAGATAAGGGAGTCTAGGATTGCTCTAGTGAAGAGGTAAGATATGTTTTGTCATCACTTTCATATATTCGCTGATATTGTTAAGAGTATGGGTAACATTATTTTCATATCAATATTTCATAAGTCTCATAAAATTTGGTCACCTCCCACCTCTCTAGTTTACGTTCCTAGGGACATGGTGGCCAAAGTTGGTTCAAAAAGGTGATTGGGAGGCTGAGGATCATGTCTCTCCAAGTCAAATTCAGCTCATGGATGTGGTTGTTTCTGATCCAAAGAAAACACCATTTGTACCTCCATTAGCACCACCTTTAGATCCTCTAGTTATCTTTCAAATTTACTACCTCTAAGAGGACTAAGAATAGAATGTGGGAAATTCCATACACTATGAAACCTCTAAAAATAATTAATTTTTGTACTTTGTGGAATTTTTTTCCTTTTCATTACACTAGTAACTTATCAAGGCCAATATAATTGTGTGATTTCTCCTCAGGGCCTTTCTAAAACTGAGAAATAAATTCCTTCCATATATTCAATGGGACCTTAGATATTGTATGGGGTCCTTGGAGAGGCATATGTTGTAAGGGTCCAAGAAAGGTTGGACACGATGACTGATGCGTATGCGCTAGCACTCATTCCATTTGACCTGTCTTGGGAGAGTACACTCTTAGAGGCTCCTGATATATGTAAATATTATATTTATAACCTATCTTGGATGGTGGTATCACTAGGAATGTTTTAGAATTTATTCTAAAATTGAATACTCATATGAAATTGAATACACCTACATGTATGTGTCACATTGTATAACATCTATTTACACTTGTATCACGTCAAGGTGAAGAAAAGATAGTATTGATGGAAGAAACATTATATGTGACTCAGGGTTATTTTTTATAGGAATATTTCATTATCACCAATAAATTCAATTTTAAGGTGATGGAAGTGGCTAAAAATGCCACTGATAGAGGTTTGTTCTCAATTATTATCATGAATTTTGATTTTATGATGGTATTATTTTTATATTGACTAATAATATTTATATGATTTATCTGATTAAATCCACCTTGGAGTACAGAAGTTCCAGACCATTACACTTTTTATCTCTCCCCACTGTAATAACAGGGGCACAAGTCTTTCCTTTTTCAAGTACATAAAGGGATGTAAGTATGAGTCCCTCACATAGAAACTTCATCTTAATGTTTATTCCAATATTTGGACTAGTATTGAGTTGAGTTTCAGAATACACAACATTTCATCAATAGTTTCAGTGATGATTATGGGGTATATTTAGAATATAATCATGGTGGGAACCTTCCAAGAGATAAAATACTACTCTGGAAACCACGAGTACATGTTCACAACGATTGGTTATAGTGAGTGATATTTTCAAGAACTCCATGATAGAGTGAAAGAGGTGGTCACCATGAGGGAGAAAAAGAGGTTCATTGAGCTGAGAGTATCGATGGTGGAGGCATAAAATTCGGACATTCAACATCATAATGAGGACTGGAATGAATCATCCATGTGTACAATAGAAGTCGAAGATCATAAAAATTTAGTCATTGATGGGAGTTAAGAGATAGAAATCTTATAACATGAATTGTATCACATATAATAAATTCTCAATATTGTACAGAAAACAATGATAAACAATATAATCTTATCAATGTGGCAAAAAAGTCAATATTGGATGCTGTTAGAAGAGAAGAGGCACTAAAACAGTGTGTAGATATGGAAACTAAATCAGTTTATCATTTGTTCTAATCCATAGCTAATCTAGAGAATTGGCTAGTAGAGATTGTGGTGGTATTCTGAACACATACTATTTTGAGTATTCTAACTTTATTATACCCCCATATTTGGGGAGTTATGGGAGAGACTCTAGACTATAGGGATTCCTCCTTTTTTATTACCAATAAATGAAACCTTTTGGATCCCATGTTGTTGTTGACATTTCTTCCTATTATTTTCTCATCCATGAAATCTAAAAAAACAATATTTATATTTCAATGAATCATGTTGAGACACTTCTAAAATTTTATTTCAATCCAAATAAATAAGTACATGTAAAGTATGCAATATGTAACACATCTCATAATGGTAAAACAACTATATCATTGTATATATTCAAATATCACAAATAGAAAAGGTTGTAATAGGTAAAAAATCTCACCACCCTTACACTACCTTACTGCACTATGTCACACAACATCAAGCCTCAAGTCCGCTTACCTACCAATATCAAGGTTAGGTATCAAGTATCATCTAGACTTATGGCCCCTACCTACCAAAATGTGTCTTTTTTATTAAAAATTTACATTTTATTGATGTATTATTTCATATTAATGTTTAATTTATTTAATTATTGTATTAATAACATAATATATGTTTTCTTATATAGGTGGAATTTTTTTCTTGAGTTTGGATGCTTTTTTAGGAAACTAATATCATGGACGAAAATTTTTGAGAGGGGATCACAGATGCAAGAAGGATAAAAAATTAATGTTTTTAAATATTTGTTGGATACTTGTAATTGTAACTATATAAAACATTGTTTCGAATGTACATATAAGTGTTTTTTATTTCAGATTTCATTTAAATATTGATTGCATTGTTTGGGAAACACTTGTGTGCGCTATTTTCTTCTTCTATGCTTTGTTTGTGTGTAGGTTTTGTTTTGGGCAGCTGTTTTGTGTGCAAATGTTGTTTTATGCAATGTGTATAGGTGATGTTTGTGTGAAGGTGTGCAGGTGAGCAGGTACTAGGTGTACTATTAAATAAACAGCACATCATAGGAAACTTTTCCTTTATCAACGCTAATTAAGTGTTGATAAATTGGGACTTTATCACTACTCAAAATAGAGTAGATAAATTGGGCCATTATCAACACTTTTTCAGAACTGTTAAAGGGGAACCCTATCTTCAATGCGATTAATAGCGCTTTTAAATCATTGTTATATGAGGAATCTAGTTCTTTTAGAATACTTATTTTTAGTAGTGATATGGGTAACCCTGATGTTGGGGGATGTATTGTGGTTGAGGGAAAGAAACCCAAAGTCAAAAGGATTACTGCTAGCTACCTAAACCAATAGAAACAAGGTCTTAAAGAAGGACTAAGGGGATGGTCAGAGAAATGATGACCCAAGATGATGAATGAAATAAGATTTAATATATACAAAGTGGAAAGAAAAATAAGAAGATTAGTGACCCTGAGGAACAAGGGTTGGGTGGTGGGGAAGTGGAGGTGGATGAGGGAAATGAAAAAGAAAACGGGAAAACATCTAGAGATCATTATTAATTATAATTATGAATTATGGGAAGGTTTATTTCATATTAATGCTTCAAAAGAGTAGGTGGAAAGAATAATATAAAGAGTACTACGATTCAATGTTAATGAAGTTGGAAAGAGTTGGATCAAAAAACAAGACAAATTTTTTCATGTTGATTCAATGAAATGAAGAATAATTTGGATGAATATATCAGAGCTTTGGAAAATCTGAACACCCACATTGAAGACTTAGTAAAAAACGATACAGATATAATAGTACATGAAATTAAATAGGCACTATATAGGCTATGTGAATCCAATAATTTTAGTCTTTTTTAATGATTTTTTTATTTTGTATTATTTTAGCTGACCCATTTCTTTGAACTGGTTTAGTTTCCCAATTTTCCTCTATAAATGAAACATGAGAATGTGGAGACACCATTAAATAGGACATCATAAATATAGTTCAAGGATAACATTCAAGAAATCATAACATGGTGGAATGAAATCACATAATGGATTATGTTTACTCCTTGATCCTATAGATGAAATGACATTAGACTAAAACATTTCACAATTAACTATAGAGCTATCTCGGAACACCCATCATAATATGTGGATGCTCATGTGTTCCACACAAATAATTAAACATAAGGATCATATTTCATAAAAATTCATCCCTAAATTAAGGAGTCTTGGTTAATTACTTGTAATTACTCAATAAATTAATTATATTTTCATCTAGTTAAATACCATTGAGTGGAAATGGTGATTGGTTATCACAATAGAAAATTTTAGCATAAAAAATCATAGGATAATTTCGGTAGTATAATAGGGGTACATATTGAATCATGGGTGGGATAAATGAGACTAAAAGGGGTATATCATCATTTGGAAAAAATTATTGAAGTAATAGGGATGTGTGAGAACATACCCCAACATGATCCAACAGAAAGCAAAAGGCATAACTTAAATGAGGTTCTTGAATAAATAGGAGAAGGAGAGGATCCATTACCATGAGATGGTGCTTCTAATAGATTGGGAGGAGATTCTTGAGAGCTTAGTGGAACCATAGGAGGGTTATAGAATGGGAAGGGAGGATTAATTTCTTTCTTTAATTTTTTTGAGAGAATATAAATTTGATCTTGGGTGGGTTTGTATAGGAAACCGTATGAGAGTTCATTATTATTTTTTAAACATAATTTTCCGACTCTATACAATAAAGTAATAAAAACAAAAAACCTTCCAATGATTTTAGCTCATCATCTCGGAAAAATAGGATTATCTTTCATTAATTTATAAATCCAATAATTTAAATCCTTTATGAAATTCCATTGGTGTAGAAGTGATTCGGGTTTATAAATAATTGATTTTATAAATAATAAAATATAATATCTGTTATGGAGAATTCATTAAGAGTTTATAAAAAGAATCAAATAACATCAAATACACATTATTTTAATATAGAAGTGCATATTTGGTCTTGCATACCATTTAGGTAATATATTAAATCACTTTTTCCCTTTTTTATGTCATAATACATACAATATATTTATACCATATTTATTGTTGGCCGAAAAAATCAATTATTTCCCAAAATTATGAAAAATTTACCATTGAATAATTTCAACATTATAATTTATAAAAAATATTTATTTTATCCAAAAAATTCTATTTGAATAATAAATTATGATTTAAATAAAAAATCCCTATTTATTGAAAAATACTGAGTTTTTAATGGAAGTAGTTTTTTGACCATTATAAAATTATTATTGACATAATAAAATTATATTATCTTATATATTTAATAAATATAATTTTATTAAAAAACAATTCATTTAAAAAAATCATTAATTCATCAAAAAAAATTCTTGATTGAATCAATATATTCCCCAAAATACAATTTTTGTTTCAACAAATCAAATTATAATTTTTATCAAAATCATTTAATTAACGATTTATAAAGTAAAATTAATAAATATTATCATTATTTTATTGAAATGAAAATATAAAAATTCATACTATTATGGTTGAGATACATAATCCTTCATTAAACTAATGAACACACTATGGGTAAATTGTGTGAGGGTGAGATTTTCATGGGGTGGTTCAACGAACATGTTTTGGGTCGTCATATTGATGAGCATGAACACTTCCCAAAAATAGTTTTTCTCATGCATTGGTTTTTGAATCACTTATTGGGGTTTCTCAAAAGAAAAAACTCAGTGATTTGGTCTCACTCATAAGATGTAATAAATGTCCTTTATAGGGTCCAATTCTACTGGTCATGATCATCGCTTCTTCCACCAATATCAATTTGTTGTTATCACCACCATTTATATATACAAGTCATACGATAACTATTCAGTGAATATAATGTCAATGATTATGATTCAAAATGGTATTTTAAATATTTCAGGATATAACATATAACAGTTTGAAATAACAAAATTAGTGTTTTTTATATAACCACATTACATAATAGGGAATATAATTTATTTAGAAAGGGAAATTCGTTTATAAAAGTTTGGGTCATTACATAGTCGATATCTATAATCTATATTTAAATATAAAAAGAAGAAAAAAAAACCAAAAATTCCAAAAATATAATCAGATTAGTGAAACAAATGGAAAGAACCCTAAAAGGGTCGATTCACAAAAAAATGAATGGAAGACCAACATAGAAAACTGATTACAAATGAACACGTATGGGAAAAAATATTAAGGTCGATCATGGGAAGAAAAAACTAAAAAAAATATATTCAAAAAATGAATGATCCACTATGGATCCTTTAAAACATGATTGAAATATCCAACATTCTATTGAGAGGTTTTATTATAGAAAAATAAAAAAAATTGATTGCTAGAAATGGATAAGGTAAGATAAACTCAATAAGAAATCATGAATAATATATAAATGATCGACTAAGAATATTTAAAAATGTTTTGAGATTTATAACTATAGATTTAAGGTTCAAATTGTGTAAACAAAATGACTTCGGCTGCTATAGAGGACCAGTTTTGTTAGAGTTTGAATGCGGTGGGGGTGAAGCAGTTTGTTAGGATTCATTTTAAAAACGATGAAGGTCTATATTAGAGCTCACTGAAAACTACTGATAAATTCCCATTTTATCACCAATAAAAATATAAACATTCATAAATAACTCTTTTGTCAATGATTTCTTTGTACTGCTAAACAATCACTTTTATTACCACTAATAAGGCATTGATATAAGTGAAATTTCTAAGATTGTAATTTTTATCACTGGAAAAATACACTTTTATCAAGGCTTATAGAGCATTGAGAAAATGTAAAAAATTTGAATAAAATGATTAAATAAATAATCTAAATAATATGAATAATAAAATTATTAAAAAGTACTTATAATAACTATTTAAATTACAAAAAATATTAGAACATAAATTAAAATAAATAAATAATATAAATTATAAACATACTAAAAATACAAAAAATAAGAAAAGATATCTATAAATATATATAAAAATTTAATAAGTCATGAAATAATTAAAAATTAAAAATTATTAAAATTTAATAATTATTATTGAGTGAATTAATATAAAAAATGATTAAATAAAATTGAATAAATTACAAGGATATTTAAAAAAGTGAATTTAAAATATTATTTACATAAATTAAAATCACATAAAAATGAAGAGAAAAAAATAAATGGATAATATTAATTATTTTAAAAAATTATAAAAAAATTATATTAACTAATTAAAATTTAAAAATATCAATAAATGAATTTAAGTAAATAAATTATATAAATTTCAATTATATTAATAAATTTGAAACATTGTAAAAAAATGAAAAAATATTAATCATATAGATTACAAACATACTGAAAATAATAAAACATAGTAAATAAATATTTTGAATTAAATATTATAAAATAATCAAATTCTAAAAAATATAATAATTAACTAATATTAAAAATGAATAAATTATATAAATGAAAGAACATTAAAAATGAATAAATAAAATTTAATAAATTACAAAAAAATTAAAAAATTGAATTATTAAAATTAATTTCATGAACTTTAAACATATAACAAATGATGAAAAATGAATATTTAAATACTATAATTAATATAAATAAGATAATTAAAAAAATATTTATATTAATTATTTAAAAGGCACAAATATTAAATAATGCGTTTAAATAAATATAATATATATATATATATCAAAAAAAAATAAGTAAAAATGAATAAATATTAATAATATAAATTAAAAGCATATTCAAAATATTAAAACATTATAAATAAATATGTTTAAAGAAATATCAAATAATGAATTAGTTCCTAAAATATTAAAAATTAAAGAATATTATAAACGATTAAAAAATATTTAATGATCAAATACTATAAATTAGTAATTAAAATTTATTATATTAAAAATATATTTAACAAAGTTTATTTGTAACATCAATTAAATGAATTAAAAACACATAAAAAATAAAAAAATTTGAACAATTAAATACTATATATTATATTAATAAAATATTATCAAAAATGATTTATATTTAATATTCAAGAATGTTAAAATTAAAATGCATTAAAAAAAATAAATTATACTAATTTTAAACTTATTAGAAATATTGAAACATAATAAATAATCATGAATAAATATTAAACATATAAATTGAAAACATAATGAAAATATTAATGATTGTAAATAATTTTTTTGTTTTTTTATAAAATATGAATAAATAAATAAATCAAAATAAAAATTAATTAAATATGAAAATTAAGAGAAAAAATATCTTATATGAATGAATATTAAAAAAGAATAAATAAAATTGAATAAATAACGCAAACACTTTTTAAGAACTGAATTCGCAAAATCAGTTAAATGAATTACAAACACAAAAAAAATGAATAAATAAATACAATAATATTGACAATTATTAATGTATGTATTTTATTGATTGTAAATATAAAATATAATTAATTATTAAAATTTGTAATTTTTATTAAAAATTAAAAAAATTGTATTTAATTAATGTTTTTAAATATTGAAAAAATGTATAAATAACTTTCAAGATTGAATATATTACAAAAGAAATAAATTAATAAACACTAAAAATTAAAAAAAAAATTATAAATCAATAAAATACATAAAAATATTATAATAGAGAAATATTAAAAACGAATAAATAATATTAAATGAATAAATAAACATACACATTACATATATACATATACGTATTTAAATGCACACATACATACACATTCAAATACATACTCAAACACATACACATACAAATACACATACACATAAACAAACACATACACATACACTTACACATATACATATGCATACAACCTTATACGAATACATACTCATACATGCATAGACACATACATGCACATACACACATTAATACATGTACACATTCATACAATTACAAACATGTACATACACATACATATGAATGCATAAACATACTACATAAACATACAAAAGGTACATAAACATACACTTACATACACATATAAAAACATACAGGCACAAACACATATGTACCCACATACACATACACATATATATATACATACATCCACATGCATACACATACACACACACATACATACACACATACATACATACATTTACACATAAACATACACCTAAAAAATCCATCTATGTAAACATACACTCATACACACACAACACATATATGCACTTATAACAATTAAAATCACATACAAGCACATATAAATTGGAACATACAGAACCACACAATTATCCATATACATACACCTGAATACTCATATAAACAAATATATTTTTTTGTTTTAAATTATTTAATATGAATATAAATATATAAATCCAAATATGAACTATTTAAATAAATATATATTCATTAATATATTTATATAAATGTTTAATAAAATATTAATATATTATAATTATATAAATATTTTTTGTAAACTAAATAAATGTACTATTAAACATATTTATTTATTAATCTAGAGTTGATATTTTTTATATATAATATTTATGAAAATAAGACTAAAAAAATCCTTAATAAAATTAGTTTTTCTAAATAAAAGTTGATAGTGTAATCATATATTAATATATGTATTTTGATATCAAGTATACCAGTGTTTTTTTTTTCTATTTAATAGCTTTTATAGACTCTATTAATGGATAAATAAATAGCAAGGTGGTTTATCTAAAATGTTTTACTTCTTCTAGCTGATTTATTTCGATCTATTTATGATACTTACTGTATTTTAATAAAGGGGAGTTTAGAATTTATTTCTATATAAATAATTATTCAATCTATATTTCTTATTTGATTGTTTAATCCTTATTTAATTCCTTCTTCCTCGGTTACTTCATACTTGATGGAATGAGGTGTGTTAAAGAGTGTGTGAAATGTAATTGAAGTTATATGGATTAGGAAGAATTCTTAGGCATTAACAACATGAGGAATACTTCTCTCAATGTAAGTATATTTTTAGTAAATGTGAAACAAGGTATCACTAACCATTTATCAATTGATTGGTAGTTAAACCATTTCACATAAGAAATATGATCCCTACTATAGTTATATGGGTTTTCAATGATTGATATATCCTTCATCAGTACTAAAAAGTGTTGATGTAATAAACACTCATAAAATATTCCTTCAATATCACTAAAAAGGAACTGATACTAAGAGCACGTTATGAGAACTATTTTAAATCTAATATTTTGTGGTAATTTATTAGAATTGTTTTTGTGTTAATAATGAGAACTTATTTCAAAATTATAAATAGAATTGATAAATCCAATTTTTAGTAGTGTTCTACAAAAGTTACAACAAATTATAGTATTAAATATAGACTTTAATTTCAATTGAATTTATTTTACCATAAAAAACACACAATAAAATGATTACACACATTTAAAACATTGGTATTCACAACTAAATTTTAATGTCATGTTTATCAAAAATATCAAGAAATTCTAAATTATTATTTGGTTTCCTTTGGAACCCCTCTCAAAAGAGGTTGGTCATGACACCAATTTTCAAAAAAATCCACCATAGCTCAAACTAACAATTTTACCTATATTAGAAATAATTATAATTTTAGTAATACTATAATGAAATATATTTAACATAAATATGGAATAAATCATTAGTAAAGTGTCACTTTTAAAATATAAATATACCCTTCGAGTAATATTGGGAACATCATGTGTCGTATTAAAATGGTATTAATTTATACACAACATTAATTTTTTATTTCCAATTTTCCTAAATTGTCAATAAAATATCGGCACAATTTCTCAATTGTGAATATGTGATGTGTTTTTTGAACTAAAATGTAAATTTAAAATAAAAACATACCCCTTGAGTAATATTGATATTCCATTAAATATATTGTTGTGAACCTAATTCTTAAAAATCACAAATTATTAATGGATCATTGTCCTAAAATATTAAGAAATATGGGGACATATTGCTTGTTTTTAGTGAGTGACGCAAGTTTTTAGCTAAAATTTCATTTTTAAATAGAAATACACACTTTGAGTTATACCTATCACACTATGAATAATATCGATATGTGTTCAATAACTACAAATTATAATTGAATTAGGGAATATTTTATTAAAATACCAAGCCCATTCATGTTTTTTTTCTGAGTTACTAGTGATTGATAATTGTTTTTAACTAAAATGATACTTTTAAACTAAAAAAACACATTCTGAGTCTTACTGATTACATTATGAATCAGATCATGGTGTAGTTTATTCCTACACATCAAAGATGAATTATGAATCAATTTTCTACTTTATTAAAAACAATTTGAACATGTTTACTTGGTTTTGAGTTTGTGACATGTGTTTTGGAATAAAATTAAATGTTTAAATGAAAACCCTATCTTTATGTCATATTAGGTACATTGTGTGTTTGATGGATGTTAGGTTGATTCATATACATCAAAAATGACTTATGGATCATTTTCCTCATATATTAGTAAAATTTGAGTGTGGTTGTTTTTTTAGTGAGTGAAAAATATTTTTAAATAAAATTTCATTTTTAAACTAAAAACATATTCTTTATGTTAAACTGATGACATCGTGTGTTGAATTTATGTGTGGATAATTTATACTCATCACAAATAATTTATCTATCATTTTTTTAAAATATCATGAAAATATGAGTGTCTTTGGTACCATGGTTTAATTAATACATATCAAAAATCATTCCACAACATGAGTGAGTACTTATAGGTTTAGTGTATTTGATACTAGAAACACACAAACACTCGTTTTACATGTTGTTTACATTTATCTATAAACTAAACTTAATATTAGGAAATCTAGGTGATATAATCATCTTCAACCCCTGGGGAAGGAAAAACATAAGAAGGGATGAAATCAAACACTCTATAAGGTATAACATATAAAAGACCAAAATGGTCAAATCATAAACATGTGGGAAATAATTAATAAGAAAAAAATGCTTTAAATTAACATATATCAATAAGTTTTTACCATAAGAATAAAACATAGACATATCCTCTCAAATGATAATTTTTTTCCACGGAATGATAAAAAAAATATAAGTAAAATAACCTGATTCATGGAAAATATGATATAAAGTGACACAATCATAATCACAATCATTCTTATCAATGTGAACCTATCTAACTACCAACCAATTTATGCATAAATTTTTGAGTTGAGCTAACTTCCATCACACTCACCCATTTTAAACCTTGATACTCAATATCTTATTCACATAATATTTATGTCATATGATATATAAGACTTTAACCAATTCATTAGAGGGAGATATTGGTTCCAACCATATCATAATCCATTAATTTATATGCAACATAAAAATAATAAACATATTATAAAATAACACATATAGTTAAAATGGGTTTCATGTTATTTCCAAATCATCATATCATAAAAAACCCATGGAAATAAAATGTCTTTTCTAAAATTATCAAAGGGTATCTCATAAAATAACATCAAAAGTAAAATTAAATGATACAAAAACATTAGAGTTTTATAACTCTCAGAATTACATTTTAATGCTTGGTTTTCAAATTATATTTTCCACCAAATGAAAAAATCAAATTCCATTGAAAATTTCAACCCGTCCAAAATCAAAGATATTAAAACAGGTATGTGTAATGGTTACATAACCCCTTTAGGATTTTTCAATTCTCATAAACTTACTAACATACCATGAATCCTGATATATACTCGATGACTTCTCACTTCATGTTATCCCCCCAAGAGCTTTCTTTAAGATATCTATTAAACATTATACCTCGATGATGGATATAGAATAATTAACTATGTGAAAAATCAAAAATAAAATTCCTAGGTGTTGATACATATTGAAAACACATCTTATTTCCAAAAATTATAATTCATTATTTATCAAATTATATCTCTTGAATATTTTGTACCTTCTTTTGTATCTACAGATCATCCTTCTGAGCATCTTTGATCCTAACATGAATAATGGGTTGAGAAGAAACATTAGAAAGGTAAGATTTATCCCCTTCCCTTATGATTTAAAGATTAAACGTTTTTATATCCATGCGTGTTATGTTATTTTGAATCCTAATCATGGATATTATATAATGGTCATTTATACTTGGAGCATCAGGCACCTTGTTTTCTTTAACATGGGTTAATATACTAAGAAATTATAATATTTGATTAGCTCTAAACATATCACTCAATACTTGTTTATATACCTTTGATTTATTTTATAATTCATGATCTTATGATAATTTTATATATCAAACTTCTTACTAAAAAGGTAATTTCACCAAATTTTCAATTTAAAGATAACCACTCATATTTCCAAACCATGCATCTGGTAATTTTACTCATGAGTCATTAATTGGTGCGAGGCATAGGCAAATACATTTTCATTTTTCATGATGATTAATCCCAATACTTTTAATCATTAATCACTACAAATTTAAAACCCTTCACCACTACAGGTTAATTTAATTACATGTGTAGTGACTAATTTTTACTTAAGCCCCTTGAGGATTTTCTTACAGTATTATCTCAATATGAAAATGACTCATTTCTATGTTAACATGGTTAATGATTTGAAATTCATGGTGAATTTCTCAAAAAGCATCAATAATATCAAAATAACCGAAGAAACTTATAAATTTTATTCATAGTGGTTAGTATGTGCTATTTCTCAACAAACCTATCCTTTGACGGATATACATATAAACACTCACATGTGATGAAATAATTAAAAAATCGTGCCTTTTGTTTCCATAATTCACATTTTTGGATTTATGTGTACAATACATACAACCCTGGGGTCCTAAACATAGTTCTTTTGCGAGCTTCATTCACTTCATTGATTTTAAAACATATAAAGATGTAATCTCTAAAGACAATCCCAAATCAATCAAGGAAATATCTAAAAACTCTATTAAGACGTTGAATTAAGATATCAGTGGAATTAGTAAGTCCAAATATAATCTTTATAATATCATAGACTCTAGACCATGGAAAAAATATTTTTTTTTGAATTTCATCTATTTTTACACTCAATTAATGATATCCACATCAGATGTCATTTTTTAGATAAATTAATACCTATTAGGTTAACAAATAGGTCATCAATATGAGGAAAATGTCACTTGTTTATTATTTTGATTTCATTTAGCTTGTGATAATTGATGTAAAAACACATTGATCCATCCTAATTTTTTACAAATTTTTTTGGGGAATCACATAGAGAAGAATTAGAGAATATAAAACACTTATCATGAATCTCTTGTAATTTCTCTATCAATTCCTCTAATTTAATAGAATCCATTATTCAAATATTCTTTGAGATTGTAAATGATTCAGGATAAGATTGATTATATAATCCACCTCACATTTCGGAGGAAGATTAGAAAATTCTTCAATAAATAATTTATTATATTTTCACACAATATGCATGATCTCAATGTTAACATCCTCTTCAATAATATGATCTTTGAACTTTTTATTTTTGGGTATCTAGACCCATATTATAGAATTTTATTATGAAGTGGGTACATGATCATCCTTGTATTGATACTTAATTACATGATTATTGAGGATATGAAAGGATATTTCTATTTTTTGGAAATTGATAACAGTTTTATAAAAGGAAATCTATTCTATACCTAGAATTAATTTAAATTTAGCTATGAGAAGAAGAACCTTATTTTTTAAGAGAATATTTCCACAAATCTGAACTGGAGAATATTTTTGCATCCTATTTTCATGGATATTTTGATATTTTAATTTATGAGGTGGTGAATTAATATTCTTAGAAATATTATAATATATAAAATATTTTGAGGAACTAGAATATAATAATGTAATCATGGTTATATAATGGATGATGATTGTTCATTTCACCACATTATTATTTTATTCTACCTATACAATAGCGATTTCATATTCCATCCCTTTCTCCCTTGGATTAGGATGCTATTATTTCTTATTCCCTTCATTAACACTAAGGTTTCAGTATATATTCACATAATGCATGTAATCCTAGAATTTGTATCATTAAAACATGGGTGAAGCATTAATTCGGTCCTTTGTCCCCTTAGCGGTGTTATTCAAGATATTTCTTTTGATATGGTAGTTATGATCTAGGTTCCCTTATTTACTAAATTTGTAACATTTTATAGAACCTCTAAGGAAATTCTTTTGGTGTTTTCTCCCACATAATATTACATGTTGGTAGTTATAATTTCTTATCCCCATTAGAAATTTCATTAGGGATTTTTTGATACTCTATGTATATTTTTCATTATCCAGAATCACATGGGTCACTATATTTTATTTCATCCTTATGTACACATTTGAAAACATCCAAATATATTATAAATTATCTAATAGATAAATTATTTTGAATACTAGTCTTATGCCACCAAAAAATTGGACATTCTTTTTTTAGGTCTAGAGATAGACTCTAAGTCATAATTTTCAATCTTGTGAAGTTTTCCTCAAAATATATAATAGATTCATCTTCATTTTGTTTTAATTCAAAAAATTATAATTCCATATTATTGTGAAGAGTCCAAGGAAAATATTTAGTGACAAATATTACCCAAAAATCCTCCCTCTAGAAAAAATAGAATTTCTCTATTTTTTATATATTTCTAATTAGATTCAACCATTGTTCATCCTCACCTTCTAGATGATAGACAACTAAAATGACATTCTCATTCTCCAAGCATTTAAGGGAAAAATATATTTTCCATCACATTGATCCATTTCTCAGTAATCAATGTCTTGGAAGGACCGTTAATGGATGGTTGACATTGATTAATAAAGGATTCAATACCAAGATTATATATTCTTAGTATGTTTTATTGATCCACATTATTCATGTTATTATTCATAACATGTGGTTTTTAAGTGATCATTTCCATGATATTTTGACCTATACTTCTTGTCTCATTTGGAAAGTCACTGCATTGTCCATTGCATCCATTATTATATTGGATACTTTTAGTTCCCACCATATCTTTGATAGAAAAATGTTTGTGTTGATTATTCTTAAATTAGTAAATGTATAATCTTGAGAACTATGATAATAGAAGAAATAAATAAAAAATAATGATTAAATTCTAACTTAACAAATATCTAAATTTTAATATAGGTTATTTATAGTTAATTGTCTTACTAAACATAGTTATATATTCAAATCCTTCATACTGGTTTGTAATGATAAAGATATTAACCAAATAATATCTCTTGGGAGTGTCCAAATAGGTCTATAGTTTTTAATGATTTTCATGGACTAGGTTATGGTTGAGTTAATACCCAACACACCCTCTTCATGGTTATTACCCTTATGTGTATCAATTCTTGAGCCCACATTCACATATATTATTCAGACATGAATTTAATTACATGATGAACCATAAAATATATGTGTTACCTAAACATTAAGATGCAATTATCTACTTAGACTCACCCTCTTGACTTTTCACTATAGTTTTCACTAAAGTTAACTAAACTAATATTAAAAAATAAATAAACTCTTCTATAATACTATTGATGTGACCCAAGATAAACATACTTATAAATACATTGATACCAGGGTTTAATTAATTAATCTCACAAACTGTGAAAATATAAGCGCTTAATGGTTTAGTGTATTGGATAAAATAAACATAAAAACACTTATTTTACATGTTTTTATCATTTATCTATATACGAAAACCTCTATTATACATTCCATGAGGAAAAATCATCTTTAAATCCTAGGTAAGAGAAAAAATAAAAAGGGGAGAGATCAAATGATCGGTAAGGGACACCATATCATAGACTATAATGGATATATTTTAAAAATGTTTGAAATGATAAAAAAAATATGATTTTAAAAGATTTATAAATCTGTATGTATTAAATATATGTATAAATTTTAGTCATATCATCTCAAACGACAACATTTTTAACATTAAATGAGAAAATAAAACATAATTTATATAAAATCCATAAAATGTTGGAAATAAATTTCAAGAATTATAAATATAATATTTCTTGTCATCGTAAACATTGATACCTAACAATATTTTTACACATAAAATTATGTGTAGATATAACCACTATGAAACTCACCCATTATAAGCATAGCTACTCACTAACCACTTTACATTATATTTCTATCTCATGAGATATAATCCTTCACCCAATGTATTGGAGGGAACTATAGGTCCCACACAAATAATTATCCATCCATTTTTGTGCCACTTTAATATAATTATCATCTCATAAAATAATCCATCAATTGAAAATCTATTTCATGTTATTTCTAAATTAGTATATCATAAAGCACACGCAGAACGAAAATGGGTTTCATAACATTATAAAATGGTAGCACATAAAATTGTATTTAAAATCATATAAAATGATACCAAAAACTTGTTCAATAAAATTAAATATATTATAATAGAGAATATAGGGTGATTTAATAAACACAACTCTATTGGAGTTAAATATTTTAGAGACAAAGAAGAAGTGGGAATCAGAACAATGAAAAATAATTTCATTTAAAAACATGAAAAATATTTCTCAAATGGAGTTGAAACTCATTTACAAGATATTTTCCATAAGGTTTCAAATATTATTTTAAAATATTATTAAAAAAGATAAATAATCATGATGTAATATATTTCATGTATAAGAAAATGTGTGTTAATAGATAAAATATAAGAGCATGAATTTAAATGACTATTATATCAAAAAAATATATAGTTTTTCTAAAACCCACATCATTTAATAGTTTATAAACATTTTTTTAATAAGTGGTAATAGAAAATATGAGGGTCCCATGGGATAAAACATAATACCTTTCCAAATAAGAAATCAAAATTTTACCAGAATGGGAAATAGGGTCATGAAAAAAATGGATCATTAGAAAGTATGAGAATTATTTTTTAAATCTCACCCATAATAAATGAAATCATCATATAAGAATATCTATATATAAAAAATAATTCCTTAAAAAATATAAAATTTTAATAACAAAATATCATCATAGTTATTATTATAAATAACTTTAAATGATGAGGATAAATAAAAAAGATTATACCTCAATGAAAGGAAGTTCAGTTATCAAAACCCTTACGTAGAGTTTTTAAAAACTCAGCTTTATTATAAAATTATATATAATGAAAATAATTTAATATTTAAATAATTAAGTATTTTATTTAAACTCATTACACATTATTAACTTTATTTATTATGCTTTATGATAAATATATTACTTTTTTATCATTATTTTTACTAATGAATGTTAGATCGTTTTTTGGTTGTCTCATTCAAATATCATGGTAACAGAGTTCATTCATTAAAATGTTGTTTCAAATTTATAATTCATATATTCTTCATGATATAATAATCATTTTTTATAATTATTTCTTAAAAATTATTTTCATTATGTGAATGATATGAATAAGGTTTTTGAAATTGGAAAATCTGATAAACTAGTTTTGACGTGCTTAATGATCAAAAGATGGTATATTAAGAATTTTATAAAATAATAAAAACACAATTATAGAGTCAATAGTAAATAATAAATTATTTATTATTATATTATTTCACCATTATATGAAATCCCATAACATTATAACATCATTAATGGGAGTTATAAAACCAACCAAAATGATAATGTTTTATAATGTTTTCATGAGTGAGGGAATCTATATAGATAATGATAATTTGACATATTTAAAAGATTAAACATGTAATAATTATCAAATTTCCTCAGTAAACACATTCATAGTACCATAAAATAAGGATGGTGGTGAAAAATAAAATTTTATGTTTGTGGAGGCGGTAGTCTACCGTACATACAAAAAATGATCCTATTTCTCAAAGAATGGAATGAATTATAGAATATCAAAAATGATAATTTAATAATTTTATTTCTGTCATAAAAAGTTTATTTATTCATCAAATCCATCCTTTATACCATCCTTTTTCGGTGTTGATGAAAAAAACATCGCTTCTTAGAGGCAGTATTTTGCTTGTGTGTAAAATCGATGTTATTCTGTTTTCATTGCTTGGGGAAAATATTTAATAATTTTTGTTCAATTAATATAATGAAATTTTACTATGCTAATAATAATTATTTAATTATATTAATAATAATATATAATTTTAATATATTAAAAATTAAAAAGGGCACTAAGAATAAGTGGATACTCATGTTGGGCAATTGAATTTTCAAAATGAATTCTCATTTTAAATGAAGATCTTATGCTTGATAATAGTGACAAGTGGATTTGAAAAGTGGGAGTATGTTATATGAGGAGAAATGGTGAATATTTTAAAGGAGTAATTTTATATTAATATGAGACTTTTGAGATGTAAGTGTTTTATTTATGTAGGTGATGAGAATGGTAGTTTTGGAAGTAACCCTTACATTTTCCATAATTTATATAACTATTCATGGTTCAGTGAAAAAAAAATATAAAAAAATGGAGGATAATGTTGGTGTGAATATAAAATCACAATATAAATTCATTATGAAACATTTTTTTAACTTTTTTTCACTTAATAAAATATTTTTTTACCCTTTTACATTTTATCGAGGTAAATTTTTTTAACGATAGAAAGTATTTTTATTATTAAAAATTAAAATTTACCGAATTACCTATTTTAAAAATATTATTTAAAATTTTAAAATTTATTTACTATATTAATCTTTTAGAAGTTTGAAAATATAATTTTAAAATAAAAACACTTAATCTCATAAAACGGTGTTTTTTAAATAATCAAATTCAGATTTAAATTTATATATAAGAAAAAATAATCATTTTTAGTGATATTAATGTCATAAATTGATTCATAATAAATAAAATATTTTTTTTATTTTAATGAAATCTATAACTAAAATGCACTTTTAAAATATTTAATTAAATTAAATGATGGAAAATAATTTTTATTCAACTAAAATTTTAATATTGTTCTAAAAAGGGTGGATATTATATTTATAAGCCCAATAAATATATAAAAATGAATAATTATATTACATAAATATGTATTTCATTACATTAATGAAGTTTTAGTCTAATAGGTGTGATTCTTCTCACCGTATTTTGATTCTAAGGATTAAAAAATCCTAAAGTGTTTTAATATATTCATTTAAGTTATGTGAAAAAGGTATGAAAACCACATTAAATAAATACATGTAGGAACCTTCAAAATGTATTAAATGATACTTAGAATCATTAGAATAAGTATTTAAGAAACTTGTTGGAGCATTTATGGAAGCGGTGATGTCACTTTTGAAGACAAAGGACTCTGGCAATATCTACTAGAAGATGTAGTTCCAATAGAAAAATGGTGGAATTCTAAGGAGTTCCGTTGTTTATCAAGATCCTACAGGAAAGGTTTTGGAGGAGAACAAACAATCTAGTGATTAAGGGAATTAATTTATTCTCTACTAGATACCATTCCCCTACCAGTGAGGTGCACTGACCATCTGGAGGGAATATATAGGTCCCACTATATTCCATGAAGCCCACCGACTACTCTCTGTAGATACCAAGTATGTCATGGCATAAAAGAGATTAATTTTATGACATAATTTAATGAAGTAAAAAATGAATTGAACATTTTTTATTGGAATTAATAACCCCCGTATGATTATATAAATTTATTGATGATTTTAAATCTTATAAATAGGGACCTTGGGTGGTCAAGGAAATCAAATCAATAGTACAAGTTCTCCCTTTATCGTTTGATCAAAAACCCCAATACACTCAATTTTTCTCAAACAACTATCTTTAAAAATATACTCTCCCATTATAGAATGTGATAAAATGTTTTATAAATATTTTCTCTCTTATAATACTCTTATTCTCTACTATAATTCATCGTATTCTTTTAGAGAATCAAGACTAAGATAACAAGATATTTCTTCCTCTCAATCTCCTCATTCCCAATTTCTTCTTAATTTTGTGATCACTACCATTAAATAAAGGGGAAAAAATTTAATTTAATATTCCATAAAAAATTAAATGGATTATTTCTTTTGAGTTTCCAGCTTTATCGTTAAATATCTAGTTTCTATTATATATGGTTTCTATGTATAACCTAAAAAATGGTGTGGTTTTCATATCATTGAAACTAAGGATTCAAAGGGAATAATATAATATGTCATCAAGAGATTGAGGTGGTAGAAACATGGGATCTTCTTAAGTAAAATTTCCAAGATTACTTACAAAATATATTATATCGTTTATGTTTCATAATTTCATTTATTTATCACATTCAATTGTTCTTTAATTTTTTATTCCGCCATTTAATGTGTAATAACATAATCATTATTATTCTCGAATCATATATTTATTTAAATATCTATTTTTTATTCATCTTCATTTCTTATTATTTTTTTTTGCATTTAAACACTTATTATTTATATATTTTATTCTTCTTTTTAATGGTTTTTTAAACATGGATTGTTTTTCCTTTAATTTTGTAATGGGAAATTCACCCCCTATCCTTCCATTTATTCATTTATGAACTATATTTGGTAACAAAGGGTTTTTTTTAAAATTTATTTGTTTTCATATTATTTAAATGATTATTTTTATTTTTCAAAATACTTAACAAGTTTTTAAAATAATGATATTTTATTAAAATATATTTTTTTAGAACCCATGGTTGTTTTGAAGTGAAATCCTTGGGTATTGCTCCAATTTTTTGGTTGTAATTATGGTTCTTGGAAAACTCACATGTCTAATTTTATTTTATCTATTGGATATCCTATTTATAAATTTTTTATTTAATGATATACTTATTTAACTAAAAAAAGATGATAAATGAACCTCGAATGATTTTTATGAATTTCAATTAGATAATAAAGCTATAGATTCCATGCATTTTAGATTAGACATAAATGAATCTAATAATATTTCTAGAAGAAAAATAGCTCTTGAATTTTGGAAATTTTAAAAATTAACTTCTGAAGAAACTGAAAAAAGTAAATTTTAAATGGTTATAAATGTTTAAAAAATATTTTTAGAGTTTTCCCACAAATACTAGTAAATATATCACTGAAATGTTTACTCATTTTTTTTATATTTTTAATTAGATAATTTTTTATGGAAATTATATTTCTATAGAAACAATATTAAAAAAAATCCTTTGGGTCTGACCAAGTAGTTTGGAAAGTAAACTAATGTAAATACATGAAACTTTAGAGATTAAAAACATAACGGTTGAGTAACTCATTAATTTTCTCATGAAATATGAGATTAATATGAAAAGACAAGATGAAAAGGTAGCTCACGAGTTCAATTAATCTACATGAAAATTTTCACTTAATAAAAATAATGAGGAATAATCCATAGGTGACTCGAACATTGAAAATTTTACTGACATGATTGAGAAGTTGAAGAAAATGAGTATATATGATCAAAACATTAAAAAGAAAATTCAATAATTTGAGGTAACATGTTTAATTTACAAAAAGAAGGTCTATATAAAATTATATTGACCCTTGAACAATAAAAAAACACGAAGCGAGGTACGAAATCTTTAAATGTATTGATTTGGAGTGCTAGAGAGGTCCCCATTTCAATATAAAATCAAGTGATGAACGTCCCAAGTACTTAATGGAAAAAGATGAGGTATGTGATGATGTAAATATTTCATGTTCTAATTCTTACACTTTTTACTCTGGTACCTCTTCTAACACATCTTTCAATATATTGTTATTCTGAATGACAAAAATGAGCATTAAATATTTTTTTGATGTTATTTCAAATTTCAAAGAACATATAAAATGAATTAAATCCTATTACTTCCAAATAGAATTAGAATTTAAAAAGAAAAATATGATTTTATTTATAAGTTAAAAAATAAACCAAATGTTTAATATTTGGAATTTAAAATTAATGATCATAAAACTCTCTTTATAATTTTACCTATTCTCAATGAAATTTAAAAAATATTTTGGGTTCCCAAAAACCAATTAAAAATAAATTTATTTTTGGTTTTTAAAAACAATATAGTTTTCCCAAAAAATATAAAATAAATACTTTTATAAAAATAATTTCTCAAAATTAATTTTATAATTATTGGAAAAAAGTTGGTCATATAGTTTATGAATGAAATTGTAAAAATTATATATATGTAATACAGAAAACTATTCGCCTTTCATCTCATTTTTGAAATGGAAAAATATTCTCAAAAAATGTTTTCCTTCAAAAATATTTATTATCTACCTATGTGAACCCAAATCATGGGTACCAAAAGCATTAGTTTATTAATATTTTTTTAATAAAAGTCATAACCCATGAAATGAAATTGAATATGGATAGTAGGTTATCAAGAAATATGTGTATTAGTCCTTATAATTCTAAACATCTTAATGATTTTGATGGAGGGGATGCCAGTATTGGATAAGATTAAAAAGGTAAAATTATCATTATAGGTATGGTTGGATTAATTAACTCTTATTTAATTAAAGATATATTATTAGTTAAAGTATTGAATCGTAATTTACTATGTATTAGTACATTATGTGATAACAATTTCATAATTTCTTTTTAAAAATATTTTTGTAATCTTTTTAATTTTAAATGAATAGTTTTTACCACATGTAGATTTAAAAATGTGTATATTATGATTTAAATTATATATAATCTCAAAATATTAAAACTTAATGTTTAGAATATAATGATTCTTGTATTTTGAATCAGTGACTTTTCGATTTTAATATCCATTCTCTTGGAAATCTCAACATTTACATAATAGTACACGATTTACCAAAATTTCTTTTTAAATATAACATGGTTTCGAACCTTTTAAACATTGTAAGAAACAAAAATCCTCTTTTAGTAATAGAAATATTGTTTCATATTCTAATTCCTCACAACATGTCCACCTTGACCCTTTTGATTCAACTCATGTTTTGAGTTTGAGAGGTAAAAAACTCAATTTTTTAGTTATCGATGACATTATAATATTTACATGGGTTTATTTATTTATTGGTATGAATAAGTATTGTATATTATTTATCAAAATTTCATGGAAATTAATAAATAAAAAATATTATAAATGAATTTCTTATATATGTGACCATGGTAGAGAATTTTATAATGAATACATTGATGAAATTTTTTATTCTCAAGGTTATCATCACTCAATTTTCTCTCCTAAAAACATCAAAAAATGGGGTTGTCAAAAAGTGAAATAAGACACTCCAAGAAAAGTCTAGGACTCTCCTAATTGAGTTTTATGTTCCTAGATTATTTTGGGCCAAGGTATTCAATACCTCATTTTTTATCCTTAACTATTTCCTCATAAAACTCATATTATAGAAAAACCTGTATATACTTTGGAAAGTAAAAATTAAAAATTATGCCTTTTTAAAATATTTGATTATAAATTCATTATCCTTAATATGAAGGAAATATTTAGATAGTTTCACCCTAAATATGATGAATTAGTTTTCCTTTGGAACATGTAATCATGTTAAGACTTTTTTGTCCTCAATTAGAGTACCAAGACCCTGGAGTAGTCAATTAAAAAAAACTTCTATAGGAATATTCCTAAATCACATCCATAAATTGAAAATGAAGTGGAATATCCTAGTTTGAACCTTATTAAACCTATATACTCTAATGTATTTGATGATGAACTGGATTCCCAATCCCATACTTTACTAAAGTCTTGGATCCAATATAATGATCATCCTCTTAAGAATGTTATAGAAGAATTTCAATACTAATCTCACACTGTTAGGTTTGTATTAAATGACGTTGAACGTAAATACTTTTATTCTCACATTGAACCTCATTCCCTTGTTGATGATATTATCAATGAGAATTTAATACTTTATATACAATAGTAATTGAACTAATTTCAAAGCAACAACCTTTGGAATCTAATGAAACATTCCAATAATCATCCGATTGTTAGCACAAAATGAGTTTTTCAAAAAAAACAAGATAAAGTAGGAAATCTTATATTTAAAAACGGTTGACTTGCGAATAATGGATAAAATCAAAGAGAATGTATTGTTTATGGTGAAACAATTTCCCCCATTTCTCAAACTGAGCCCATTAGAATCCTGTTTGAATCTACTACTTATTTTAATATCAAAAATTTTCAAAATGATTTCAAACGTTCTTTTCTAAATTTCTCTAATTGAGAAACTGTTATTATACACGAAACACATAATTTTGAAAATCCAAAATTCTCAAATACTATTTTTATGTTAACCAAAGTTCTATTAATTTTAAAACACACCCATCATACTTGGTATGAGAGGTTAATTATATTTATTTTATCAAATGATTTCAAAATTAGAATAACTGAGTCCACCCATTTTCTAAAAAAATTATCAAATGATTTATTAATCAATAAAAGTTATATTTACGATATTATTTTTGGATCGACTAATGAAAATATATACAATAATTTTTTTGAGTTAATCAAAAGAGAGATTGAAATGAGTTTTGTGGGAGAACATAAATTACTCCTTTGTTTAAAATTTTCCCAAAATTATAATGGAACAATTTTAAACCAATGTAAATACTCTAATTAACTTCTAAATAATTTTGTAATGAATCATAACAAGAAAATTATAAAATCAATGAGTACATCAAGTAAGCTAATATTGGATGAAGCAAGTCAATCAACTCATAAAAAAACTTATCAAACTATAATTTAATGTCTACTTTACCTTATAATAACCTATAAAGACATCATATTTGGAATATGTCTTTGTGATATTTTTGAATTCAATTCATAAGAATCAAATTTAAAACACAGCAAAAATAATTTTCCTTTATTTGAATGGTTGTAAAAAATATAGGTTATTTTATCCCATGGAAAATATTTTTTCCATTATAGTTTTTTCAATGATAATTGTGGAGGAATCCAATAAATGAGGAACATTACTAGTTGATATTTTTATCAATATTGAAAAGCCCTTGTCTCCTAGAGTAGTAAGAATCAATATTCAAATTGCTTTCTATTGTTATAGCGAAATATATAGAAGAGGTGAGTTGTTGATTCCAAGTTATATGGATAAAGAATACTCTTCTGGAAAATTGGAAAAAATATTATTCCTTCTATATCAGTTGAAAAATCACTAGTGATGTTAGTATCTCTAAAAATTATTTTCAGAACTCTCACATAATTCACATTTACTTGAGACTCTATTTTATATGATATAACTTTTAAAATGTTGATATTATTCTTGAAATTGTTTTCACTAATAATTAACTTACCAATATCTTAACCAATCCCCATCCTCTGGATCACTTTGTCTTTAACAATATCAAGTTGGGTATGATTATCTTATGATAATTGTCTCTTAATCACATAGAAATCTTGATATTTGTTTCTATTTAAAACCCTTATTTAAAAAATTCCAAAAACCGATTTTAAAATTTTAAAATATTTTAAAACTTTTTCATTATTTTGTTATAATAATGAGATTATGATAATCTAAGAAAAAAATACTTATCTGTATACACAAAAATGGATGTCCTTTTGGCACAAATTCTCCTAGATATTTATCCTGAAATGAGTTGATTTGGTTTTTTAACTTTCTCTATCAGGGTCATGATGAGAAGGCCTTTAATACGAAACTAGTTTTTCACTCCTAGGTAATCTTATATTTTTTATTAATCCAATATTTACTAAACCATAATGCTGATTTCTTTAAAAACTATAAATATTTTATTTCATTATTTTAGTCTTACTTTAATAGAAATTATCCCTTAAACTCTCTTGATGTATCATTTTAAGGGGATATATTCTTCTTAATATTTAAATTATCTTAGAAGAGAAATTTTATATTCTTAAAATTATATTCAAAATTAAAATTTTATTTTGTATTTCAGAAAAAATTGATTTTAAAAAAAATTATTGTTTTATTTAAATCTTAAACACTTTTTCAAAATTTTGAATGTTTTTCAAACTAATATTCAAAAAATTATTTTCATTATACTCAAAAAATTGGAATAATGATAATAAATGTAGTTCTTAAAATTTTCTCATTTATTCTCTATTATAATTTGTATGTATTTTTTGATATTCTCAATGGGGAAGAAATTATAAAATTTATTTGTTTAAATTTTTAAAAAATGTTGACTTTCTAAAATATGGGGGGTTACAATTTTTTCTAAAATGGGGGGGAAATATTTCTATCCTCACTGTAGTAATTATTTAAATTTATCAGGATGTACTCTTATTTAATTGAATTACCATTACAGTGATTGAAATCATCAAAAGGGGGTATTAATGTCCTTCTTGGTGTTATTTTGTTTTAATTATAAAAAAACTCTTGATGTGTTTCAATAAATTCACTTATGGAATGTGAAACTAGTTTTATAACCTTGTAAATGAAATCATTGAAGAAAACCTGAACTTGTGTAATATGATGTTTAAAAGCCTTAGAAGGATGCCTTCTAAAACGTTTTAGATCTTTGATGGAGGTGGGTATGTCACATTGTGAAGAAAAAGGAGACTTGTAGCACAAGATCATAGGTACAATGCCACCTACCAATTGGTGGAATGCCCAAAATTCCCACTTGTGCAGTAGTACCCCACCATCTATCCAGTCGAAGAACACCAACTACGTGGTATTGAAGTGAAATATACTATTTTCTATTGGATGCCATCAAAAATCCAGTGGAATCACACCAGCCAGTTGGTGGAAAGATACATAACCCCCAATGTTCTAGGAATCCTTCCAATTACCCATTAGAGCCAAATTCTTATCTGGTGGCGTCGATATGACTAATTAGAGGACTATATTTAATGTAATAAAAATTCATCAAATGAGTAAATATTTTACTCAATGACTCACGAAGTATTCTATAAATTTACCAAAGCTATTGGATCCCATAAATAAATTCTTTAGGTGGCCTTACAAATAAACTCAATGATACAATATATCACTTTATCATCTGATCTTCAACGTTAACATGTTAAATTAGTCTCCAGAATTTTTATTTCAAAATTTTCTCTCTCCACATAGAGTATGTGAAAAAAATTATATCTTTTTAGTCTTGAATAATATTTTCATTCTCTACTACATCAATCATATTCATTGAAATCATCATGACTAAGATATAAATATATTACTTCTTAATAATCGTCATATCTTTCTATTTCTTCTAAATTGGTGATTAATATAAATAAATTAAGGGACTATGGTTTTAATTCCATTAACTTTTTGAATTAAATGGGTTATTTATATTTAGATTTATATATTTACCATTAAAGAGCTAGTGTATATTGTTTTTGGTTTCTTAAAATAACATAAAAATCTTGGTATAGTTTTGGTATCATGGCTACCAATAATTCCAAGAGACAAATACATTTAATCATCAAGTGATTAGGGTTCTAAACATTCACTACTGAAATATCTATACATTCACTAGTGAAAATTACACAGATCCCAACGATTTGAATCCTCTACACAGCCCCCACCCCTCTAGACAGTCCCCCAACCTCTGGACACCACCCCCACCCCCTTGGACACCACCCCCACCCCTGGATACCCCTACCCACTTAGACTACACCCCCACCACCTTGGAAACCACCCCCATCCCCCCGGACACCATCCCCACCCCCTTGGACACCCCTGGGACACCACCACCCCCTTGGATAGCCCCCCACCCCTGGACACCACCCCACCCCCTTGAACACCCCCTCGACACCACCACCCCCTTGGTCTCCCCCCACCACTCTGGACAACCCCCCATCCCTGAGATAGCCCCCACCCCTCCAGACAACCCCACCACCTTGGACACCCCCACCCCTCCTAGAAACCACCCCTACCCCCCACCCCCTTGGATACCACACTGGACACCCCCAACCCTCTAGACAACCCCTCCTAGATATCCCCCCAAACACTCTGGATAGCCCCCCACCCCCTTGGAGAACCCCCCCTTGGACATGCCCACCCCTTTCGATACCCCCCCCCCACACACCCCCCCTGAACAACCCCCCCCCCCCCCATGGAAACCCTGGACACCTCCAACCCTCTGGACAGCCCCCTGAACCCTCTAGAGAGTCCCCACCCCTCTGGACAGCCCCCACCCCTGGAAAGCCCCCCACCCCGCTGGACATCCCCCACCCCCTGGACAACCCCTACCTCTTTGGACATCCCACTCACCTCCCTAGACACCACCCCACCCCCTAGACACCCCTGCCCCCTTGGACATCCCCCTCAGCCCCCTCATCCCCCTCACCACCCTGGACACCCCCACCCCCTTGGACACCCCAACCCCCTTGGACATCCCCCACACCCCCTAGACACCACCCCACCCCCTTTGACATCCCCCACACCCCATTAGACACCCCACCCCCATTGGGCAACCCCTACACCCCCTGTACACCACCCCCACCATCTTTGACAGCCCCTGGACACCCCCATGTTCATGGACAACCCCCCACCACCCGTGGATACCACCCACCCACATAGACACCCCCCTGGACACCCCTTGTATGTGCACACACACAAACAAACAAAATTCACAATCTTGAATGATATCAATTCCATGGTTACTTTCACCAAAAAATAATTTAGCATCGTATAAATGAACACTATGAATCTTACCATCACAGCAAGAACAAAGATAGAAAAATAACATCTCAAAAAATTATTTTAGGGCATTATGAAAAATAATAACTGAAACCGAGACGTGTGAAGCCTAATTGAGTGTTGCGAGTTGACCTGATATATCTGGTGACAATAAAGATAATGAATGATGTTGGCAGAATGAGGCTAGAGGGCACGACATCGAAGAATCCTTTCTAGGTTTTCCGTGCGAGAGAGATGAGTCGCAGGTCTCCCAATCGAAGAAAATAGAATGACTAAATACGTGGCACAAAAAATCATTTAAAATCATTATAACATCAGTTATTTAATAAAATACCTGATAAAACATTCTTTTCTATGTTTATAATGTCAGTTATAAAATAATCGATGTAGAAAATTATTTATAATGTTGGTTATTTTGTAACTGATGTTATAAATAGAGCTTTATCACATCGGGTTTTTATAACTGACATGATAAAGCACTGATCATTCCTTTATCATGTTGTTAATTTTATAACAGACGTGATAATGCGTGCCAGATTTGATTTTCACATCGGTTATAAAATAACTAAAGTAAAAAAGCTAATCTCTATATTTTTTTACGTTGATTAAAAAATAACCGACATAAAAAATGGATCATAACCGATATATCAAGTCAGTTATTTTATAACCAACGTGATATATCTATATTTAATGCTTTTCAAGTTGGTTATATAGAATTGATGTGAAAAATTCTGACGTGTTAAACGTTTTTTTCCACTAGTGTTGATATTTCTATTAAGATTGATTTTTGGAAAGAAACAAGGAATATTTTTTCATAAATGGACTAGTAAACATTTTATGTGTGGAATGGAAGGTAATATATTGACTGAATTATGATTTGATGGTAATAAGATATATAATTATTTAAACAGGGAGAAAGATCCAAAAAATGAACAAACCACACTTTAGTGCTTCTAGTGCAAGGATTTTGGGCATTATAAAAATAATTTCCCCAATCCAACGAAAAATGTGGATAATAAACAACAAAAACCTATAAATACAAAGAAAAAATGGAAAGGTTATAAAATTATAATAGATTAAGTGAATCATGATAATTATTTAACACTTCTCCTCACCTCCTTAGTTGGTAATTTCATTCTTGATTTTGAATGAATGAGCCCTAATAAAATATTATTGTGCATACTCTAGTGAAATTTCATTTGATTTTGAGAATTGATTATATCCCTATACACAAATTCTGAAATAATAAAATAAAATTTTATATTATATCAGTACAAGAATGAACCAAAGAATCCAATTGAAATGTTATTTTATAAGATAAGATATTATTTACAGAATAAATGTTGAATTATCTTTTGGATGCATATATGACTTCAAGAATGATTGATTTAAGAGTTATGGATACCATCCTGGATTTATGATATTATGGTTGATCAAAATTTAAATTTCATTGACACTCCATTTTCGGTTTATTATGATTGGATTTTATCATGATTAAGGATATTTTAAGAGACATATATGGAATTAAAACCATTAGTTTTTTTATATGTTTTAGCTATAATTTTTTTTGGGGAGGAATGCCTTTAAACATTTTGGACATATGATTAAAGGTATTGGTAATAGTTAGGGTTTATCTTATCATTTAAATTTGTTTAATTATGGGTTGTCATTGATAAACTTACAAAGTTTGCACACATATTTTCTATGAGTGAAATTTTTTTTCAGGATCATCTTTCTAGAATATATAGTAAGGAAGTGGTAAGGTATCATGGTGTACCACATTCCATTATGACTTATTGGGACCCATGCTTTACCTCAAACATACAGATAACTTTTTAACAGTCCCTCGGTACTAATATAACTTTCAACGATGCATATATTCCTTTAATAGATAGTCAGTTTGATAGAACAATTCAAACCATATAGGGCAAGTTGAGATCTTATTATGTGGATTTCAAAGGTGGCTGGGATATACACCATCCATATGTTGAGTTTTTTTAAAATAATATATTCCACTTGGTAATTAAGATGTCTCCTTATTAAGACCTATGTAGTATACCTCTCTGGGTGCCACTGAACCAGGCCCTAAGATGGTGGGCCCCAGACATCAACTGCATCTCCATGAATGCCAGAGGCTTCCGACTAGCAATGAGGGCCTTGGGTGTGTCCATGGGGAGATTATGAACTCATAGGGTAAGTAATTACACAATGATAAATAGTTTATAATATGTAGCGGAATAATAAAAATAAGCAGACATCTGAAAAAGTAGACAAATGACCCAATCATAATAAATAATAACCGTGGAATATGAATAGTCATAAAAAATATGATGATGATTCCAATGTATGATACCATGAAAAATCCAAGTGTAGCGGTATATGAGTATAATCAGATACATTATACAATCAAAAATTTCCAATGACTTAAAATTGATACACAACATCTCGATCATAGGCTTAGTCCCTTTCCCCAAAGCACTATCTTTGCTTTAATGATATCAAGAATTGGTAGAGTCATGCTTCACTTTATCCATACCCATGAGCATAAAGTGTATCTGGGTACCAAACAACACCTAAGCATTGTGTGATATATAATATCCGTAAGCAGCCACCAAAAATTTATAGACCTTTATATTTTGTTCTTTAGACAATAATAGTGTGCCAAATATAATAAATGCAAGCAGTTAAATAAATAAAATAATTGCATCTTAGTTTGGGTTCTAAAGTAGACACCCTTCTAGTACCACCATCTTAGGCCTATATTGGGTGTCTGAATATAGTACTTTTTCAAGGAAGAATATGTAAAAAGGGATAATGTAAACACGACAAGCTAAGAAGAAATTCCCCCAAGATTGCTCTTTGGATTGGGGTAAGTTTCTAATGTCATCTATATGTGCGCAAATAAGTGAAAAAGTGGTTTTAGAAAAAAAATAGTTAAATAAGAAAAATTATTAAATGGTTCACATGAAATCCAAGTGATTCAATCATGTCTATCAATTATAGTGGTTGAGTCTAAGACTATCCCTGAGATCTAGGAAGAATACTAGGTATCACTGTGGTATATCTGATGTAATGTAATACCACCAGTCCTATCCCAGGTGATCCCTAAGGAGTCCTTGGTATCACTCGAGGCATGATGACTCTAATGTTGTGCAATGTATCTAACTAGAGGACCGAGTATCACCCAAGGCATGTCATAACAATCTTTCTAATGCGTTCTTCTAGGGTTTATCCCCTAGGAAACCAAGATCACTTGGGAGTATATTAAACAACATGGAAAGACCTCACCTAGAAAGACAAGTCAATTCCCCTAGTACCTATTCGTATACTCACCCATTCATGGGAGTCCATCCATGAGTCCTTAAAACAGAACCCATGTTCTCACCCATCTCATGATAAGTGATTCAAATAGCAAAGCACGTCATATAAAAGGCAAGGAATAATATAACAAGTGAAGAATTTATAAATTTCTTCTATTTAAATAACCATATCATTCCATGTGATTTAAATTAATAAAAAATGGGACAATTAAAATTTCACGGCAATAACATCCATTATAAGAAATACGTAAGTGGTGAGTATAGAATTTAAAAAATTGCATCTCATCACATTTAATTTAATAAGAAAATAATACACGCTTACCAAAAAAATATTTAACTCATTTCAATAAATTTTAATGGATTAAGAAAACAACACTAATAAAGAAAGGTTCTTGGAATAAAAAATATTTAATTCCATATGGAATGTGTATAATCAATGGAATTTAGAACTACCCATGGGCTCACCAAAAGAAACAAGCACAAGAAAAATAAAAGGGATTCATATCATCATTCAACACCCCACTTAATTTATTTTATCAACCTAAACACCAAACCAAGATTATACAAACAACTAGAATAATATAAGTTCTACATTTTATATAAAGGATAAGGTAGGATAAAATGGATGGCTCACCCAAAGGGGTGGCCAAAGGTAAAGATAAAAACACATGATTGGGTTTTTCCACAAGCGATGGTCACTATGAAGACACAAATGGAGAATAATTAATTTAATCCAAAATAATGAGATTCCCCGGATGGATCTGACATGTGGAACAATAGTGCGGTATTTAAAATAAAATGAAACAGTTGGAAAAATTTATAAGCACCCTACATCAATATCTTAGAAATCACTACGTTCGAAAAAAATATACCATTCATCCTAAAATGGTAGAAATTGGATAAATTAACAAATCCCCAAAATAGGGAACAAAACTGTTGTATGAAGATAGTGCAAGAGATGATAGAGAAAACTTGAAACAAAAGGGTGAGAGAGAGAAATAGTGTATCAAGATCATTCCAGTGCATTATATGGTAATGAAAAGTGATAAAAATAGAGGTGCAATATCCAAATCCCCTAAGCATTGAGGAGGAGAACGCCACCACAACCAAGAGAGGTGGGAGGACACACGTGGAAGGAGAGAAATGGGAGACGTGTTAAAAAAAGAAAGGAAAATAAAGAAAAGAAAAATAAAAAAAAGAAAAATTCAATAAAAGAAATAAAATTAAAAAAGTGAGGGAAAACCACTATATTATATTTCTGGGAACAAAAACTATGCATTGGCTAGGAATACACATTATATAACCACATGAAAACACTTTTTCATCCCACATACTAAAACTTAAAATAGGCCTCATGAGTGTACACCCAAGGTCATACAGTTCTAGAAAACCGCACAACACAATCAGCCTTCCCCATTTTTGGTGTGTCGGACTTAAAATGAGCCTCGGACACACCCAAATTCTCTTTTATCCTAAGAAATTTTTTAATAACTGTTCTAAGGTATTAATCTGATAATTTTAAATGGTTCATACCATGTATAATGTTCATACATTGCAACATCCACTCTTTAGGACAAATCAACCCTGAGTTTCCCTTCTAAGGGTAGTGGAGCATCGTCTGAGGAAAGTTTCATCCACTCTACACTTACATCGACCTCCCTCCCCATAGTCTCATTCTGAATGCGTCCATTATTCCATAGCACTCAGACCAGAGGAACTAACCTACCTCAAATAACATCTTTGAACCGATCAATTATATTAATCATAAGCTCCTTGAAGGATGCCTCCTCCCAAATATCAATATCATCAGTTTCAAGAAAATGAGACAAGTCTAGATGATACTATCATAGTTGAGATATGTGGAAGACATTTTACCTGGCATGATAACTCCAAGGTAACCATAATTGATAGGCCATCGACCAAACTCTCTCCACTATCTTGAATGGTCCGACATATCTAGTTGATAACTTCCCCTATCTCCTAATTCTCCTATGACCCAACCTTGACGAAACACCTATAAAGACCTGATGCCCCACCTATAATTTCATAGGGATGTGGAGACAATTAGTATAAGACTTATACCTTGATTGAGATATTTTTATAAGCTTCTAGATCATATTTACTTTCTATGAATTCTCCTAAATGAGACAAGGACCTAATAGAGTTTTCACACCTACCTTAAGCTAGCCTAGAGGTGAAAAGTATAGTCTACCATGGAGGGCCTCATACAAATCCATCTGAATTTTTCCTAGAAGTTTTTATTATATAAAACTCCACTAGAGTAATATAATTCTCCCAATAACCTATAAAATAAAGGATATAGGTTATAAACACATCATTTAACACCCATATGGTCTACTCGGACTACCCATCAGTCTGAGGGCGATATGTAGCACTCAAAAGCACTTGTGTACCTAGTGCCTTATGTAACCCTTTTTAGTAACATGATGTGATGTTGGTGTCTTAGTTTCACATGATAGAACATGGAATTTCATGAAGTCTCACTATATCTTGAATATATATCCTCCCAAACTCATTAATAGTGAAGGTATATCTAACCAGTATGAAGTGTTCGAAATTGGTCAAACCATCAATGATCACCCATTCTGAATCACTATCACAAGGAGTTATTAGAAGTCCTATAAGAATCCATGTTGACATTGTTCCATTTCCACTCAGGAATTGATAGAGACAATAGAAGTCCAGCAGGTTGCTGATGCTCTACCTTCACCTGCAGACAGGTGGAGCACTAGGTGATGAAACCTGTTATCTTCTTATTTATACCCAGACACCAATACTGATTATCCATGGATCTATACATCTTGGTAAGACCATGATGAAATTTCCCAATAGAGGAATTAGATTTCCACATCAGATCTACCTGAATATCTAAAGGCACCCATACACAACCATGGTAGAACATGGTATCACTATCATCAATAACCCAACTATGGGTGGGTTCCCTCCTGTAACACATTCCCTCAAGAAAATTCTATCTAAATCAAATAAATTCCACATTATGACTCTCTCTGGAAGAGAGGATTTCACAATCCTAGATGCTAGAACTGGTTGTCTGTATTGTTCCTAAACCTCAATATGTAACATAGAATACAAATCCATCCTCTACCACTCACGGCTAGCTGCCTGTATGACTTTCCTTTGATTCTTGTGACTCAATGCATCATTCATGGAATTAACATTAATATTGGTATAATCAAGATCCAAGTCAAATGGCTTCAGGTATTCTACTCACCTACACTATCTCAGATTCATGTCTCGCTGTGAGGAGATGTTTTTAAAGATCTATTGATCTGTGTAAACAAAAAACCTCTCACCCAATAGATAGTGTCTCTAAAAATATAGATCATGAACCATAGATTCTATCTGAAGATAATGTGTATGATAGATATACTCATGAGGCCTTATCTAGAAGGATCCATATGCCATGACTCAATCTCTATAAATCAGAACTATACCCTGTTTGATTCCTAAAGCATCAAAAAAACTATATAACCTCTACCCAGCTTAGGAAGAGTCATAATCAGAGCTGATGTGAGTCTTACCTTAAAATAATGAAAATATTTATTAAAAACATCAGACTAGATTAATGAAAAACCCTTCTTAGTTAGGGTAATAAGAGGTGATGCTATGTGGGAGAACCCTTGGATGAATCATCTGTAATAACCAACAAGACCTAAGAATCTACATATTTCAAACACAGTCTAGGGTTTCTCTAAAGAAACCATTGCAGTAACCTTCTCCTGGTCAATGAGTAAAACTACTTCTGATATGATATGACCCATGAAGTGAACCTTACTAATCCAAAAGTGTAATTTTTTGAGATTTGCATATAGCTTGTGCTCTATCAGTGTATTCATCAAAATATCAATATGATTGGTATGGTTTTATGTATAGTGAAAGTACACTAAGATATCTTCTATAAATACCACCATAACGAAATCAAGGTATGGGTGGAAACCCCAATTCATGAAATGGATGAAAAATACTAGCACTTTCATTAGATTGAACGACATAACAAAAAACACATGCAAGCCATACCTACTCAAGTATTCTTTACATGGTAAATCTAATGTTTTCACACACACATGAAGATAACCTGACCTCATCTCAATATTAGATAAAATATTTTCTCCTTTAAACTAGTCAAAGAGGTAATTTATAAAAGGCAATGAATATTTATTCTTTACTGTATGTTGGTTTAGTCGGCAGAAATCCACACCCAATATGAGGGTACCATCCGACTTCATTGATAATAGGACCAGTGAAGTCCATCGTGATGTGATGGGTATGATAAAACCCTTCACCTCAAGGTCATAAATCTTCTTCTCGAGTTTATAGATTTCTATAAATTCCATACTACAATGAGGAATTAACAACAATGCCACAACTGGCACTAGAACTATGGATAAATCAACCTATCTTATCAGTGTTAAGGTATTAAAAATGGTAGGTAAGACTTATCTAAAATAATCCATAATATGAGGGAACTACATTGAATGTAGTCCCTAATCACACATAAAGAGACCTGTTAGTTGAGCTATCACATTGCCCAGCACATATCGCTAGGGTCCAGTTTGATCAGCCTGGATATCCCATTCTCCTTATGTATATACGTGCTTCCCTTATGCGTTGTGAAGGAAACTCAATGAAGATAGAATCCGACTTGGTCACAATAAAGAATGAGCTAGTCCATACTGATAATGGCATCAAATATTTTCATCATTAGGATGAATAAATTTCATAAGAAACGGTACCCTCCTATATCAAGCGGCACTCCTGGAATGATCATATTCCCTCTTTTCTTACCCCAAAGTAATTTTTTGACACATAATTTCATATGAGTAATCTATAATAACACCCAAACTCAGAAAAACAATGAAAGATATGAAATTGTGTGATGCATCAGTGTCAAAATGGGAATAAAATAAAGGAGAGGCTACAAGTATAGTACCTCTAACCATATATCACCTTCGACTCTGTTCAACTAGTGCAGGCGGTACTATATATATGTGACCTAAACCTAGTCCTTGAGATTTTGATTAATTTTCCTCAGTAGATCAACTCTATCGATGCTAATGTTCTAGAGCCTAGCATCCTCGGCCACAACCTTCAATACCTTGTCATTATCGAATAATAAAATACCAACTCCTAGCCTAATGTGGCATCATAGATTACATACATGATGGAGGTATTGGAGAAGATCCCCTACCAATAGATATTGGAGGAACGGAATGGAAGAAGAACCGATGAAGAACCTTCATGTCGCAAGCTCAACATTCCATTAGGTTCCTCATGCAGTGGGTATTTTTATTATTGATCATAATTTAATGATGGAATATAATAGATATGTCATTTTGTGTCATTTGGCTAACACCATCCCCATGTGAACCATCGAAATGACACTTTCAAATACCAGATGAACTGTCACCCTGCCTTAGAACTAATCCACCCTAGCTAACAGGATCAGCTTCTTTGACATTTAATTCTATAATAAGGGCATGGTTAACTATATTTATAATGGTAATCAACCTATATACATTCACCTATGAGAAGATATCATACCCAATCCCATCCTCAAAGTGCCTCATAATCATCAAGTCTTCACTAATCATAGTTGAAGTAAAATGTTAATGCTTGGTGGAGCATGTAAAATATTTTAGTACTGTCATGGAGCCCAAATGTAGATGAAGAAATACCCTATTGAGATCTTCTCTCAGAATATATGGGAAAATTTGATCACATAAATATATCTATAAATCATCTCAAACCATGTAATAGTAACTCATTGACTATGAAATTACATCCCACAAAAGTTTTGCAGAGTCACGAAGAATATAGACAACAAGCATGAACCTCCACCATGGAGGAATCTCAAGATGGTTGAAGATGGAATAAATAGATCATATCCATGAATTTGCAGTATGAGGACTGATATATCTTGAGAAGGTGGTAATATTTTCTCCAGGAAGTTTGGTGTAGGCTCTTCCATAGTCGGGATAGGCCTGAGATCACTCTGAACGGACTGCATGAACCTGAGAAAACAATCTCATAACTGAGTGTCGATGCCCAATTGAAGATCATTAGAAGGTGCCACATGGACACTACATGAGGAATTATGGTTGGATTAGGTCCCACCATCTCTGGGGTGTTCTCATCACCACTCTCTTGGAATACTTCATGAGGTTGGAGCAATGACATAACTCTATAATTTCTAAGCATGCACCTCAAAAAAATAGATTTCATAAAAAGATCAGGAAAATAGGTAAAGGAGTAGTAAATATGGGAAAATTTAAGGCCTCCCTAAAACATGACACAATAGTAGGGGAATTAAATAAAAGATGAAATGTGCCTATCTTTCCTCTTCATGTTACACATCAGACAACTTACTCTATGGTCTTGGTTAGATATGAAAGAAAAACCACAAAAGGATACTAGGGACAAATGACCTACAACCCATTTCCATGGTAAAGGTAAGTGAGGGTCTCATATTTCCATTTACATTGGACATTTCATTTTAATTTCATTTATACATTTATATTCCCATTAAACAGATTGAATTAATTGGATTACCATTCTAGTTTATAAGAGCCCATACACAATCTAAAATGAATTTAGAGGTAAACCTAAACAAATTAATGAAGTGTCTCTTGAGGTTCTTTCAGAAAATTTCTATGTTTATAAAAAAGAAAAATCTGAAGGATATAACAATAGATGGAAAAAAATAACATGCAACACAAGCAATACATGCTTGAAATAAAAATGGAATGACATAATGCATGTCATTTCAATTCCTATAGTGCCTAGTATGATGCATGTTATGCAGTGCCCTCGTATCATTAGAATGAAGTAATATAAATCATCTCAATAATACAAATAGAAATAGTATCACAAAACAAGCGTGTCACTCAAAAGTGAAGTCATATAAATAATAAATTTCATAATCAATAACTAAAATAACCAACCTATAAATTTTGGGTTCCCTTTTACATGGGTAATCTACGTCCAATAGCAGGGTAAATTCTAAATTACTATGTTATAGACTTCCGTCTAACTCAAATATTAAGACAAAAGGAAAATAATCTCTGATGCCAATTTCTAGCATCCCACCCCAAGTGCCACTAAACCGGGCCCCTAGATGGTGGGCCACAATAACTCAAGCACATCTCCTTGAACGCTAGAGGTTATCGACTAGTAGCAAGGGCCTTGGGTGTGTCAGGGGAAGACTATTCCCTCTTAGGATAGGGTATATCACATTGGTAAAAAATATATAATAAGTAGTGAAATCATAATAATAAGTAGACAATATTCAAAGAAGATAAATGACGCAAGCATAATAAATAATAACTATTGAAGATGAATTGTCAAAAAAATATAATTATGATGTCAATGTATAATACCATGAAAAATAAGAGTGTAGGGGTCCATGCAGGTACTATATGCTACAATAACACCCAAATGACCAAAAATAGCTAAAAGAAATATCAAGAATAGGCTCGATCCTCTCCTCCATGGATCCATCCTAAGAAGAAAAGAAATCTTGCATCAAAAGTTGCACGATTCTCTTTATCCATACATATGAGAATAATGTATACTTGGGTTCCAAATGATTCCTAAACAGGTTGTGATATATAATATGAGTAGACCAGAAGGCACAATGTCTAGACCATTCCATTTCATTTTTGGACAATAACTGTGTGCTAGATATAATAAATAAATGTAGTTAAATTAATAAAATAACTCCAACTTGGTCTGGGTTCCCAAGTGGATACCCATCCCATACCACCTACGTTGTCCTATACGAAGATTCTGAATAAAGTACATATGCAAATAAAAATATGTATAAAAGGGCCAACATAAAAACGACAATACAAGAAGTAATGATCCAAAGCTTGTACTTTGGATTGGGTCTATTTTTCATGTCATCTCCTAATGTGCTAACAAGTGAAAGATAGGTAACACAGAAACATAATCATAATCTGAGAAATATTAATAAATGCATCACATGAAATATAATCAATTATATCTAGTCCATGAATTCCAATAGTAGATTATGATCCCATCCTTGATTATCTAAGTAGAATCCCCAGTATCACAATGGTAGATATTTTATTATCCAATACCACCTAGTTTATCCCAGGAGACCCAGAAGGAGTCCTTGGTATCACTTGATGCATGGTGAATCAAATTCCATCCAATATATCCCATTAGGGGACCGATTATAACCAAATCCAGGGTGTAGAATTCTTTCCAATGGTACTCTGTATAGCTACTCCCCTAGGGAGCCAGGTTTACTCAAGAGAATATTAAATCACACGGGAATTTCTCACCTAGAAATGAAAAGCATTAACACAGTGCATTGTGGTATAACCACCCATTCACGGGAGTATATCTATGAATCCTAAAAATGGATCCCAAGTTACCACCTGGTCCAAGTCAAGTGATTCAAATTACCAAGCACATCCTAAGCTTGGAAAGAAGAAATATATCAAGGAAAACATTTATAATTGAATTCCATTTAAATATACATCTCATTCCATGAAATTTAAAATAATGAAAAATGTCACATTTAATATTGAATGGAAATATAATCCATCATACGAAATACATAAGTGGCGAGAATATCCTTTAAACAATTCCCTGTCATCACATGCAATTTAATAGAGCCATGATAACAAGATTACTAAAAAATATTTTATTCATTTCAATCCATTTAAATTTCTCATGAAAATAGAACTAATAAGACAATGCACTTGGCATAAAAATATGTTGAGAAATTTCACATGGTATAAATCATAGGGAAAAATCCAACGCCAAATGACCAAATAGGAATTTAGTCACTAATCCTAAATTTTTAGCTTAGAAGACAACACACCTCCATTGGAGGGGTTTTATTAAAAAAACTTTACATTAATCATCAACAAGTTATTTAATTATATTTGACATTTATTTTATCATAACAATTATCCACCAATTAAATTTAAATACCAAACATAAGAAATTGAACACAATATGTAAGGAAATTACAACCAACATGGGAAATTATAAACAAGGTATTCCATGTGGAATGAACATAATAAATGACATTTATCTTTACCGATTGACTCACCAAAAGAAACATTAACAATAAAAATAAAATAGACACATCTCATCATTCAACTCCCCACTTAATTTATTTTATCAACTTAAACACCAAACTAATATGATACACACAACAAAAAACAAAAGAATTCATTTTAAACAAAGGGTAAAGTAGGCCAAAAAAGATGGGTCACCCAAAGGGGTGGTGGAAGGTGAAGTGAACACCCTAAGATTGGGTTTTTTCTATAAGCGAGGGGTTACTATAGATACAAAAAATAAATCAACTTAATTTAATACATGATATCATGTTTTAATGGAAGGATCTGACGAATGACACAATGTCATGATATTCAAAATGCAACAAAAATTTGGTAAAAGGTGTAGGCACCCTACTTAAACATCATATAACTCTCTAAATCCTGAAAAAGAAATAATTGCTTCAACCTAAAATAGAATAAATTGGAAGAATAACCCCCCACCAAATAGGGAACAAAACCATTGCACGAATATATCACAATATACAATGGATAAAACTAGAAATAGATGGGTGTATGAGAGAGAGAGTGTCGAGATATTCTTATCACATCAAACAACGATGAAAATGGATCAAAAATGGAGGTGAAACATCTAAAACCCCTGATCATGTATGAGGATAATGCCACCATGACCAAGAGAAGAGGGAGGGCACACATGGCCAGAGAGAAAAGAGTGAGGAATGGAAAAAAGGAAAGGTAAATAATGAAAAGAAAATTAAAGAAAATGAAAAAAAATAAAATAAAAATAGATTATAAAAAAAAATTTAAATAAAATAAAAATTAAATAAGAGGAGAATCCATTATTTAATTTTTTATGCCCAAACATTATGCATGGACCAGTCAAAAAGTTTATATAACCACCTAAAGACCGTACATCTATCCACATTCCATAACCCACAACGGGTTTCATTGGCATACACCATAGGTTTCACGGTTCTAGAAAACCATATGTCCTAGTATATTATCCACATTTTGGGTGTGATAGACTTAAAATGAGCGTCATAGACACCAAGACTCATTTAACCTATAGTTTTTTAAAGGGTATTTTATTTAATTAAACTAAAAAGTTTAAACGGTTTTCTCCTTAGACACTGTTTGTACATTAAAAGCATAATATATATATGTGTATAACTCTAATGTAATAGAATGATGTTTTAGAAATAAATACATTGGGACATGAGGTAACTGAAGAAATAAAATTGAAGGTTATATCTATTCAAGCAAAACATAAGAGTAGTAGACATTGGACCTAAATAGTTGATGCAATATATAATTTGAAATTGGAGAGAAGGTGTTTCTATGAAATTCTCTATTGAATAAAGAAGGGGAAACTAAGACCTAGGTATATCGATACCCTTTCGAATCATGATTATATCAGGATGATTGATTATAATTTGGTGCTTCCCTCAAACATTTATTATTTTCTTGATGCTATCCACTTATATCTCCTAATTAATTATATACGTGTCCATTCACATATACTTAATTTAGAGGTTATACCATTGGAACATGATATTTATTATAAAGAATACCTGATGGATATTTTGGTTTGTACAGAGAATGTGGGACAAAACAATACCAATCACATGGTCAATGTTTTGTGGGAAAACACCAATATTTTGGAAGCAATGTGGAACATGATCATATAACAAGGCTAAAGTATCCTTAATTATTTGTACCAAAGGGATGAATTTCAAGGGAGAAATTCATTTTAGGGTGGGAAAGAATATAGCACACTGAGATTTTATGAATTTTTTTCATAATTAATTTAATATTTTTTTATAGTTTGGGTTAAATTCAATACATATTTTTTCTACTATTAAATGAAACTGTGAGTTTCGATAGCGTTACACATAACACTGAGTTTTAACAAAACATGAAGTACTACTAAAATATTATTATTTATTATGGGAGTTATCACTTAGGCATTGGAAAGGATGAAGTGAACAAAATCAACTAAATTATCAAAATATATGGCTTAAAATATATATATAATTAATTTTTTTTCTGAAAAATTAATTATAAATAAAAATTAAAAAAATAATTTATAGATACGAGAAATATTTTTAAAAAAAAAATATTTTTTTTGCACAGAAATATGATTTATCTCAATAAATTAAAGAAATAACATTTAGTAAATTATTTTAATGAAATTTATATATAATATATTTTCATTAAAATGTTTAACATTACTCTTATGTGTTTTCAAAGAATGAGATAAGAATAAATTCAATTTTATGCTTACAAGATTATTTTTTATAAAAATAATTTTTGTCTCCTTTTACTCACTTTTTAAAATTTTATTTTTTCCACTTTTAGAAAAAATATTTTGAAAATGAAAATAATTGTTTAAATATTCATGTCAAAAAATATATTGTATTAAATATATGATAATATATTGGAATTTTTTAAAAGGATCAATTTTTTAGTGAATTGTGAATAAAATTATATTTATTAAAAAGTTCTTTTTTCATTCAACAAATTTTAAAACAAGATTTTATTGTAATATGGTTTTAAAAGTAAAATAAGTTCAACTTTATATATAATATTAAATTTATCTCATTTTAATCAATTTAAAATTTAATTTTTATTTAAAAACATTTAAAAACAATTTTATTGTAAAATTTCTTTTTCATCACCTCTGTGAGATTAATTTTAAATTAAAATTTCCCACTTATGTGAATAGAATATGGGAAAATTCATTCCATATTTGCAATAAGAATTTTTATTATTTCATAATAAGTCAAACTCGTTTTTTGGTCAAAATTAATAGTAAGAAGAGTAAAAATTAGTTATCGTGGTTAAAGTTAAAACGAGTTTACATGGGTGAAACAAAAAAGATATGGTGTAAAATGAACTAGAACATTTTATAAAAGAAATTTTATTTATATATTCCAACCAATGTTTTTCTATAAGCTCCAATTTTTTTTCTTTGTTGAATGTTAAAAATGTAGGTACATATTTTGTTTTTAAAAAATTCCATTAATGTCCTCTTCTCCACTTATAAAAGGACAACCCCTATTCTATCCTATTGATGCATCCAAAACCCATTATTTTGGACAATACATACCAAAGTATATTCTTTACAACATTACTCACATCATATATTCCATTGTGAGATCATAAATTGAATCTTTAATGTTTTTAAGTTAATCATAAAGAGGTTATCTGAAGAAGATGTAATGTTTTAGAATATGTGTTTTTGTTTTTATTCTTCTTATAACTCCATATAATGTTATTTAGTTTCGATAATATAATAAAAACAGTATCTACCATATAATAATATGTTTCTATGAAAATATAATAACTTATATCTATTTCTTATTCTATCAAATTGGAAATGAAATTGTTGATTGTGTGTACGATGGTCTACCACCCCACGATCTGATATTATTCATTTTCCATCAACACCTCTCTTAGTAAGATATAATGATGAATTTAATGTTTATTTATTTCAAATTTAATATTTTATTATAAAATATAGAAATATAATACAATATATATCTTATTACCTCCTAACCCATTGGAAAACAATAATGTCACTCACTAGTACAGAAGACTACCGCCTCACGAACAGATGTGATTTGTTTTTTATTTATATTATAATTGGATGGTAATAAGGATAAATTAATTGATTAAATAAGATATTATTAATTTAATTATACCAATTTAATAAATATATTATATATAATTTCTTACTTTCCATTCCATGGGGGATACAATAACTTAGTTCGTGGGTATAACAGACTAGTGCCTTGCAAAGTGATATGATTTTTTTCAGTAATGTTTTGAATGAATGGTAAAAAAGGAAAATTTAATGAATATATTTTATATATATGACATATTTTGTTTATAAAAATTAAATTATTATTTTATTTTATTTAATTTTATCTATTGAGAAATTGGAAATAATGTTCATGCGTACGTATGACATACCATCTCCAAGAATAGTGTATTTTATTTTTTATCTCTAACTTTTATAGATTACTTTAAATAAATATATATTTAAAATATATGATATATATATCATGGATAAAATATTTCAAGATAATGGGAACATGACTAATTTAAGTGGTCTGAAAATAGAAAATCAAAATATACATAAAGAAATAAATAAGTTATTTCCTAAATCATGATTTTGACATGAAATTGTTAATAAATGAGTATGAAATTGTCATAAGTAAATTATATATGGTATGAAATATATAAATATTGTTCATTAATATATACATAAAAGAAAATCATATTTATTATACATGAGGTTCAAATGTGTATGAAGGAACTTGATACTTAAGGGAAGGTACTTTTTCTTCAATTTTTCTCTTTGGGATATACATTTTTTTGCACCAATCTTCTTTTATATGGTGTATATATTTCCCAATTGACATGTAATATATTTATTTTATTATTTATAATTATATATTAAGTTTTATTTAATTTCATTTCTTCATGGATATTATAATTCAATGTTACCAATTTGGAAATTGTTTTATGACATAATCTCATTATTTTCTTGGTTTTATTATGTTTATGTTTAAAATGATGAAATATTATAAAATACCTATGAAGAAACTAAAGAATTTTATTTTAATACATTAATTACATAAGAATACATGTTTTATATTCATTTTACACTCTTTATGTACTCATGATTCCCCAAAATGTTTTCAAATAAAACTATTTTTTTTATCTCTAGTTGAAACCCATTTTTACATCCATGTCCATGTTTTATAAAACATTTTCCAAAGAATTAGAAATTTTATTCTATGATTGGTTAGAGGTAAATTTACAATGTCTTGAATTTTTAATAAAATTTAAATTTCATAATCTTTTCATTTATAAAATGTGGCCCGTTTTGATTTGTCCAACAATGTGAATGGAATATTTTTTTAACCTATATGACCTGAATAAGACTTCCCACCATCCTAACCATTAAATTTCATAAATATTGCTTTATTAGTTTCAAAGGTTATTTCAAAATAAAAATATTTTGAAAATTTTTTACGTTTTAAAAAAAAATCAACATGGATATTATATTTTCCTCACGAAATGTTTTAAATTATTTTAAGGTATTCTTTATAAGTTTCCAGTGTTATTTTCAATAAACAGGATTTTGTAATGGTTTTATGTTTTAAAAAGTGTTTTATATAATGGGAAGGACATTTTCAAAAATAAATGATATATTTTACCTTTAAGAATAATTTTCTCTATAATATGACATCGTTTAATATTAATCATGATTTAATAGGGATATTAACAAGGATACCATTCATATTAATTATTTGAACGGTTTACTTGTAGGATGAAAATATATTTATGAAACCCATTATTTTTTCCATGGGTTATTTACGATGAATTTTTTATAAAAGATATTTTTTCGATAGGTTTTGTTAGGATGAAATTTTTATGAAACTCAGTTCTTTTCATGGGTTTTGATATGGTTTATATTTTATGAACCCATTTAATTTCATGGGTTCTGATGTGATGATTTTTTTATGGTGTATGTATGTATTATTTTAATAATGTGATTTATGGGAATTATATCTCCCTCCAAATAATTGGGAAATGATTAAAATATCATGAGATAAATAGGATTGGAATGGGGAACCAACATAATTAAAAAAGGAATTTTTACAACTATGATAGTCTTGGATGTCGAACATGACTACTAATATGGTTTTGGGAGTCAATTCATTCCTCTATGATATACATAATAATGAGACTCATCTACTAAGGAAATAATTTTCTATGTTTATGTGTATGCAACAATTCCATGTCTTATGTCAATGTTATTCTATCATGGATCATATTATTTGATTTCGTATGATTCACATCATATAAATTACAAATATTTAAGTCATGAATCATGATTTTGATCTTTGATATACAAGGTATGGTTTCATATGTTATAATTATATTCTCATACCCTTATGCTCGCATTATGTTTGTAAATTTACCTTCTTTACCCATACTAATAATATGGGATCATCCTTTCTTATGTTTCTTTCCATAGGTTGTGATGATATTTATTACGTTTGATAATTCTAAGAAGGGTGATAGTTTTGATAATCTAGTGGGAGATGATGTAGTTACCTTAAGAATTAGATTGGTTTGTTTCAAAGAATCTAAAAGAACTAAACCTTTATTATCCTTAGGCTTGTTTTTTGTAATATAATGAATTTATATAATAATGATGTAATATCTTTGTATTAAAATCCCAGGTCATTATACTTTTAAACCAAAAATATACAGATAGAGAAATATCAGGTAGATAGTGTGTCAGATTAAAATGGGGTTGATTTCTAAATATCAAAAATGATTTATTGGTCATATTCCCAAATTATTAAGATAACAAGAGTGTATTTTCATATTTTTAAGAATGTAACATCTGTTTTGAAAAAAATTTTAATTTTAAATAAAAATATTTACACTTATTCATACCGACCACACTGTGTGTTAGATTTATGTGCGGATGATTCCTATACATCAAAAAGGATTTATGGGTCATTTTCCTATAATATAAAGTCAATATGAGTGTGTTTTATTTGTGTTTATTAAGTGGAAAATGTTTTTAACTAAAATTTAATTTTTAAAATAAAATCATTGAATTTGAGTTATAATGGTCACACCATGTATTAAATTATTGTGTGGTAGATTATTACATGTCACATATTATATATTTGTCAATTGCCTAGAGTATCAATAGAATACGAGTGATATTTTCTTATTTTTATTGAGTGACACATGTTCTTAATTAAAATTTCACTTTTAAAATGAAAAAAATAAATTTGGAGTCATAATAGTCCCACTACATATATTATTTAGGTGATGTTTAATAGTTCATGTGAAAAAATGACTTATAGATCATTTTTTAAAAGTAATTTTTTTAAAGAGTATGTTATATTTTGAGTATTGACACATGTTTTAAACTAAAATTATATTATTAATTAAAATCATGCATTTAGCGTCATACCAGTTACAAAATGTTCTTAATTAAACTGAAGATGATTAATACTTGCTGAAAATGACTATTGGGTCATTTTGTTAATTTATCAAGACAATATAATTATTTTTTTCATGGTTTTCAGTGAGTGACACCTGATTTGATCTAAAAGGACTTTTTTTAAATAAAAACATGAACATTGATTCATACAGGTTAAATTGTGTATTATATTTTTATGAGTATGATTCATACTCATTAAAAATGATGGAAAGATCATTTTACAAAAATATAAATAAAATAAAAGTGTGTTTACTTAGTTTTTTGTGATTGGAATGTTTTCTAAAAAATTATTTTTAAACTTTAAACCCAAATATTGAGCTACATTGATCTGAATATGTATAAAAAAGATGTGTGGATGATTTATAAAAGTCAAAAATGAATTATGGATAATTTTTCTAACTTAAGAGAACAATTTTATTACGTTTGATTCATTTTGAGTATTTAATGCATGTTTGAACTAAAATTTCAATTATAAAAAACATGCACATTGATACATATTGAAAGCATTGTGTGTCCAATTGATATGATTTTTATTCCTATATTTCAAAAATTCCTTACAAATAATTTCACAAAAGTATCAAAATATTATAGGTGTGTTTGATTGGTTTTAAAATAGGGGATCACATTTTAAACAAAAATTCCATTTTCAAAATGAACACATTCACTTTGAGTCACACCAGTAACATCATGTATCAAATTACCATGAAGATGATTCCTACTCATTAAAATTATTTATAGATCAATTTCCAAAATTATCAAGAAAATTGTGTGTTTTTAACAATTTTTAAGTAGTTAAAAAATATTTTAACTAAAATTTCACTTTTAAAATAAAAACAGACATTTCAATTCATATAGTTCATACCGTGTATCTGATTGGGGTGAGTATGACTCCTATACATTATATATGACTTATTGATCATTAATATAAAGTATAAAAAAATATTATTGTGATTTATTGGTTTTGAGTATGTGAATTTATTTTGAAATAAAATTTTAATTTTAAATAAAAACATTCATTTTGAGTTATATTGGGCACATCATGTATTTGATTAGAATTTGTATGAATCCTACATGTTTCAAATGAAATTTGGATCATTTTCCATAAATATATACAATTTAGGTGTGTTTTATTTATTTTTAGTGAGTGACAATCATTTTAAAAAAAATTCAATTTTAAACTAAAATCATGAACTTTGATCCAAATCAGACATATTGTATAACAACTTGGCCTTAAAATACATAGAAATTACATAAATTTTCTGGAATACTTAAATAATTATACAAACAAAGGCCTAAATACAATACTAATTTAATTCATTTTGAAATGTTGAAACATAAACAATGTTACATATATGAGTTATATCATCTCCTACTAGGTTCTTGAGTATAACCCTTATTGAACACAAAAGACATAGTACATATCGACATAACCTCTAAAAAGAAAACAAAAAAAGGGGTGAGCTTATATGCTCATTAAGGGTATAAAAGGGATATGTGTAACCAAAATCATGAGAATAAGGTTATTAGAACAAGATCAAGAAAATATAAGATCATATCATGCATATCAAAGACCATAAACATGAATCATGACATAAATGTTTTTAGTTTATATGTCATGAATCATAAGGAAATAATAAACATAATCCATGAAGAAGAACATAACAATAAGACATAGAATTGTTCCAGACACATAATCACCTATAATGATTTCCATAGTAGTCAATGCATTAATTTGAAGGCCATCTTAGTTAACATGTCCTTTACTACGCAAGGTTCACTCCCCGTTCTATCTGTATATTTCGTAATGGAGTTCACTCCTCATTCCATCACTTTAATACTGAACTGAGTTCACGAATCATTCTATCCATGTCAATATCATGACATATATATCTTTACCCAATGCTTTAAAGGGAGATATAGATCCAACCCATATCATAATGAAATCATAAATACACATTCCACAAGATAAAAGACAATTATATCATAACCAATTAAATAAAATGGTAATAATAAACATGTAGTCATAGCGTAACCTATGTGAAAGGACATGATTCGTAATCATTTCATCATAAACATAACCTGTCAAAAGATGAGGGTATCAAAAGCATATAACTCTTGAAATAGAAATGGGTTTTATAAACATCATTCCATAAAAACATGATCCATCCAAAAAAATAATATCAACGGAAACATTGAATAATTTCCCTAAAAAGGCATGAGTAACACCAATACATTCCATCCTAGATAGAAAATACTTTTGAATGAAATTTTAAGAACATTTATGTAGGAAAATATCTTTTCTACTTTGGAAAATAATTTCTAAAACATATAAACTATTGAAATTTTGATTACTGAAAATAATCATAAAATATTATAAAGTAACCTTGAAAAAAAATTTTAAAACCATTTTCTTTAAAACCATATAAAATAATATTGAATGTTTTTTGAAAACAATATAATTTAAAATACTCTAAAAACTAATAAATGATTCTTGAATACATTTTGAAAAGAAAATTCATTGAAAATAATTTTTAAACTTATAAATAAATCTTTAAAATGTTTTAAAAAAAATTTCATTTAAATTTCATTGAAAATTTTATATAAACCTTGAAAATATTTTGAAAACCATTTCATTGATAATATTTTTAAGACTTATAAATAAATCCTGAAAGTATTTTAAAAACCATTTTTTTGAAAATATTATGAAAATTTATAAAAGAATATTTGAAAACCATAAAACATTTTTAAAATACCTTTTCTTTTCAAATTATCTTTAAGGGTCATTTGATAAAAAAATTGAAATATTTTTTGAACACATTCTTTTTTAAATAAAACAGATTTCAGACTAAAGAGAGAAATAGGGTCATATTTTTCTTAAAAACATTTTCTTAATTATATTAAGTACTAAAATTTTTATAAATGGTAATAATACATGGAGATATATTTATTAAATATATATTGAGGAAAATCATGAGATTTATTGAGAGATTTATCACATTATTTTATTAAATTAATAATAATCATTAACAATCTTAAAAATAAATGGGATTTTTTCAATAATCTCTTACTAATTGGAAACATAGGATCATAATATCCATGTAAGAAAAATAAAATAAATTTATATTATAATATAATTAAAATTTGGTGATTCCTGATATAACATTTCAAAATGTAATTATATACACCTCAAAAAAATAATGTAGGTTCATAACAAAACATTTGTCTCAAAGAATGTAGATTGAGACAAAACTATCTTACCATTTTGATAACTTTTGAGACAAAAAAACATACAAAATAAATATCATATAATTGATATTTAAATACCCATAAATTAAATTATAATAATAATTTAATACATCAATGGAAATTATACATACCACACAAAATAAATGGATGGTGAATGAAGCATGTATCTCATAAAAACTAAAAGCGGAATGAAATCCCCTTACCTTGTGTCTTACCTCTATTCATAATCATAAAAGATTACACTATAATAAATGTAAGTTTATTATAAATATTTTACATAATAATATTCTTATATCTAACACCATAAATTTTCTATTATGACCTTATATTACCCTCATGTTAACAATTCTATATTACGGTATCACTTCGAGTAATATCTTCTTTGTTTTTCGCATGTTTTATAATTTGTTATATATTTGGCCCTTGTAATTATTTAATAATTTACAGAATATAAATCATGATATAAATAGAATTTATATTCCTTATTTTTTTATTATAATAAATTATATAATATAGAGTACAAAATGAAATAAACCATTTTGGTGACGGTAAGTCATACGTACGCATGAATGTTGTTTCTGTATTTATTGTCATATTTAAAGAAAGTAAATGATATATATATATATGTATGTATGTATATAATATAATTAATATAAAAATATTATGTCAGATATATCATATATGTTCACTAATCATGTCCATAATACATATCATGTAGTGTGTGAATGAATCACCTTTCTTTGAGGGGTAGTAGTCCACATTTTCTCAAACGATATTATAAAATTTCCGGAAAATGGAAAGTATAAAAAAAAGTGGTTTAACATGATTAAAAACTATTAATGGAATAATAAATATAATATATAACATATATAAACATATTTTACATCATAATTTCCACCATGAGAGGTGGTAAATGAAAAAATTAATATTCATCGTCTCGTGATGTCGCGGTTCACTGTACACATTAGCAGTATGTTCATTACCCATTAAATGGAAGTGTGTGTAATGGTAGGTAAAAAACTAAGAATAAAAAATCATACCATATAAAGGATAATTGTTTTTATACAATCATGTAATAATAATATATTTGTGGTTGTATAATTGAAATAAAATAATTGAGGGGAGCTTGAGAGAAGACGTTACCTCTTAAACAGGTAACTCCTTTTGGTTTTTTTCAAAAGGATTACATGTATTGGTTTATTAAAAATACTATAATTCAATTAGGAAGGTAGGTATGTTAGGATCTTAATTGGGAAGATAATTTCCAAACCAAATTGGTCTGGGAGGTGTGAGAATGGGGAGAGTTGATGGCCTTTTATAGGGAAGGTAATTGACTCACTTGGTATTTTTGAAAAACAAAACGTTAGGTGTATCCATGTTTAAACCAAAAAAGTCATAAAATCCGACCAAAATCAATTATTTAAGGTTATTTGAGGTTATTTTGTGCTTTAATTTTATGGTTTACTCTATAGTTAGGCTTAATTTTACCGTAATCATCATAATTAATTTTAATTACTTCCACTAATCTTTTTGGGAAAAAACTGATTTGAACGTATTAGAAATTAGAAATTATTATTATTGAAAATATTAATTCTATTTATTCAAATTCTAATCATATATGTGGTATTAATTAATTTAAATTTAATCCCACTGACGGGACAACATTGTGGGTTTTTAATGAAAAAATGATCAAAAGTTTGCTATGTTTTTATATCCAATTTCAATGTAAAATTGGTTAAAATGAACTAAATTTGAATAATTTATAAAATTATTATCTTATTAAACTTTTAAAACAAATCAAATTATAATTTAACCTTATTAATAAATTATATTAAAAAGTAGCTTTTTATTAAAATCCTATACATTTCATTATTCATCCAAAAAATGAAACTTGAAAGAAAAATATCATATATTTAAACTAACCTAATAAATATATTCTAATTCCAATTTTGAATTTCATTTTGACATATTAAATTTATAAAAGTTAAAAAATGGATTTAAAATTGTGTTCTCAATTAATAGGTGGAAAATATTCTTTAACAAAAATATAGGATTTTATGTAGAAAATTCGTGTGGTTCTTATCTTATTCTCTAAAATATATTGGTTGTATACAAAAAATATTTTATTTAATATATAACATGTATATTACATTAATATCCATCACTAATTTTAATTAATATAATTTATTTGGGTAAAACAACTTTGTGGGAATAATAATTTTTTCTTTTATATTCAATTAGTTTTCGTATTAATTTCTAATTAATATATAACCAAGGATTTAGTTTTATATTTTTGTAAACCATATATTTTTATATGTTATTTAAAACTGTTCATAACTGCTAATATAATGGACACGTGCTCTTAAATAATACACCATTATTTTTTAAAATCGGTCTTCTGAGTTACACAAGTCATAGAGGAAATTCATTATTACCTATGACACAAGATAATCTCAATGTACTATATTGAGAAAGATAAAATTTATATTTGATATTGTGTATGATAGAATGGATTTTCATATAATATAATCCAAATGTAGTGCTATAATATAAAATAATCTTTTTAGTTTTGTGTGAAAAGAAAAAGCTCAAAAAGATTATATTAATTCAAAATAAATTATTTATCAAAATATTGAGGTGTTACATTCTACTACCCAAAAAATGAATTTCCCCCTCAAAATTAAAATGGGTTATTAAAATTCTATGACTTTAAAGTTTCATTTGAATAAACCAACAAAGTAAAAATAAATACTAAAACTTGACTTAAAAAGGGAAAGTTGGAACCGTAATGGTAAACCAAAGTAACATATAACTATGTTTCCTCATATGAGAACATAGGTGGAAAGTGGAATCATGAAATTGGAAAAAATGCATAAATATTCATTGGGAGTGATTGAGGTTATGAATAACACATAAGTAAATGATTAATTATATATGAACCTGGGTTTTCATACGAGGTCCTAATACTTTTTCTTGGTTCAAATGTCTTGTTATAGCCTTTTGTAAATGCTTAACTTGTTGACTGGTGTTTTGGAGGTGTCTGGGGCTTGTTTAGAGCCCATAACCATGTTTTGGGCTAGAAATGACCTGGAACATGGTTTGCACATGGCTTGCGCGAGGTTATTCTAACCATGCAGGAGTTTTGAAAAGTATTCGGTTTTTAGAAGAGTGTTTTCGCATGGTTACCACACAGTTAGTAAAACATTGTGGGGGGTAACTATGCGAAGTGACCCTTATTGGATGTGAGGCACACACTCTTTCTACACGGTTTGGTAAACTATGTGGGTAAACTATGTGGCACTACTGTGTATTTTTAAAAAAAATTAAAATTAAAAAACATAATTTCTTTTTAACCCAATTAGGTTTTATTCCTCTACGCTTATCAGCCCTTCTGTAGCTCTCCCTTAAGATACCTAACCTAGGATTTGAGCTAGATTCACCGTCCGACCTCTATTTCGATTGCTGATTTCCTCATCGGTTCGACATCAGTAAGGCTTAAATTCAATTTTATCCATTTTTTATTCATCTGGAATTTGTTTGTGGAATTTGGATTAAGTCTCATATGTCGTAATATCCCGTTATTTGTTCGTTCTTCATATTTCTTCCAAACCGAGATGAATTGGGACTTGATACTAGATGTGATGTATACTACCAAGGTGAGGTACGTGGTATATATTTTTCTTCATATTTTCATTGGTTTTTTCTGGCATTTTACCTTTATGCCATCAGTCTGACTTTATCATGAGGTCTTGTTTTTGAGTGAGTTATTTTTGTAGCAATAGTTGGACCTAGTGAGATTATCCATATGTCTTGTTTTGGTGTGTTGGCCCTTGTTTGTCATTCGGAGTCACCCGAGGGGTGCACCTCATGGTTGTAACTTGTTTATTCCTATTTAAAGCATGCAAGGGGTGTGAGATTGTTCTTAATATGGTAGAGGAATCTCTTTAATTCCTTGATAGTTGTGAATAATTGTGTGGGAGATGTATTACCTCCTCAAATAATGAATATATGTTATTGCTTGTCTATTTTGATAGTTTGGTATGGTAAATGGATAATATAGGTGGGTATACCTATATGAAATGAGTAAGGGTATGTTAAATAGTTTATATGGGAGGTAGGCCTATATGTTTTTTTGTTGAATTGTTTTCATGAGTGGGTATACTCATGGATTATACAGGTTGATGTGAGTAGGTATACTCACATGGATTGCCGGTTTATATTGAATTCTAGAATTCATGATTGAATGCGTTGATCACTTCCGTGGACTACTCTCCATGGATCTGGAACATGGTAGTGGACTCCTTGGGTCGAATCTTCCCCTTGCGTCTTGATTTTGTTGGATACCTTGGGCCTTGCTACCACGTGGATCCAGCTTCCTTGGGCTCATGTAGGACTTACTGTTTTCATGATCCAAGGACCCCAACCTATGCCTAACTGAGTTTCCAAAACCCCTACCATGTTGTTTAGTGATGTCAAATATCCCACGACCATGATATATAGTAGAGTATAGACTATGATGGTTGGATCCAAGGTGTTATGTATGAGGGAATCCGTATTATAATTAAAGACCATGGAGGGTCGGATCCAACGAGCATGTCCAAGTCTTCCCATTGAGTCCCATGGGTGGTTGTGGGCTACTGGATACAGATGAACATATGGCGTGGCTGTGTGACTTGATTGTTTAATTTTCTTTTATATTCCTTTTTAGGAGATGAATTTTTTTCTGGAATCCTTGAGGGGTTGTTTACTGTTACTTATTGTAGTTGACATAAGACATGGGCATTCAATTTAATTTGATTCTTTGTTTACACTTTCTAGAACATTGTATATTTCTATTAGAACTATATAGACCTTTGTGGTTTCCTACTGGGATTTTTATCTCAAACCCTATTTGGGCCTCCATAGGGACCCAAACAGATTATATGGCTGCAGGTGATGATAGGGGAAAGTGCCCTAGAGCAGGTTGTTGATTTTGGATTTGGAGAAGGGGAGGATAGGACCAAGCCGAGGCTTACGATGATGGGATACCTTTTAGGTCTTTGGTTTTTTTTTGGGATACATTTATTGTATTGTATTTCCATGTACTATTATGGTTGGTTTCTAGATACTTGTACCATCTGCAACATTTTGTATATGACACTTCTTGTTATTGATATGTATTCATGTTTTGTCTTAATTTTAGTTACTGGATGTTTATTTTACTTTTATATATTATATGTTTGAATTCTGTGGTGATACAATAGTATTGTGGTCATTTCCTCCCCACTGACTCACATAGGCCCTCACTTCTAGTCAGTGCCCTCAG